>OZ007562.1:55058171-55588171 GCA_963931875.1 Pollenia griseotomentosa | reverse complement strand
GTATATTTTAAAATAGTCTATAGCTTATTCGATACATAGAGGTGAATTAATTAATAAGGAGAATTAATTTAAAATTAAAATCTAATAAAAAAAAAAATATGTTCTCAAACTATGCATGTACTCAAATAATGCTCTTGATATACGATTAGTTTGAGACATGTCCTCAAAGAATGCAAATGTGCTCTAAAAATGCCTTGCTTCGTAAATGTGTGCTCGAAATATGCACTTTGCATACATATATCTATATATATAAAAATGAAAAATGTTTGTATGTTTGTTTGTTTGTTTGTTGGCTTATAGACTCCTAAACTACTGAACCGATTTTCCTGAAATTTTTACAGATACATCACGTGAGCCCTAAAAATAAAATAGGCTACTTATTTTTATAGGGGCGATAGGGGCAGGGGAATTGGTATCCCCCATAGGATGCCAATATTAATTATCGCATATATTAAGATCCGCTGCACGCATTATGCAGAACTTTTGGTAGTAAGATCTTCTGAGCCCCAAAATTAAAATAAAATAGCAGCGGGGGAAGTGGAATCCCCCATAGGACGCCAATGTTTAACATCGCATATCTAAAGAACTGTAATAGTGAGAATGTTCAAACTTTCTAGAAGTCACTCTTATGATATACAACACTTTTGAAAATAACAATAAAGCGGGTAGGCGCAGGGGGGGGAAATACCTCCCATAGGATGCATATATTAAATATCGCTCAACTGAAGAATTATTAAAGGGAGAGTCTTCAAAAGTGGTTAAAGCTATTATTATAGTAAACTATAAATTTCAATATACAAATGGGCGGGGTAGACGGGGGAGGAGCAGTACCCCTCATATATAGAAATATTAATAAGAGCCACTGCACGCATTTTGTTGAACTTTTGGTAGTAGGATCTTGAGAGCCCCAAAATTGAAATAAAATAGCAGCGGGGGAAGTGGTACCCACCATAGGACGCCAATGGTTAATATCGCATATCTTAAGAACTTTTATAGTGACAATGTTCAAACTTTGCAGAAGTCTCTCTTATGGTATACAACACTTTTGAAAATAAAAATAAAGCGGGAAGGCGCAGGGGGGAACTATTAAAGGGAGAGTCTTCAAACATGGTTACAGCTATTACTATGGTAAACTATAAATTTCAATATAAAAATGGGCGGGGTAGACAGAGGAGGAGCAGTACCCCTCATAGATAGCAATATTAATAAGAGCCGCTGCAAGCAATTTGTTGAACTTTTGGTAGTAGGATGTTTTGAGCCCCAAAATTTAAACACAATAGCAGCGGGGGAAGTGTTACCCCCCATAGGACGCCAATGTTTAATATCGGATATCTTAAAACTATTAAAGTTAGAATATTCAAACTTTGTAGAAGTCACACTTATGGTATACTACACTTTTGAAAATAAAAATAAAGAGGGAAGGCGCAGGGGGGAAATACCTTCCAAAGATGCATATATTAAATATCTCTCAACTCAAGAACTATTAAAGGGAGAGTCTTCAAACGTGGTTAAAGCTACTATTATGGCAAACTTTAAATTTCAATATAGAAATGGACAGAGGAGGAGCAGTACCCCTCATAGATAGAAATATAATTTAGAGCCGCTGCACTCTTTTTATTAAACTTTTTGTAGTATGACCTTCTGAACCCCAAAATTGAAATAAAATAGCAGCGGGGAAATGTTACCCCCCATAGGACGCCAATGTTTAATATCACATATCTTAAGAACTGTTATAGTAAGAATGTTCAAACTTAGTAGAAGTCACTCCTATGGTATACTACACTTTTGAAAATAAAAATAAAGCGGGAAGGCGCAGGGGGAAAACCTTCCATAGGATGCATATATTAAATATCTCTCAACTGAAGAAGTGGTTTAAGCAGTGTAGCGAAGCGCACCGGGTTAAGCTAGTATATATATATTATATATTTATGCACTTATGAAATAAACTTTTTTAAACTATTTTTATGTATACTTTTAACTTTTGATTTATCTTTTCTACAATTATGTTTAAATCGTCTATAAAGCTTAATAAATAATAACACTAATCAAATTTTGTAAAGGTCGAATAAGAGTCAATTTATAAATCGTCTATATCTAGTATTTTATATGGACCTTTGTATGGAGGCTCGAGTTTTTTCCTATTCTCGGCTTTCACTAAAACTGAGTCTCCTATTTTTAGGTCTATTTTATTCTGTTTTCTTTCAGATTCTAGTTTTCTTTTATTTTTAACTTCTAAAATTATCTCTCTTGCTTTTTGTAGAGAGTAACGAAGTCTAATTTTAAGCTCATTAAAATAATTGTCTAGGTTGTAAATATTTTTAGCGTCGCCTTATTCGTCACTTGGTAGCCTAGGAAGTTTTCCATATACCAACTCAAAGGTGTATAATTAGTATCTACGTTTAGAGCTGTGTTAAAAGCGAAAGCAAAGTATGGTATCCATTCGTGCCAATTGTTGTCTTCGACGAAATTTAGAAAATATTCATTTAGAACACGGTGATTGCGTACTACTGTTCCCAAAGTTTCATGATGGTAGGGCGTCGAGAAATTCTGTTTTTTTTTTATTAATACACAAATCTCTCTCATCAACTCATTAGTAAATTCAGTACCTCTGTCCGTTTTGAGAATGTTAAACAAACCGTATTTTAAAATAACTTCTTCTACTAGCGTTTTTGTCACTGTTTTGGCATCTTTTGATTGGACAAGCTATAAAATATTTTGTCAGTTCACACTGTATTGTGAGTATATATCTAAGGTTTAGTGACGGTCTAAATGGTCCAACTGTGTCCATTACTACAATGTCAAAACTACTTGATGGTGTATCTGTTATAGTAAAAGGTTCTTTTGTATGTTTAGTCTGTTTGTTCTTTTGGCACGATTCACATGTTCTTAAATAGTTTTTAACCATTTTGTTCATATTTTTCCAAATAAATCGCTGTTTTAATTTCGTTAATGTTTTTCTTATTCCGAAATGTCCACTATGGGGTGAGTTATGAAATTCTTCTATTGGTCTGTATTGTTTTATTGCATTATCTACTCTTTTTGGCATTCTGTAATTATATCGACGTCATTGCTTTTGAAATAATTGTATTCTTCTTTCAATTTCTCTACCGGTATATATTTAAAAATTTCATCATTATCATATAGTACGTACTTTTTATTTTTAAATTTCTTCATTTTCAATAAAAGCTTCTCCATAAATGTTTCTGAAAACATTGGATTCGCTTCTATTGCATATCACGCGTGTAATTTTATCATTATATTTATTCTGCAGATTATTTTTATCATTCTTTTATCATTCTAATATATAAATTGTATTCTTTAAAGCTTCTTTATGTCATTTATTGATATAGATTCCCACATACGGAGGTGATCAGTCTCCTGTTGAGAAATGTAATTCCTTTTCTTGTTCTTTATTTCAATTTCATCTTCTTTATCTTGAGTATTCTTATTAAGCATGCTACGTGTTATTGCCAGAGTTTTTCTTTCTTTTTCATCAATACAGAGTGGAATCATTTCTTTTAATATTTTTGAGTTCATTTCGATGCGTGATAACGCGTCTGCGTTAGTGTTATTTGCACCTTTTTTATATATAATATCAAAGTCATAGTCTGATAGTTCAAGTCGAATTCTGGTCAGTTTTGAGGATAGATTTAATTGCAAAAATAGCGCAATGAGGGGTCTATGGTCTGTTACTACAGTGAATTTTCTGCCATATAGGTATGGTCTAAAAAACTGTATGCCCCAATGAATTCCTAATAATTCTTTCTCAATAACTGACTTATTTTTTCATGTTTATTCAAAGATTTACTTGCATATGATAAAAGTACGAAAAAACAGAAGTAGGGAAAAAACATGTAAAATCAATTAAAATGGATAATCATTCATAAAAGCAAATTTCGATCTACCAAAAGTTAAAATACAATTTGGTTTGAGGATTGATGTTTGACTATTGACGTCAGCAGTCGTCGATGGCTGCGAGTGTAAAACGGAGATCGAGTGGTTGCGATCGAAACATGTCATCGTAACCTGCCGGCCGCGGTTCGAATCCCGGCCACGGTCAAGAATGAAAGATTATCAATAACAATATTAATTAATTTTCATGTTGTAAAAATTCCTTTTTTCATAAAAATAATTTAATGAAAATTAAATTTAATGAACTTAAGCCTAATTAAAAATATTAAAAAAAATTTGGATTAAAAACCATAAATAGTTCAACAAAATAACCACAATAATAATTATTTTTTAATCTTATAAATTTTATATATTGCTTTTTCACAATATAACTTAACATTTCTGGCAATCTCTATCATTGTATTTTGTCATTTATACGTTCATACAAATGTTTAATAATAGCAGCCCTGTAAACACAAAAAAAAATTTTTAAAAAAAATGGTAGATTTTACTACAGAAGAAATAAAGGTTTTGGAACAGCAATGGCAAAAGCTGAATGCATGCGAATGGATGAACCAAAGTTCAACTATTGAATTCTGGATACGTGTTTATGATTACAGAAACGCTTTAAAACAAAATGCTTTCAACGCGTAAGCTTCTTTTGGTATGAAGTTTTTGGTTTTGCGATTTAGTAACACGGAAGTTGAAAGAATTTTTAGCGGTATGAACCTTATAAAAACCAAGATTAGAAGGATGGTATTGAATTCATTGATTTACGTTAAATGTGCACTAAAAAGGCTAAATAAATGTTGCAGAGATTTTATCATTACTGTTGATCTTAAAAAAATGCGTGATGAAAACAGATCATATTCTAATGGTATTTTGACCAACACTTTGTGGCAGTTAAGGAAAACTATTCATATAATGATGTGTTTAATGTTGTTGAATAGCCTTTTAAATTTCAATGACAATTATTGTTTTTACTTATATTTTTACTTATATGTTACCTAAAAAGCAAAAAGCCCTATCTAAAATTTTTTAAATTTTTCTGGAAAAGCAAAAAACTATTTAAAATGATAAATTTATTAATCGCCTTAAACTGTTTATAATTTATTTTGCTTCTACTTTCTTGTAAGACCTACCAGTTATTTTGACAGTTGACAAGGTTGCATATTTTGCAAACTGAAGGTTAGGGCTTTAAGCGTTTATCATGTTATATTTTGTAGATAGGGGCCTTTTGTTTATTTTTATACCCTTCACCACAGGTGGAAAAGGGTATATATAAGTTTGTCATTCCGTTTGTAATTTCTACAATATTGATCTTAGGCCCTGTAAAGTATATATATTTTGGGTCCTTATGAGGAGAGAAGTTGATTTAACGATGTCCGTCCGTCTGTCCGTCTTACGTTTGATATGTGTTTTTCGGAGACTCCAGACATGATAGCGGCTAGGTTGTTTTACATTTATGTCACATATAGTCCACCATTTCTTGCTATTGAAATTCAGCCAAATTGGTCCAACAATGGCTGAGATATGACCAAAAAACCACGACCGCCTCTAATTTTTCCAAAAAATCCCTTGTGGTTGTTGTATTTTTGTTACTTTTTTCTGTATATCTGGACAACGGCAAGAGCCAAAGTTTTCAAATTTGGTACAAACATTAAGGTTATAAATACACACCATTCCACAAAATGTGGTCGGGATTGGAGAAGTGGGCGTGGTACCTTCCATACAAAAAGTATTAAAAATTGTATAAAAACCTGAATTTTTTGACTGTTATATGACCTATGGTTACGCCTTATATATCAAAAGATCGGAAATTTTATTAATAAAAAATATTTTATGAAAAACTCGGGAAAATCGGTTCAGATACGAAAAAGTTATGACCAAAATATTAATTTTTTTTTGGAAAATACCCATTTTCGGGAACCATAGATCTTCCCGAGTCCAAGTCTTACAACCAAAATAAATGGCAAATTTCTTCTTTAACACGTCGGTATATAAATCTTTCAAATCGGTTCAGAAATAGCAGAATTATGACCAATATACTGAAATCCCAAAAATTACTCTTTTTTTTGTAATTAAGTTTGTTTTTTATACCCTTCACCGAAGGTCCTGCACCCTATAAAGTATATATATTCTGGGTCCTTATGAAAAGCGAAGTTCAAATCCGGTTGTCGTCTCATCTCCCCCCCTTCGCATTTGTTTACATATACAGTAGACGCTCGCAAATTAGAACCGCTTTGTTTTTGAGGCAATTCTAATTTCTGAATTATTCTAATTTCTGGACGTTTTTATTTCGAATAAAAAATAAAAATTACTTAAATTTTTTTTAATTCAATTTTATTTGATTGACATTAAATGTATTTTTTAAAATTAAAAATACCGTGTCGTTTCTTATATTTGGAAAACTATCCATTGCTTCCACGGAATGCATTTTCATCTTTATAGGGATATTCCTCTCTAAATATTTGTTTAGCTTTCTCTTTAAACCACTCATACAGACGACTTACCATATTTGGGTATTCAGCGCTGTGCAAAGATTTATTGCTTGCTTCCTGATATGTGTTGAAAACAGCATTTAATATTGCTGTTCTATGTGATTTGATATAGCTGATTGAAGATGTCGTAACATTAATATTCCCTTCAAACCCTTTGTCAAGCTTTTCTAATATTTTGACCTTCGTTTCCAATGATAAAGTGTTTTTTTTACGTTTATTTGACATTTCGAATGATACACTTTCACTTTTTAATAGGGACTTCCAAAATATGTACACATGTTTCGAATTTCACAAATAAACTAGCCACAAATATATATAAATGCGACAAAAAAACAACAAATAAGGAAAAATATCTAAAATTTGGTAATTCCCCTTTTTAGTTTTACATGTTCAAACAGAATAAAAATAAATTGCGGATTTCTTGTGTTCAAATAACAAAAAAAAAAAAAACGCTCTGAAATTAGAACTATAAATTCGAATTTTAGAGCGTTTAATGTATTGCAAACACTGATTCTAATTTCTGGACGTTCGAATTACTGAAAGCTCTAATTTGTGAGCGTCTACTGTACTAGCATAATGCCCAATATGATTTTCGTTTATTATTTCATCTATTTAACGAAATAATTTTAACAAATAGAAACTAGGAATTTTTGTGTTTTTTTGCTACTTAATAACTCGCCAAAAGAGATAAAAAATGACAACAGTGCCTTTACAATAAGAAAACAAACAAAAAACTGTGTTGAGTTGTAAACAGTAAACGGTCTATATTTCATTTTAATGATATTTAAACAGCGTTCCTTCATGGTAGGGGGTGTGTTAAGTTAGAAACTGTGAGTTCCCTGGTTCGAATCTTGGTTTTTTAAAGAGAATATTTTTTTAATATTGTTATGTTCCAAAACAATTTAAAAAAAATATTTACCAGTTTTCGCTTTTTAAATTTCATTTATAATGAAGTTTTAAGTATTGTAAATATGTATGTATATGTAAAAATTATTTAGTTGCTCTGTATTCTGCTCGCACAATGGTGAAGGGTATATAAGATTCGGCACAGCCGAATATAGCACTCTTACTTGTTTTTTTTGGTTGAAGAATCCCCTAACTTTTGTCAAACTTTTTTAAAGATATTTGTGAACATTTGTGTTGATGCAATACAAGAGAATCAATGAAAAAGTCGATTTTTCCTTTTTGGTAAGTTAGGGATTTTTAGGGATATTGAATTTAATAAATTTTTGTAAATATTTTAAGTACCATAAATTTTCATATTAATTCGAATGTGTATTTTAAGTCAAATACAATTATAATATATACATTTGTATAAAAGACTGAAAGAAATATTTGCATATTTTATGCAAATACATAAATTTATAATGTATGTATGTAAAAATGTATTTAATTTATTTTCTATGTACCTACATACATACATATGGGGGATTTCATGTCAAGTGAGCCAATTTTTAAATCGATGTCTTCCGATTTGGATGCACCAAGGTTATTCCTATTGGATATTAGTTTAGACGCAAATGTTCAACAAGATCGGTCAAAAAGTTTCTGAGTTAGAAGGGGTCAAAGTTTGACATTTTGGCCATACAAATGTTCTTTCTCATCCATGAAACTTATTACCTATTGGTGTTACCAAGTAGCTTCGATTTAAAAATGTATTTTTATTTTTTTTAACGGAAATGTTTTTTTTGCTCAAAAGATAGCTTATGTCTATTCCTTTAAGGTAGTTTTGGTCCCTTTTTTGGATGCGAGTGTTCTTTCTCATCCATGTAACTTATTTCCTATTGGTGTAAGCAAAATTTGTCCCAAGTAGCTTTTCTTTTGAAAATTTTTTTTTTGTTTTTTTTTAAAAAATTTAAAAAAAATTTTTTTAATTAGTATTGTGGTTATTTTTTTATCCAGAATATTTTTTTTTTTTTTTTGCTCAAAAGAAAGCTTATGTTTTTTCCTTTAAGGTAGTTTTGGTCGCTTTTTGGGATGCGAGGGTTTTTTAATTTTAGCATATGCACTATTTTGAATTTTTTCCTATTTGTGTTTAAGTGTTTCTAAAACCTTAAAAATAAAACGTATGCAGAGAAACTAGACAAATTAACCAAATTAAAAAGTGGGTAGAGCACAAAGATCTTCTGACGATAGAAAGTGGTGTTTCTTGAAACATGTAAAGATCAACCCGGGTTCAAACCCCAGCTCAGCCAAGGAAAATTATCAATAAATTTTAATAAAAATTCCAAGTTGTAAAATTCCTTCCCTCAGTGAAAATAATTTAATGAAAATTAAATTTGATGAACTCGAGCCTTATTAAAGAATATCGAATATTTGTAATAATAATTAAATTAATATACATATAATAATAATAAAAAGATAAATAATTTAATAGAATTTAATAATTAATCACATTAGATCCTTTTATATCCAAGTTTTTTTACATTTAATTTGTTGTAGCTGATGAAGTGTTTAAGTTTGCAAATTTTAAAATACCCAGTCTTTCATCCTCCCTATGTATCGCCCTTATTTTCTGCTTTTTGGCCAATTATTTCTTGGCGTTACTACGTTTAGCTGTTGATTTCGATGCTGGTTTTGGAAAGAAATCGCATTGAGTAGAGGCAGAAAACTTTTTCAAATTGAGTCTTCCATCGACTAGCAGTATAAAAGCATGGTATTGAGCGGTGCCATCGATTGTTCCCGCAGCATAGAATCTTCCGTTTTTTCTTTGTTTCCACATGATCTTCTTTGCTACTAAAAACTATTTCATTTTCGTACAATAATTCTTTGCCCAATGGAATAAAGCAGTCGCATATAAGATGCGATAGCACTGACGGCTATACTTCGCTGCATTTCTTTTGAGGTTTGCTCCAACACCATCACATGCTCCTTTACCATGAAGGAGGAAAATGCCACTCAGTTGGCATTCCAAAATCTTTTTCATGAGCTGTAACATTTGCGAAGCTACTTTTGTTTTTAAAGTATTATCTTCAGGTATTCATCTTTCATGTAGTAAATATAGTTGCTTGGTCGTTAGTTAAATTCTCTTTGATGAATGTTGTTTCCGGGCGATTTGAATATTCGCTAAGTGCCAAGAAGTTGTTGCATAAGAACACATAGCCAATTTAAGGTGATCATACAAATCTTCTGGCGAATCATCTGTTAAATATTTTAAGATGATTTCCTCGAACATCAGTTTTTAATTTTTATGGTTAAAGCAAACGCATACTGTGTGAGTTCGCTGTTTCCTGCCAAAACGCAGTATTTTGGCCTCACTTGAGTAAGTTTTGTGAAGCCAATTTTGACATCCTCGTGTTCTGTTTGAAATGTTGCGTATAACTCATTCAGGTTGCAGAGACCCATTGTCTTTTGCATTTGAACTTTCTTGCCATCGATTCGTACGGACACCCAGTCTTTTATCTCTGGCATCAAGCGACTCATATCATCTCGCTGATAAAACTGAGTTACTAGAGCTTCGGGCTCGCACTCTAAAGTTTTCCCTTCTTTTTGTTTGGGAGTGTGAGAATATCATGCTCAGCAAACAATTCTTTTAACCATTTCTTGCATTTCGTTGAGACGTTCCAAACTCAGTCATTATTTTTGCACAACTCCATGTCGATGGAGCAAGCGTAAGAAGTTGAACTCTTTCAGCTCTACTCTGTGACGTTTTGTATTTCTCTTTTATTTTTTCAAGAAATTCTACTGCATCCTTATGATATTTGTTTTGACACTTATTCTTTGAACGTATACCTTCTACTGAAAAGTTAGAATAACCATCATCATCAACAGTTCTGTCATCATTCTCAGAATTACTTTTGTCTTCATCTGGGATAACTTCAACGCAAGGCTCATTACTATTCAAATCCGGTAATTCGTTCAACTTTCCCAGCTCTTTCCTGCATGACCTACAAATTTTCCACCGTTTTGACAGCGTAGGGAATTTTTTTAATAAGCTGTCGGAAATATTTCGCATATCCGATGATCTGTGAACTTTTTTGTAGAGGGATTAAAACAAAAAGAAGCAAATTTATCACTTTGAAGCTTGGCCTTTTTCGGAGCTGTAGACATTGTAAAAATCAATTATGTAAATAACACACGTCTAAACTGTAACGCTGTTTCAAAAAAACTGAATTACGAAAGTTTTCAGAATGACAATAAATAGGTTTTTTAAGATCATGTAGGTAGTGCATTTTAATGAAGGTGTCTAATTTTTTATAAGGGTGTGGGTTAACCGCATGTTACATAATAAAAATAATAAAGTACCTTTTTTAACTAATTATAATAATAAAAATAAGCCACCATTAAATTTTCACCTTTTAAACATAATATTAAAAAACTACCTGTTAACTTCAATTTCTCCACCCACATTTTAAAGGCAAGTGTCATAAAATAATAAATTAACTGGTATTTCGGAGAATGGCCACAAAATATTTCCACCTGATTTAAAAACTTGTCTCTGGGGCACCTGATATTTTGACAACAAAAACCACATTTAGTATAACGTGCGCTCAAAACTGTATATTTTTTATGTAGGAAAAATAAAAAAAAAAAATTATTTGTCAACATTTCAACAGAAAAATGTAATTTTATTCCTGGGATTAACACATTGTGGGCATTACAGTATCGAAGGTATAAAATGATAGTTGGGTATGTAGCATACCGTCCGAAAGGTTAATTTGTCTAGTTTCTCTGCATACGTTTTCTTTTTAAGGTTTTAGAAACACTTAAACACAAATAGGAAAAAATTCAAAATAGTGCATATGCTAAAAATTTAAAAACCCTCGTCTAGAGTTAGAAATTATTTTTTTTTATACATAAGCCACTCGCATCCCAAAAAGCGACCAGAACTACCTTAAAGAAAAAGACATAAGCTTTCTTTTGAGCAAAAAAACAAATAAAAAAAAAAAATTTAAAAATTTTTTAAAATAATTATTTAAGAAAATTTAGCATTTTCAAATTTTTTTTTAGTTGTGGTCACGCTGGTTTGCACACACATTGAAGAGAATTTAACAACATTAACAACAAAACATTAATGCAACGCATACAATTTGCATACAATTGCAAAATGTTGCCGATTGCGGGTGTATATCAGTGATGGAAAATTGAAAAATTTATATGGTACTGACCACCAAGCAAAAGAGTATTTTTTTCAAACATATTATATTCAACAATAAATTTCAGTGTATTTATCAAATATGAAAAATTGGGAATTTAGCACGTCATACGGAAATCGTATTAATGATATTTTTTTTTTTTGGAAAATAAACTTAAAAATAAAAAACTAAAATACTTCATTATTTTTCTGCTCATATCTCAGCCATTTATGAACCGAGCTGGCTAAATTTCAACAGCAAAATTCCGAAGAGGATAACTGACACTAAAAAATATACCAACAAGCATATATACTTTTGATAAGAATAAATTTTGTGTAGGCAATGTTGTTAAGAGGCCTGTGGAGGCGGAGTTGTGTAGGTGGAGTTGAGGTCCTTGTACCAAAGTCGTACTTGAAGTACCCACAAAACATTCGCGACTCCGATTCCAAAATTTTTCGGCATAACAAATTTAAAAAATTATTCTAACACATTACCATTTAGAAGGTACTGCATTAAAAAAGAGTTTAAAGTCAAATAAGGACCAGTTTCATATACATTTAGCATTAAGGTTAGATTAGGAGTCGGAGTTAGTATTTCAGCGGTTGGAGTCGGAGTTAGTACTTTTTGTTGAAGACTGTAACGATTCCTGAGTTCCATATTCTTCGGAATGTATGCTACCTATAACACCAGCTATGCTCGTCAGAAAATGGGGTGATTCTTTATTCTTCCAAACATGAACAATCATTACTTTATAATTAAAACTTAGGTAGCAATAAAATCAAAGTAGATACATATGTATAATAAATAAAAAAAAAAAACATAAGAAAAATCGGAAGGAAGTTTGGCTTAAAGAGAACAATGATGTTGTTTATCTCTTCCTTCTTTACCCACCCATGACCTATGCTACTCATTTTATTGTCCTGAATAGCCCACATTATCTTTAACTTTTGGTACTTATATGTTTCGTAAAATGATTTTAGAACAACTTAAAATTTCATATTTATAACGTACATTTTTTATTTTATTGAAATGTTGGAGTTATTGTTTAAAGAATGTAACATGTAATAAAAAAAAAACTGACCAACAAACGTAATTCATAACTCAGTAATTAGTAAGTGATGTAAAAATTATTAGAATTAAATGTGTGTAAGCATATCAAAATTTCTAACACAAAAAAAAAAATAATTTTGAAATTGTAACTCAATTGTTTTACGTTTTAAATAATATATATAAATAATTTATTTTGTTATTTAAGATATGGATATTAATTTTTAAACTATTATTTAAGTGGCAAAAAAGGGAAAAATAAAGAAAAACAAATATTTTTAATATAATTTATGTATGTATAATTAATATTTTTTTCAATTCAAAATTAGCCAATTATAAAAAAAAATGTTGTTAAAATTTCAATCTTATTTACTTAACAATGACTGAATTGTTTTTGTTTATTGAATTCCAATATGCAAAAAGTAAACTCACCAAAATCTCGTTTCAATGACTGCAGGCCTGTTGTCATAATAGTCTGAGAAAGGTTTCCCATTTTAAATCTTCAAACTTTGAATTCAATTTCGTTATTTTTAAAAATAGTGTTCGTTAGAAATTTAGGATATAATTTATGGAGTCATTAAGTAAGTATGTAGATTATTTATAAAAGAAAAGTGTTAATACATTCTGCAAAGGTAAGTATGTTTATATATGTGAAAATGTCTTGGTCAAAATAAGGTATGTTTTGTAAGAGTAAGTATGATTATACATGAGTTTATTATAGGATAGGGATGTAAATTCAATTATTATTTCAAATAACTGTTATAAACGGTATGCGGTATTCGTCGAATTAGTTTTCTCTCTTCCCTCCCCAAATTAACTGTTACGAAAATTGAGGAGAAAATCTATGGTATAGCTATGCGTATGTTCTCCTCTGAATATTCCGATTCGCAATTTCGAGTGCTGATTATTAATGTAACAAGTTGTACAATGCCATCCAAATTAGCAGAATAAATATATATGTTCTCGACGAAGTCGTCAGCACTTAAACCAATATTTCCTCCCCGAACTCAAAAAAAATAAATTTATTGGCAATTAATCTGATTGAGATTTAAAAAAACAACTGAGATTTATCTCGATGAGATAAATACAAATTTGCAGAGCTCTTTAAGCTATCAATTATTGAAATCTGCAAACTAATTAAAATTTAATTAAGACAAATCTAATTTGGTCAATATTAGCTCAGATATATTACCTTCTATCACAATCTCTTGATGTTTATCCAACGAAATTTTATCTTAAGCGAAAAATATTTGGAAATCACAATTTTTATGAGCAAAATATTTTTAGTAACTTTTCAATCAAATTTTAGTTTTAAAATGAAAAATTTATTGAAAAATTTTTACATTTAAATCAAAGTTAATTTGAACAATTTGATTTAAAAAAAAATAAAAATATTTTAACTGATGGAAATAAGTATAAGTGCAGGTCCTCACAAAACAGGAACAGCTTAAGGATTAAATTAACCGTCAACTGGTTCTGTGAAGGACAAATTAATGGCCATATGTCACCAATTCATAACATATATGTATAAAAAAAAAAAAAAAAAAAATCCAATTCGTCAAGTCCAAATATCCTTAGCATGATATACGCCAATAGAGCCACTGTCCAAATCCCGTAATTCATAATTTATTTGTCCGATTTTCCGAATGACTTTCGCCCTCACCCCAATTGGTGCTAGTTTAGAATTAAAATATTCAATTTTCGAACTCTGTTTAAAGTTCCGTCTTATTACTTCCTGTCCAACTAAAAACTCCTTTGTCCGAGATCGCAAATTGTATGACCGGGCATTTTTGTCATAGGCCCTCTTTATAAAATCCCTAATTGTTTCTCGTATTATAGAAAACGCATCTTGCCTCTCAATTTGTAAGTCTGTTTCCGCTAAAAGATTTAGGCCCCCATTACGGTTTACAACTCAACTCAGTTGAGTTGTAAATTTCAAATTTTTGTATTATGGTTTACAACTTTGCTATATTGCGGTGAACAAAAACATAACAAAAATTACAACTGATCACAAGCAGTTGTCTTAATTACAACTCAACTGAGTTGAGTTGTAAACCGTAATAGGGGCCTTAGTCTAGCCAAAAGCTTATAATCTTTTCCGTGCGTAATCATAGTCTGTCCAAAGACTATTTGGTAAGGAGTCCTGCCTATAGTCTGGTGAATGCTATTACGAAGTGCACAATTTATACAACTTATATACGTATCCCAGGTTCGTTGATCCTTATGCACATAAGATCGAAGTGCTTCATTGATGGATCTGTTAACACGTTCACTAGCGTTTGCTTGAGGACTGTACACGGCTGTAAGCATATGTTGCACACCATGTTTATCCAAAAAAAATTTAAAATCCTTTCTTTTGAACTGTGTTCCATTATCTGAAACAATGACTTCCGGCACTCCATAGCAGTCAAAAATGTGGGTCCTAAGATAGTCAATAATAATTCTCGAAATCGGTTTCTTTAAAGGTTCTAAAAAAGTAAATTTCGAAAAATGGTCAAGGATTATCAAAATATGTGTGTTTCCGGTTTTAGTCCTTGGTAATGGTCCAATCAAATCGATATAAAGTCGTTGGAATGGTCGTTCAGTCTTTACCATTTCGCCTAATGGAGGTTTCAAAGTAAATGTAGGTGTCTTTGAAGTTTTGCATAAATCGCATTTAGAAATATAGTCTTTAACCTCTGTCGCAAGTTTTGGCCAATAAAAGTATCTTCTAATCCTTTCCAGTGTCTTACTAATTCCGCCGTGGGAAGAATTTGGAACATCGTGTGCCGAATATATTACACCTTCCCGAAGTTCTGTTGGTACAAATAGTTTCCAGGAATTTGATTCGTCTGCCTGTCCTAAAGTAAAATCTGTCCGTTTATAAATGTACTTGTCAATAATATTAAAGTCCGGTGAACCTGAATTTTTAAAGTCCTCGCGAACTTTACAATACTCATCAGAATCAAAAGCTTCTGAATCAAGGTTAATAGCTGGCAGACTCTCCAATTCAATAGAATCTATAAAATCTTCACCTTCATGTACCCGTGATAATGTATCAGGAACAATATTTTGTCTTCCAGAACGATGCTCGATTGGAAATTTAAACCCTTGAAGTTTAAGTGACCATCTGGCCAGCCGTCCTGAAAGATCCCTTTGTCCCATTAGCCACTTCAAACTTGCATGGTAAGTTACGACCCTAAATTCCTGTCCCTCTATGTAAGAGCGTAATTTCTTAATGGCTAACACTACAGCGAGACACTCTAACTCGGTTATCGTGTAATTTCGCTGAGCCTTATTTAATTTCTGCTGTAATTAAAAGACTTTTGTTATTTTATTTTGTTTAATAATTGAATTCTTTATTTAATGCGGCTAGTACGCACTGTTTTGTACTTGGTATCAGAATTGATTTTCTTTAATAATTGTGTCGAGTTTTATACACAATAAATGCTTATTCAGCATTTTCATTACAGTGGAAGGTATAGCGGTTTGCTTAGCATTTTCTTACAATCTCGCAGACACTTGTCCAATAGCAAGAGTGGTGATAGTATTACTATTGACGACCGTGTGTACTGCTAGTATTGTATTCATACACACACACACACAGCGCACAACACTCAAGTGGCTTATTCGTATTACATTAAACCTGCGCCTGGTTCATTGCATGTAACGTATACTAAAATTATGTGTGTAAGCAATGTCAATATAAAAGACACGCTACACCTCCCTTTTACGGAAGAATGTTCATATGACTGAAAGTTTTATGGACATTCTTTAACAATTATGTATTATACTTAATTATGTGGAAACAATTTGTTACTTGAATACCAATAACATTTATTATAATCTGGTGAATTTAATATTTTATTCATTATGGTAAGATTTAAGTCTATTCTTATGTACTATATGTTCTTTATTATTTTTCTCATCAACTATGGTTACATTATTTCTTAAATCTTTATTTTTAATTTCATAAGGACCTTTATACCTATTATCTAATTTGTGCCCTACTTCATTTTTAATTAAAACTAAGTCTCCTACTCTAAAATCTACTTCTAATAATGACCTATCATAATTTAATTTTTGTTTAAGTTTAGACCTATCTATCATAGCGCGCGCTCTCTTATGTGCTATTTATAACCTAAATTTAACTTCCTTAGCATAATTTTCTATATTATATAATGGTGTTATTTCTTGAATACTATTGAACTGTTGAAACCCATTTGGAAGTCTACCAAAAACTAACTCATAAGGACAATAGTCATGAACGGAAGATGGCGTAGTACGTGAAATACTTAAGCCATTCATCCCAATCGGTTTTGTCAACGGATATGTATGATCTAACATATTCGTTAAAAGTTCTGTGACTTCTTTCCACAGTTCCTAGAGTCTGGTGATGGTAAGCTGTTGATGTTATTTTTTCAATATTCAAAAGGTTACACAATTCAGTTAGTATTGAGTTTTTGTATTCTGTACCCATGTCTGAAATGAACGTCTTCATTGGACCATAAGTAAGAATAAAATTTTCAAATATTGCTTTCGCAATGGATTTTGCGCTTTTATCTTGTATAGGTACCGTTACAAGATATTTTGTCATGTCACATATTATGGTGACGGCATATTCATTTCCGAAATATGATTTTGGTAGTGGACCTATAGTATCCACAATTACCGTATCAAAAGGTTTATTTGGTGTATTTGTCAATGTCAGTGGTATTTTTGTATGTTTTGTTATTTTAGCCGTTTGGCATTTTTGGCACATTTTAACGTATTTTGTTATATCTCGAGTCATATTTTTCCAATAGTAGTATCTTTTTATTTTATTTAGAGTTCTTGAAACACCGGAATGTCCTCCCTCTGCGGGGTCATCGTGGTATCGTTTCATTATCTCTGTTATTAATTTGGCATTTGTTACGTGGATCACCTCATTAAGTAGCGCTACTTTTAATAATTTTAATAATTTATTGTCCATTTCTTTAAATTCATTAATAGAGATAAATTCGAAAATTTTCTCACTTGGTGCCACTTGTACTTTATGAATATTTAATTTACCGGCCACTTCTTCGAGCCTAGGGAAAAATTGTCCTAAGTCAAATTTCCCGTTAGTAAACAATTCATCTATATTTATACATGCTATTATAGATTTGCCACGTTTAATATAAACTTTTTGTGGTGTAATCTTTAGCTTACAAAATTTTCTGACGTCAGAATTAATAATTGGTTCAAATACATTGGGCTTCTCATTTTCATTATTTAAATGCCGTTTATTTGGTGTAATTGGATATTTCTTTTTGAGTGCATTGTTTGTCATTGCTCGAGTTGTTACTTTGTATACATTGTTGTTTTTATTATTTATTTCTTTTAAATCATTTATTGTAATGCGCGACAAAGCGTCGGCCACATAATTATCTTTTCCCCTAAGATATTCTACAGTGAAATCATATTCTTCCAAGTCCAGTCTCATTCTAGTTAGTTTTGAGCTTGGATTTTTCATGGAAAAGAGGTATGACAGAGGTCTGTGATCAGTGCGGACAAGAAAATGTTTACCATAAATATATGGTCTAAAATGTGTGATGGCCCAGTGTATAGCGGTTAATTCTTGTTCAATTGTTGATTTGTTACTCTCGCCTTTTGTAAATATTTTGGATGCGTATGCTATTGGTAGATGTTTTCCCTCATGTTCTTGAGTTAGTACAGCTCCACAAGCATGTTTGCTTGCATCTGTTGTTATACAAAACTCTTTTGTGAAATCTGGATATTGAAGTAATGTTGGACTCATTAATGCTTTTTTAAGATATTTAAATGCTGAATCACAATCTTTAGTCCATTCGAACTGCACACCCTTTTTGGACAATCTTGTAAGATGTCTAGAATACTCTGAACAATTTTTGATAAATCTGCGATAGTAGTTGCAAAATGCTACAAATCTTCTTGCACTATCCGCATCTTTTGGTTGTGGATAATTCTCGATTACCGAATATTTACTATCGTCAGGCAGTATTCCTTTATCAGTGCATTTATGTCCTAGGTATGTTACTTCCCTCATGAAAAATGAACATTTTTCGGGATGTAACTTAAGATTGCGTTTTCGACATAATTCAAACACATTTGTTAAATTAGAAAGCATATGCTTTTCCGAACATCCTAAAACAATTAAGTCATCCATATAAAGAAATGCTTGTTCTGGTCGCAAACCAGTAAAAGCGAGTGTCATCATTCTTTGAAAAGAATTGGGCGCTATTTTTAAACCATAGGGCAATCTAGTAAATCTATAAGATCCATTTGCTGTTGTAAATGAAGTTAGATCTCTAGAGTTTTTTTCTAGTCCAATTTGGTGAAAACCGGACATTAAATCTAGACATGAAAAATATTTGGCTCTACCGAGTTGGTCTAAAATGTCATCTATTCTAGGTAACGGAAATTTATCTGCTATCAATTTCTTATTTAGTTGTCTATAATCCACTACCAGTCTCCATCTTTTTGTTTCTGAACTTGGAAGTGATTTCTTCGGTACCAGCAGAATTGGACTGTTGTACTCAGAATTTGATGGTTCCACTATTCTGTCGTCTATTAATTTTTTCACCTGTCTATCTATCTCTTCTTTGTGTGTATGTGGTATCCGGTAATTCTTAATGTACACCGGTTGTGAATCTCTTACTCTCAACTTTTGTTCATAGAAATTATTAATTGTTATTATTTCTGATTCTAAACCGAAAATATCGCTGTATGATGTGCAAAGTTCCGTTAATGTATTTTTAAATTGTTCTGGAAAATTTTTCTGTAAAAGTTTTAATATTTCTGAATTTCTATGTGTATTTTTGGTCGGATTTTGTTCGACTATTTCATATTCAGAAAGATTTTCGGTTTTTATTTTACTTTTATTAACTGATGTGATAGTGTTATTTGTATTTAGAATACGGATGTATGCTTTATTAGATTTTACCAATGTGTTCGCGATAAAGACTCCTGGTTCAAGTTCTTGATTTGGTATTAGTATTTCATTATCGCAATTAATAAAATTTACTTTACGTATTACTTCTGATCTTGGCGGCAATATAAGATTATCGCTGTTGTTAGTAATTGGTATTTCTATAGGTTGTGGTATATTGAATGGTCGTAGGACTAGGTAGTCATAATCCTGATTAAAATCTAATATACAATTATATTTCTTAATAAAATCCATACCAATGATTCCATCGCTTGGTATTGGGAAATTATTGTCTACTACTTGAAAATTGTGTGGTATTAGATAATTTTTAAATTTTAAATCAAAAAATATACTACCTATAGATTTAATTTCACCTTGTCCTATTCCACTTAATGTTGTGATTTTGTTAGTATTTATTTTCTTTAGATCAAAATGTTTAGATTTTATGAGTGAAATGTCGGCACCTGTCTCAACTAGTAGTGTTACTGCTGTGTTACTATTATTTATATTAATCTGAATGAAATTACATAAGTTGAGGTTCAAGTTATACACTTTATTATTTACTGTTCTGATCTTAGGGGATGGTCGGAGTTTTCCGAACCATTTTCATTTGAGTCCATTGCTCGTACGTAGTGTCTATTACCACGATTATTGTCAGGTCTTTGTCTGTTTCTATTATTGTAATTGTTATTGTTGTTATTTCCGTTGTTATTATTAATATTGTTATTATTTCGGGGATAATTGTTTCTCCCACGAAATCTTCTGTTATTTCCACGATAATAAGTGGGTCTTTGACCGAAATATAATACGGAGTTCTGTTGCCCTGTTGCTTCAGTGCAACTGATTCCATGATAAGTTTTACTTTTTCATTAGAGCAGTTTTTTGTAATAGCTTTTACTGCAACTTGTGTAGAGTATTTGTTAGCTAGTTCATAAGATAAACCATCAGATATATATGCCGTTTCAAGTGACTTTGTGAGATTTTCTATTTCAGTACAGTATGCAGTTGGTGTTTTATTGTTTTGTTTTATGCTCATCAGTTTAGCTGACAAAACATGCACTGATTCACCTTTAACGGTTACTTTGAGCTTAGTGATAATTTCTTCTATTGTAGATTCTTCACTTATGAGATTTCTAGCATTTCCCTTAAGCTTTGTTTTAATTAGCGATATTGCAGAAGATTCGTGTTGACCCTTTATTAAATTAACTAATTGTAAGGAGTCTATGAATGACTGCAAATTTTCGGATTTTCCATCAAATTCCGTAATCAGCTTTGAAGCTGTATTTAGGAATTCTACCAATGTTTGTGTCATTTTAGTATCTGTTTTATTGTCTGTTGTCAAATTTACTTTTTCGTGTAGAGTCTCAGATAGTTTAATCTGTATATTTTTTAAAGCGGCTATTTTTAAAACTTTGGTTTTTAAATCCAAAAAGAATCCTTCTGCTGCAATTTTGTGACTAAGTGTCAACCGATTATAGTTTACAATTAATATAATTCTTATTTCCTCAAGTCTATTAAGTAGGATTTGGAAGTGATGTTGAATGGTCTCTTCCTTAGTTGGTCTTTCAACATTCAGGCACTTATAAGAACGATCGAAGTGATCTTTAATTAACCTAACCTTATTCAATATATCTTTCCATTCCATTTAAATTGTGTCCAAGTCATTATATTTTATCTATATTATCTGCTCTGCTAACATATTTTTTCTTGAGTCTTCTACTGTGCATATTGTAAATGCGAATTAAAAAATTAATTATTATGATTAGTGTTATTATTAAAAGATATATTTCTATGGTTAACAAATTTGTTTTTTCCTCAACTACTTCAACTTCATTTATGACATTGGCCTTGGGCCTGTCAAATTTTGTTTCAGATTTACACATTAAAAATTTCTACCTTATTAACGTAATTACTAAAAAAAAAAAAAATCTCCCTTATGAAATTAAAAATAAATTTTAAGTTTGAAATTTACATTAAATATATTTTTATTAAATTTAAGTTTCGATAAAATATAAGAGTAAAATTATCTAAATGGCATATTATTTCAAAAAAAAATTCCCTTATAAAATTAATTAAAATTGTATAGAAAAATGTCTTTTAAGTTTAATATTTAAAAAAAAATAATTTTGTATATTCCCTTTTTTTTTTTTTTAAATATTTTTTTTTTCAAGTTTTGCCTCGAGCGATAAGTCGCTTATAGGCCCTGCGGATTGAACGCACTTCGTTTTAAGCTATGTTTATATTTACTATTATTAAAAAATATTTTTTTTTTTTTTTTTTTTTGATTTTTAATAAATGACTTATTTTGCTCGCCTCTTTAATTCCTGGGATATCATGAAGTTGATTTCGTCAATTTTTCTCCACATTTTAGAGGATTCTTCCCAAGACGGTGGTGGTGTAGAGTTAATGATCCTAAGTAATATTGCCTTTTCTCTTTTAAGTTTTTGTACAACGCCACCTCGGCGGTTTTTCCTCGGGGTTTGTGTTTTTGCCTCTTTTCCGTTGGGCAGAGGAGGCTTTTTCTGCCTACTTCTATACTCCTCTATTGTTAGAGGTTGTGGACCTTCTTTCATGCCAGGTGGTAAATGTTGAGGGTGCTTAAGAAAAACAATTTTAGCACTCCTTCTTCTAGTAAGGGTGCTTTTAGGATTTAAGCACTCCTTTTTGAAGCCTGGATCCTTTGGGTGCTCGCTGTTTTAGAAGCACACCAAAGCTGGCAGGATCGCCATGTAATTAAAAGACTCTTGTTATTTTATTTTGTTTAATAATTGAATTATTTATTTAATGCGGCTAGTACGCACTGTTTTGTACTTGGTATCAGAATTGATTTTCTTTAATAATTGTGTCGAGTTTTATACACAATAAATGCTTATTCAGCATTTTCATTACAGTGGAAGGTATAGCGGTTTGCTTAGCATTTTCTTACAATCTCGCAGACACTTGCCCAATAGCAAGAGTGGTGATAGTATTACTATTGACGACCGTGTGTACTGCTAGTATTGTATTCATACACACACACACTGCGCACAACACTCAAGTGGCTTATTCGTATTACATTAAACCTGCGCCTGGTTCATTGCATGTAACGTATACTAAAATTATGTGTGTAAGCAATGTCAATATAAAAGACACGCTACACTGCGACATAAAAGCAATGGGTCTCTCAGTTCCATGTTCGTCCTCTTGTGCTAACACCGCACCTACACCGAAAGTACTAGCATCGCACTGCAAAATAAAACTTTTGTCGTAATTCGGATGCACTAGTAATGGTGCAGTTGTCAAACAGTCCTTCAGTCTGTTTAATGCCGTCTGTGCTTGTTCAGTCCAAACAAAAGTCCTTTTCTTGCACAACAGCTCCGTTAATGGAAAAGACAAGTCAGAATAGTTATGTACAAAGCGTCGGTACCACCCTGTCATTCCTAAAAACCGTCGTAAATGTTTAATTGATTTTGGCAATGGGAAGTCCCGTATGGCCCTAATCTTGTCATCGTCCACTTGAAGCGTTCCGTTCCCTACTATATAACCAAGATATTTTACCTTGTTTAAAGCAAAATTACTCTTTTCCACATTAATTGTAAGACCAGCCTTTCGTAGTTGTGAAGCTACTTCCAAGAAGTGTGCTAAGTGTTCGTCAAAGGTCTGTGATACTATAAGTAAGTCATCTAAATAAACAAAGACTCTTGATTTCAAATTGTACGGAATGACCCTGTCCATCAGTCGGCACAACGTTTGCGGTGCATTACATAGTCCAAAAGGCATCCTTGTAAATTGATACAAGGGCCGATTTGGAATCGTAAAAGCAGTCTTAGGTCTCGAACTTTCCTCCAATTTTATTTGCCAAAAGGCATCTTTTAAATCAATCTTCGATATGAAATAAACCGGAGGAGGTCTTGCAATAAGTCCGTCTATGTTAGGTATTGGGTATGCGTCTTTTATTGTAACCGAATTTAGCTTACGACTGTCTACGCACATTCTTATTTTACCTGGTTTCACAACTACTACAGTAGGAGAAGACCAGGCTGAATTAGGAGCTTCTTCTATTACACCCAGAGCCAACATTCTATCAATTTCTCCGACTAACTTTTTTCGACAGCAGGCGAAATCGGATAGTAACGTTGCTTTATAGGTTTTGCATCGCCGGTGTCTATATAATGTTCCAGGAGTGTGGTGCACCCCAGGCCCTCCACCTCAGAATTAGGAAACGCTGCAATTACCCTTTTCAGTCTTTGTTGTTGTTCATAAGTCAATTTAACCTTATCATTATTGTTGATTCGCAATATATTATAGCGATTAAACACCAAAGGTTTCCTTTGGAGTTCAGATTTTATTTGTAGTAATTATGTTTTAGCCCAGGTAGAAACACCATGTGCTAGTTAGTATTCAATATGAGCCTGGGTAGAAGCACCGAGACTAGTCAAGCAATCAACAGAGTTAATCTTTGTTTGCCTAAAGTTCTTTATTTTTAATTGCCTTTTATACAATTAAATTTCTTAAGTCTAAATTAAAATAACAATAATAATAATAACAATAATATTTAAATATGCGGTTGCAATTATAATAAATGCTTTATTTGCATTTATGGTAATATTACACCTTTTCCAGGTTGATTGACTGAATTTAGTAAACATTAAAGGTAAATGACTTACTGTACACAATTTCAAGGTAAATGACTGAATTCTGTCGTATAAGCATTTTGTGTTTTTAATAAATTAAGCTACATAAGTAGGTCATGGTTTTTTTTTATAAATTTGTTATTCTTTTGAAATTGTAGATTTAGTGTTAAGATGTGTTAACATTCTCCGCCGCGTTGAGCGAATAGCGAAAATGTTAATAAACAAAATAATTAAATTAAAAGTAATGGATATGTAATTAAGCCTTTTTAAACTTCAGAGCTACGCTGGCGTGGCGTAGGCTGTGGTGGTGTTGAAGCCAGGTTGATTGATGCACCTTTGTAGCATTTAAGTCGCCAGCATATTAGGATCACGGCTAACAGAAATGAAGAAGGTCTGAAAAGCGCACCTTAGCGTTGTTCTCGGTTTGCTTGAGAATATTTATTGTCGAGTCTATTACTGAAGTTTGGTTTTTTAATAAGAGGTGCAGATACTCCTCGTTTTCTTTTACGTTGGCTATAGTTTGAGCCATTTGTTCTGCATAATCTGAGTCAAGGACTCCGAATAGAGCGTGAGCCATGTTCCCCATGATATCTAAAGGAGCTCTTCGCTTTCTTCTTGGAATTAAAAGGTCTGATTCTTGAATAAGATTGTCCCAAGTATGCTGAAGTTGTAGGAAGAGTGTCTCACACGATTCAATAGCTATTGATTGCTTGCACAGCTTTGAAAATGATGTTATTCCGGCTTCCAGAACTTTATTCCTATCCCAAATTGGTGCTAAATCGTAATATATAATAAATTTCTAGGTAGCTGTTATTAATTTTGTTGATCCTAAGCCTTCGAAATACAATCCTGGATCGGTAGAAAATTCTGTAACATTTATTGGGGAAGCAAGAATTATCGGCAGCATGAGGAGTGAAATACAAATTGTGCTGAAGACTCCCAATGAAGCATATTGTACTGTCTTTCGTTTTGGCTGTATAGCATCACCTTCTGATGAGTGTTGCCTCTTTTGCGTGATTGGAGTTTCATATTCGGGATATTCTATGTGGGAATCGTTAAACAATGGAGCCAATCTATGAATTGGCCTCTTGAAGATTCCCTTTGCTGTTTTTACGTCACAGACTCTAATAAGTCCATCCTCTCCCTTGTAGATTCGGTTGATTCTGCCCAATGGCCATTGTAATACGGGAGTGTTATCTTCTTTGATGATAACGAGCATGCCTTCAATGACGTTCGGTGAAGATGATTTCCATTTCCCCCTTTGCTGTAGCTCATGTAAATATTTTTGTGTCCATTCCTCCCAGAATTTGTGTTTTATTTCTGAGGTTATTTTCCACCTTGCATCTAAGGATATTTTTGGTGCTTGAGCATTAGCATCTACGGCTGATGTTAAAGGTTCGCCGACAAGAAAATGACCCGGAGTAAGAGCTTGGAGATCATCTCCATTTGATGACAGTGGAGTCAATGGTCGAGAATTTAAAATGGCTTCTATTTCAACCATTACAGTTTCTAACTCCTCATAGGTAAGTGATGCCGCAGAGACGCTTCTCAGTAAGAGATGTTTGGCGGATTTGACTGCCGCTTCCCAAAGTCCACCGAAATGCGGGGCTCTAGGTGGAATGAATTTAAAGTTTATGGATTGATCACTGCATAATCGTGTGATTTTTTCTTGTGCTGATTGTGAATATATTGATTCCTTTAGTTCACTCAATTTATTGCTCGCTTTATTATCGCAATAGAGGGTTTGACAATGACCCCTCCTACTGATAAAACGCCGTAATGCTCCAATGAAGGCTTCTGTCGATAGGTTGGACACGACTTCCATATGAATGGCCTTGGTGGCGAAACAACAGAAGACTGCGATATAGGCCTTATCTGGTCTTTTCCCTCTAATTTTGTGGTGGATCCAGATAGGCCCAAAATAGTCCACTCCGGTTGTTATGAATGGGCGCGAGGGTGTCACCCTGGCCGCTGGCAGATTTCCCATCAGTTGTTTGAACAATACTGGCCTTGCTTTAGTGCATCGTATACATTTGTGGACTGTGCTGCGTGCTAAAGTCTTTCCATTCGTGATCCAGAATTGTGCTCTAGACGCGGCCAATAATGCCTGTGGACCGCAGTGACGATTTTCTACATGTAGCATGTGCATTAATAATTTGGATGTGAAGTGATTGTGAGATAAAATTGCGGGGTGTTTTGCATTAAAGGTTAACATTGATTGTTCTAGTCGGCCACCGACTCGGATTATCTGATGTTCATCTAAAAATGGATTTAATGATGCCAAAGAACTAGATTTATGAACAGGTGTTTTACGTAACAAGTTTTTCAGTTCTTCCTCGAATTCCGTTGCCTGAGCGAACTTGACAATAACGCGTAAAGCTTCTTCCATTTCGTGAGCATCGAGCGCCTTGTTGGTTGAACGAAAGTTATTGGTTGTTTTTGAATTTTTAATGAACCGTATTATATACCCGATTGTGCGCTGAAGAGTTTTAAAGGAATTTCGGTGATTTATTCGATTGATTATGCCTTCACCATGCTGATGCGTTGTTGCTAGTGCTAAAACTCGTTTCGACAATTTCCGTTCTTCATCGCAAGGTATGTCACTGATTTGAAAGACTGCGTTTGACCATTCATCTTTGTATCCTGAGAGAAATAGTGGACCATAAAACCACATTGAATGTTGTGATAAGGTTTCTGGTGATAGTCCTAGGGAAATTGCGTCGGCTGGATTTTGTTTGGAACTGACGTGTCTCCATTGACTTGGACTGCTTGACATTTGAATTTTTGCTACCCTGTTCGCCACGAAGGTGTGAAAAGATGCTGCTGGTGAAGTTATCCAAGAGAGGACAATTTTTGAGTCTGACCAGAAGAAATTTGCTGCATTTTGTAGACGTAAATCATTTTTCACTCTATTTGTTAGTTCCACCCCTAGTACCGCGGCACATAATTCTAATCTTGGTAGGGTTTGTTTTTTGATTGGTGCAACTCGTGATTTGGAACAAATCAATCTGACTACTACCGTTTTATCTTTATATGTTGAACGCATGTAGATTGCCGTTCCATAGGCTCGTTCAGAGGCATCAACAAACGTGTGAATTTGTACTGCTATCGCCCCTTCATGTTTCAGCACGAATCGGTCTATCTTTATGTTGTTTATTGCCTCTATGTTTTTTCGGAACTTATTCCATTTGTCTTGAAGATTTATGGGTAATTCATCGTCCCACGAAATTGTTAATTGCCATAATTCTTGTAAAAATATTTTTGCTTTTACAATGACCGGTCCGAAAAGTCCTAATGGATCAAAGATCTTTGCCAGTTCTGAGCTGACTATTCTTTTCGTCACGCTTGTGCTTGCTGAGGTTTGTGCTCGTCCACATAACTGATCCGACATTGGCAGCCATATCAGCCCGAGTGTTTTAATTGAACAATTGGAGCTCTCGTCCAAGTCTAGATTGACCTCTTTATCTTCAGGAGCAATGCCGCTTAGTAGTTGGGGATGATTCGAACACCATTTCCTAAGCTTAAAACTAGCTTCTCCCAATAATAAATTTAGTTGACGTTGTGATTCTAACGCAGTATGGACAGAATCAGACCCACTGAGGCAGTCGTCTACATAAAAGTCATCGCGTAGTATTTTTGCTGCTAAGGGGTATCTTGTGGTATTTTGTGAAGCTAAGTGTTGAAGACACTTTGTTGCTAGATATGGTGCTGACGAGGTGCCATAGGTAACTGTTTTAAGTCGATAATATTTGATATCTTGATGTTTGTTGTATCTCCAAATGATCAGCTGAAACATCTGATCAGCATCGGCTACCTGTATTTGCCGATACATTTTCTCGATATCCGCCGAAAATACAAATCTGTGCATACGAAAACGTAACAAAATTGCAAATAGTTCACTCTGTACGGTTGGTCCGGCATGTAGTATGTCGTTGAGGGAGGTGCTGCTAGATGATTTGGCCGATGCATCGAAAACTACTCGTAGTTTCGTAGTAGAGCTTTCGGGCTTCAGGACACAGTGGTGAGGCATAACGTAATGAGAATCCGGAATGTCCTCTTCCTGAATTTCCTCCATGTGTCCTAAGGATTCATATTCCTGCATAAATTTGTTGTACTCTGTTCTAAGTGGGGCATCGTTGTTCAGCCGCCTTTCAAGTGATAAGAACCGATTGAAAGTCATTGATTTTGATGTTCCGAGAGTGATTGGGTTTTCGGAAAATGGAAGGCGAACAATGAATCTGCCTTCTTTATTTCTTCTTACATTCTGAATGAAGTGTTCTTCACATCGCTTCTCAGCTAGAGACAATGTTCGTTCAGTATCATTTGTGTCTTCAAGCTTCCAGAACTTCTCTATTAGTTGATTTGTTGTTTGATCTTCTGGGCTGAATACTGCACAGGTAACTACGTTGTTGATGCCTTCTTGTAGTCTGCCTGTTACAACCCAACCTAGCACTGTGTTTTGTAGAATTGGCAATTCGTGATCGATCCTTATTTGTTCTGGGTGCATCCATTGATGGTAGAATTCTGCTCCAATTAACATGTCAATTTTGTCCGTACGATTGAACCATGGATCTGCCAATTTTATATTTTCAGGAATATTCCATTCTGATGTATCGAATGATTTTGTGGGCTGTGGTGACACTATGTTTGGGAGCACAAATGCTTCGACCCTTGTAGTATAGTTGCTTGAACATGCTTGAAGCTTGAGGTTTACTCGTTGGGATACGTTGTGGATCTTGCGTCCTATCCCTTCCACACACAGATCTGAATCTGATGACTTCAGCGGCAGTTTATTTAGTAATCTGTTTGTTACTAAATTAACTTGTGATCCGGAGTCCAGTAGGGCTCGGATTGTACATGTGCGGCCATTGGTTCCAAACACCTTTACCCTTGCTGTGGCTAAGACTGTGTATCTGTTACCCGTATCTTCCTTGTTTGCAGAAGCTACGATTGGGGCATTTGTATTTCCGTTTGAAGAGGACTCTACGTTGGTCTTTTGAGGGTTTCCCCCCGAGGATGATGATGGTTTTCCTTTTGACGTTTCCAAATGCAATAACGTATTGTGTTTCTTCGTGCATTTTAGGCAGGAGCGTGATGTGCATGCCTTGGCGATGTGATCTGGTCTGAAGCAGTTAACGCATAGATTTTTCCGTTGTGTCCATTGTAATCTTTCTGGTGGTGACATTTTTAGGAATTTTTCACAATAATATATGGGATGCCCTGTTGATCCACATATTTTACAATTTGATGTAGATGTAGTTGCTGTTGTTATTTTTGTTCTACTCACGCCAGTTTCTAGAGTCTTTCCGCGCGTTTCTAAAGCTTGGAATCGATGCTCTATAAATCTAAGTAACTCGCTTAAACTTACAAGGTTCTTGTTGTCCTTAAGAGATTGCTCGAACAGTGTTTGGGTCGAGAAATCAAGTTTCCTCAGTAATATGTGAACTATTATGGCGTCCCATTTATCCACTGGGAGGCCTTGTGCTGACAAACCATGGGTGCATTCTTTCGCGATGTCGTGTAAACATTTGAGTGCTTGTGCTGTCTCATTTTTAATTTGTGGATGTGATAACAAATTGTTCAATAATGTGGTCACAATTAATCTTTTGTTATCGTATCTGCTCACCAAGATATTCCATGCGATTTCATAATTTGCTGATGTAATCGGTAGGTGTTTTATTAAATTTTTTGGCTCGTCTGCCAAGTGTGTAGTTAAATAAAACATTTTTTCCACTTCGCTCATTGTCGCGTTGTGGATCAACTGGACGTAAAGGTCTTTAAAAGCTACCCATTGTAGGTAACTACCGCTAAATTTGGGTATTTGAATTTTTGGCAATTGTGGTTGACAATGTTCACTTCTTCTGACGATTCGTGAAGTAGTTTCGTGGACGATATTGGCACTTTGTTGTAACACACGTCTTATATTGTGCACCTTCGCTTGCAGATCGTAAAACTCATCCAACGTATAACCGTCAATTTGCTCTTCAGATGTTAACTGCCATAAAGTGTCGTTGTTTGACGAGAAATCATGCATATATTTGTCAATGAGCGTTAGTTTGCTCTGACAATACGACTCCTCTCTATTTCCCTCAGACTGTACCTCGTCGATTATTCGCCTTAGTGCTCTCATTAAAGCCCGTTGATTACGAAGAACTTTGCTCGTGATTTTGTCAAGTTCTGGTTCTTTCTGCATACCGCCATTTGCACCTTCGGTTTCTATGGATTGTCTTATTGACGATTTAATTATTGGTTGCGACAATTTTCTTACTTCGGACTCAAACAATTCTTTGTATTTGAGTGTGTCATTCGAAACTCGTAAGTATTGCTCAGTAAAATATTGGTGATGCAAAGGTGGATTTGATAGACACCTTATTCTGTTGTCAATGTTCTCAAATTCTAGCCATTGCGTGTCAAGTCGTTTTAAACGCTCCAAATAGTACTCTTTTGTTTTTCTTGTGGCCGGGTAATTTTTAACGTTACGGATTATTGTGTTTATTTTTTCCGCCGTCTCCTGTTGGATAGTTACGAGTTCTTCAAAGGATTCCGTGGCCTTAATTGCTGAATGCGATGCTGATATGTTGTCAGTGGTAACTCTATTGATATAGTTGTTCTGTGAAATCCTAGACTGTGGTTAGGACGCTCTTGACTGCGTTTTTTTATGTAACCCTGTTGTAGCCTCAGGACTAAATATTTCAGGACTGCCGGATTCTGATGATACCCTGTCTCTTGTAACAGGCCCGCTGCAGTTGATGGGATCCTATCTCTTGTAAAAGGACCTTTGGATTGATGATGAGCTCCTGTCTTTTGTAACAGGACCGTTGTAGTTGATGAGATCCTATCCCTTGTAATAGGACCTTTGGATTGATTATGAGCTCCTGTCTTTTGTAACAGGACCGTTGTAGTTGATGAGTTCCTATCCCTTGTAATAGGACCTTTGGGTTGCGTTTTCTGATGGGATCCTGTCTCTTGTAACAGGACCGTTGAAGTCACCAAAATGTCCTGTCTCTTGTAACAGGACCTTTGGCTTCTGATGAGATCCTATCTCTTGTAATAGGACCGTCGGGGTCACCAAATGTTGATTCGCAATATATTATAGCGATTAAACACCAAAGGTTTCCTTTGGAGTTCAGATTTTATTTGTAGTAATTATGTTTTAGCCCAGGTAGAAACACCATGTGCTAGTTAGTATTCAATATGAGCCTGGGTAGAAGCACCGAGACTAGTCAAGCAATCAACAGAGTTAATCTTTGTTTGCCTAAAGTTCTTTATTTTTAATTGCCTTTTATACAATTAAATTTCTTAAGTCTAAATTAAAATAACAATAATAATAATAACAATAATATTTAAATATGCGGTTGCAATTATAATAAATGCTTTATTTGCATTTATGGTAATATTACACCTTTTCCAGGTTGATTGACTGAATTTAGTAAACATTAAAGGTAAATGCCTTACTGTACACAATTTTAAGGTAAATGACTGAATTCTGTCGTATAAGCATTTTGTGTTTTTAATAAATTAAGCTACATAAGTAGGTCATGGTTTTTTTTTTATAAATTTGTTATTCTTTTGAAATTGTAGATTTAGTGTTAACATGTGTTAACAATTATCGTTGTCAGTACAATTAATTTCACCCACATTTGGGACAACAATCCTTAGTCCAAATGAGGTCCAAAAGTCGAAACCACAAATAACATCCTGTTGTATCGACAGTACTACTAAAAACTCTATCGACTTTGTCTGTCCTTGGTATGTTATATTTAGTAAAACAGTCCCCAATACGGTTTGCCTCTGTCCATCTGCGGTTCGTACATTGCCCTTACATCGCCGAAAGTTTTTATCATCCTGAACTTGAATTGCCAAGTTGCCTCCAATCACACTCTTATTGGCACCACTATCCAACAGAGCAAAGTACATATTATTATTTATTCTTAAATTCAAGTAGGGCCTGCTACCCGTATCCTTAATAATTATCGATGAAATAACACAAACTTTATAAAATTTCAATTTTCTGTAAAAATCTCGAATCCTTTTAGATGATCTACTCAAAGATTTTGAATATCCAAAAATTCGACTACGAGCCCTTTCATAATCTCTCAGACGTATGTGATACGGTCTCATTAAATGATGAACCATATCGTCTTTATCAATGCTATAATCTTGTCCTGTTTTCGTTCGTTCAGTGGCTTGTTTTTCAGGTCCGGATGCCCGCACTATTTCCGACGGACATCCTTTTGAGCGTTTCCCGGTTTTCTACTGCAGTTGGGGCATGTTGGCCTATAAACATCCCTTACACCGCAACCGTAACAAAACACTCGTCTGGTGTCCATGCAGTCAATGTACGTATGCCCAGGTTTGTCACAATTCCAACACCTCAAATTCTGAATTGCATAAACCTCATCGTTGCCGTCCATTAACGCATTAGGAGAGTCCTTTTCGTCTTTTACAGTTAATTCCGAAACATGACTTTTTGTCGTCCTACGAGATTCAATTGCATGAACATCATTCATAAATTTTTCATGTTTTCTCACCTCACGACGTAATTGAGAAACACTGGTAACCTCCAAATGAAGAAGCTCATGCCTAATTTCATTTTTCAAATTTCTCATTAACATTTCAGACATATCACGGTCAGTAATTGATGTTTTCAATTTATCCGTCATTGATGAAATTACGTCTAAATAATCATCAAAATTTTCGTTCAGTTTTTGTTTTCGTCGTCTTATGTCTTCTAAAATATCTAAATCATTATAGTCTACTTTGTACTGTCTTCTCAGAGCATTTGTCAAAGTTATCCAATCAATGTCATCATCGTGTTGTCGGTGAAAACGCCAAAACCATACCAGCGCCTTTCCCTCAAACAAACTATGTGCATGTTTGCACAGTAGTTGAAAATTTCCCTTTAAATTGTTTGTAGTCAAAATATTGACGCGGTAAATAAACTCGTCCACTGTCATATCATTATTGTTCCCACTAAATTGTATCTTCCAATTACGTATAATATTCAAAACCTTTTCTGCAGAAAAATTTTCTTGGGCCGAATCGGGGTTGGTCCTACCGGGAGAATTTGATGAATCCACATTCCCACGTTCCGGTATTGTCATGTCCGAGTTATTTGTGTTCAAAGCATTAGAATTATCCGAATTCGATTGTAAATTTAGATTCTGAAACATTGACCGAATTTCGCTGGAAATCAAATTTGTAATTTCACTGCGAAAACTGTTTAACGATTCAGAAACTATTTCTCTAACACGAATTCTATCATCTTGTCCATTCAATGAAGAATCCAAGTTCCGTGGTCCGGGTCTACCTTTAAAACGATCCGTCTGTTTAGTTTGTGTCCTTCGAGTTGTATTATCCTGATCTAAATTAACCGTAAAACTTACGTTAGCCGGTCTTTCTATTTCATTTAAATTTTCCTGACTTCTTGTCAAGACCATCTTATAAAATTATTAAAATTTGCCAAACAAATGAATTGATTTACATTTTACTACTCCATCAAATACCAAAAATCAGATACTAAATATATAAAAAAACTACCAAAACTTCCGAAAGAATATGTTAAAAGAAACTCAAAACTAAAAAAAAAACATAGGTAATTCAAGTTTATTATGAGAGTAAGTAACCGACTTTTAAATCAGAAACAAAAATCTCCATCATAATCCACAATGAATATTAATTTTAGGAAATGAAAATATAAAGCCACAACAAAAATGTGAAAAGTAGTTGTGAGTAAAATTTCGAAGATAATTTCCCAAAAATCTAAATCTCAAACAACAACTCAACACTAAAGTATAGTCACAAACTATATCTGACTTAACATTTGGTTATGAAATTAAAATTCAAAAATTCCAAAATGTTAATGTAAAATAAAAACATAAACATATGTATCTATTATACTTAAAATTGTGAAGCAACAGCAAGATGAAAATTTTAAATTTATATATATTTCTCACAAGTTATAAACTAATGAAATCCGTATTTTGCTGGGCCCCACGTTGGGCGCCATTTAATTATGTAACGATTCCTGAGTTCCATATTCTTCGGAATGTACGCTACCTATAACACCAGCTATGCTCGTCAGAAAATGGGGTGATTCTTTATTCTTCCAAATATGAACAATCATTACTTTATAATTAAAACTTAGGTAGCAATAAAATCAAAGTAGATACATATGTATAATAAATAAAAAAAAAAACATAAGAAAATTCGGAAGGAAGTTTGGCTTAAAGAGAACAATGATGTTGTTTATCTCTTCCTTCTTTACCCACCCATGACCTATGCTACTCATTTTATTGTCCTGAATAGCCCACATTATCTTTAACTTTTGGTACTTATATGTTTCGTAAAATGATTTAAGAACAACTTAAAATTTCATATTTATAACGTACATTTTTTATTTTATTGAAATGTTGGAGTTATTGTTTAAAGAATGTAACATGTAATAAAAAAAAACTGACCAACAAACGTAATTCATAACTCAGTAATTAGTAAGTGATGTAAAAATTATTAGAATTAAATGTGTGTAAGCATATCAAAATTTCTAACACAAAAAAAAAATAATTTTGAAATTGTAACTCAATTGTTTTACGTTTTAAATAATATATATAAATAATTTATTTTGTTATTTAAGATATGGATATTAATTTTTAAACTATTATTTAAGTGGCAAAAAAGGGAAAAATAAAGAAAAACAAATATTTTTAATATAATTTATGTATGTATAATTTATATTTTTTCAAAATTCAAAATTAGCCAATTATAAAAAAAAATGTTGTTAAAATTTCAATCTTATTTACTTAACAATGACTGAATTGTTTTTGTTTATTGAATTCCAATATGCAAAAAGTAAACTCACCAAAATCTCGTTTCAATGACTGCAGGCCTGTTGTCATAATAGTCTGAGAAAGGTTTCCCATTTTAAATCTTCAAACTTTGAATTCAATTTCGTTATTTTTAAAAATAGTGTTCGTTAGAAATTTAGGATATAATTTATGGAGTCTTTAAGTAAGTATGTAGATTATTTATAAAAGAAAAGTGTTAATACATTCTGCAAAGGTAAGTATGTTTATATATGTGAAAATGTCTTGGTCAAAATAAGGTATGTTTTGTAAGAGTAAGTATGATTATACATGAGTTTATTATAGGATAGGGATGTAAATTCAATTATTATTTCAAATAACTGTTATAAACGGTATGCGGTATTCGTCGAATTAGTTTTCTCTCTTCCCTCCCCAAATTAACTGTTACGAAAATTGAGGAGAAAATCTATGGTATAGCTATGCGTATGTTCTCCTCTGAATATTCCGATTCGCAATGTCGAGTGCTGATTATTAATGTAACAAGTTGTACAATGCCATCCAAATTAGCAGAATAAATATATATGTTCTTGACGAAGTCGTCAGCACTTAAACCAATATTTCCTCCCCGAACTCAAAAAAAATAAATTTATTGGCAATTAATCTGATTGAGATTTAAAAAAACAACTGAGATTTATCTCGGTGAGATAAATACAAATTTGCAGAGCTCTTTAAGCTATCAATTATTGAAATCTGCAAACTAATTAAAATTTAATTAAGACAAATCTAATTTGGTCAATATTAGCTCCGATATATTACCTTCTATCACAATCTCTTGATGTTTATCCAACGAAATTTTATCTTAAGCGAAAAATATTTGGAAATCACAATTTTTATGAGCAAAATATTTTTAGTAACTTTTCAATCAAATTTTAGTATTAAAATGAAAAATTTATTGAAAAATTTTTACATTTAAATCAAAGTTAATTTGAACAATTTGATTTAAAAAAAAAATAAAAATATTTTAACTGATGGAAATAAGTATAAGTGCAGGTCCTCACAAGACTCCACCGCCCTAGTTGTCAATGTTAAAAAAATATCAACGCTTAATTTCTAAACAAAAAATCATAACAAGAAAAGAGTACTAAAACGGAGGTTAGGGTACCGTGGAATTTTTGAAAGGAAATAGTACTGAAAATAGTACCATAGTACTGAATTTTCCATCACTGGTGTATATGCATCTGTTTTTTTAATTCATCTTAAAATATCTGGTATAATCTGGTGCTATGGTATTCAGTTATGGGGCACTGCCTCGGCCTCTAATATAGAAAAAATTCAAAGGCGCCAAAATAAAATTCTTCGAATAATCACAGCTGCCCCTTGGTATGTAAAAAACTCAAATATTCACAGGGATCTCAATGTTCCATTAGTCAAAACTATGATTACGAAATATGCAGTAAAATACTTAAAAAGGCTCGAATTGCATCCAAACCCACTAGCACGAAATATTTTAAATGATAGCGGCCACACTCGCTTAAGAAGAAGAGACACTGCAGCACTTATCCAATTAGATGAGCGACAAACACCTAGATAAGTGAACAGAACCCGTGATGAAGAAAATTTTTGTCTGGCACTGGCAGGACATAAAATAAAGTATTAGGTTAAGATTTGATTAATTATTGTTAGTTCATATTTAAATGTATGAAGATTCAATAAATAATATTGAGAAAAAAAAAAAAAAAAAAAAAATCTCAAAATATGTATATTTGGAAATATGTTGTATTGTAAGTTCTTTTGTCGCAATTCCACAGATATACTGAAAAAAGTAAAATAAGAGCGAAAATACCCGCATTCAATTGAACATACAAGTCGCCCATTACTGTTTTACAAATATCACTTAACAACGGTATAAAATTCTATTTTATACAGAAGGAAACGATACAACTACGGTACATTAAATTTCGGTAAGCTTTTGATATAAATAAAAGCGAACACCTGATTGATACAGTGCAGATGCGGTACAGCAACGTTCGCCTAACTGAGCCTTAAATGCTTGAAAGTCAGATGCACACTAATTTAACTGCCTGTTTTTTTCGTTTCAGAACTTATGTGTGTTGAAAACAAAAACAAATTTCAGTTTTTTATTGTCGTTTCATTGTAAATTCCCAAACGGAAATTTTTATATTACTAAAAAACAAGTAAGAGTGCTATATTCGGCTGTGCGGAATCTTATATACCCTTCACCATTGTGCGAGCAGAATACAGAGCAACTAAATAATTTTTACATATACATACATATTTACAATACTTAAAACTTCATTATAAATGAAATTTAAAAAGCGAAAACTGGTAATTATTTTTTTAAAATCGTTTTTAGAACATAAAAATATTAAAAACAATTTATTTTTAAGACGACAACCGGATTTAAACTTCACTTTTCATAAGGACCCAGAATATATATACTTTATAGGGTGTAGGACCTTATGTGAAGGGTATAAAGGCGCCCGTACACGACATGTGTTGTCATCTGACATGTCAAATTTCCCACTGAAAAATACATACATGTCGTGTGTTACCTTTTTAACTTTGCTTCTGTAAAAGTCAGACGCAAAGTCATCTGACAAAATTTCAATTAGAGCGTGCTCTATTTTCTTCTGACAAACCATCTGACATCAGAAAGCTATGCCGGGAAGAAACCGGCATCGGCGTCCACTATTGATGGAATCATTAGCGGGCTGAAATTAATTTTTTACAATACCGAGATATGTTTGATCATCTTACCATTGAATAGAATTTATGTGAATATATATATAAAAACCGTTTTATTATAAAATCCTTAATTGGTATCTTTGAATTAAAAGAAAAAAATGTTAAGATGGCTGAACTATTTTACGGCGCAAATAAAACTTTTCATGGCGGCAGCAAGCTATTTTGAAACCGAGCACTACTTTGGTTTCTGCAATAACAATGCGAAAAAACAGAGACAATGTCAGAAGCAAATTACATGTACGTTTGTGACCGAATATTATAAAGCTTATGTAAAACAGCGATTTTGACAGACATGCACAATTACATGTGACTTGAAAATTTGACATGTCAGATGACAAAAACATGTCGTCTATATGCTCCTTAAGAAACAAACTTAATTATAAAAAAAGAGTAATTTTTGGGATTTCAGTATTTTGGTCATTACTCTGCTATTTCTTTCAGATTTATATACCGACGTGTTATTTTGGTTATAAAACTTGGACTCGGGAAGATCTATGGTTCCCGAAAATGGGTATTTTTCAAAAAAAAATAATATTTTGGTCATAACTTTTTCGTATCTGAACCGATTTTCCCGAGTTTTTCAATATTTTCTATTAAAAATTTCCGATCTTTTGATATATAAGGCGTAACCATAGGTCATATTACAGTAAAAAATTCAGGTTTTTATACAATTTTTAATACTTTTTGTATGGAAGGTACCACGCCCACTTCTCCAATCCCGCCCACATTTTGTGTGATGGTGTGTATTTATAACCTAAATGTTTTTACCTAATTTGAAAACTTTGGCTCTTGCCGTTCTCCAGATATACAGAAAAAAGTAATAAAAATACAACAACCACAAGGGATTTTTTGGAAAAATTAGAGGCAGTCATGGTTTTTTGGTCATATCTCAGCCAATGTTGGACCGATCTGGCTAAATTTCAATAGCAAGAAATGGTGGACTATAAGTGACATAAATGAAAAACAACCTAGCCGCTATCATGTCTGGAGTCTCCGTAAAACAAATATTAAACGTAAGACGGACGGACGGACAGACGGACGGATATCGTTAAATCAGCTTCTCTCCTCATAAGGACCCAGAATATATATACTTTATAGGGTCTAAGATCAATATTGTAGAAATTACAAACGGAATGACAAACTTATATACACCCCTTTCCACCTGTGGTGAAGGGTATACAAAACAGGCAAAAGAAGCATAACATTTGCCTTTTTTGGAAGCGAACGGGTTAGAGAAGCAAGACGGGTAAACAAAAAGAAAAGATTTCTTTGCATAATATTTAAAGATCCGACTGTAAATGCTGACTGTCCTGCAGGAATTATAGTAATTCTTCCTTGGCAAAACTTGTAATGATTTTAAGCGAGCTTTAATTTTCTAATTAAATTTAAAAAAGGTTCTGCTGGAATTATCGAACTTCTTCCTTAGTTTAATAGTTGTTTGCGGGCTTTAATTTTCTGACATTAGGGTGGTACAAACATAGATCTGGTGGATAAATACTAGAACGAGATGCTTGAGGTCAATGGACCCTCAGGGCAAAAATTGATATATCATACTTTAAGATCGGACTGTAAATGCCTAAGATATAACGAAAAAACTAAAAAAGCGATCCCCACGTTCGCAAATAAATTTTTTTTTTTCGAAACCTCCTTGCAAAAATACTTTATATTAGAGGGTGTACGGTGAAACTTTTTTTTGAGGTACGGTCTAATGTGCATACATATGTACGTACTTTGTACGGCTATGCTTTGAAATACACGTTTTTGTACTTTAAAAAAAGGGGCTTAATTGAAAAAAAAAAATTTAAAAATGGTAAAAATGTAAAAAAAAGATTTAAATAAATGTAAATATTAAGTGGACGATGTTGTTTACTGAGATCTTAGGTACATTTTTGTTGTTGATTGTTTCCTTGAGTTTTTAACGGTTTGCAAACTATGGACCTGAACAAGGTAAAAAAATCGAATTTTTTAAAGTTTTTTGCAATTTTGATCTTGAAGATGAAGTTTTTTTGAATTTTTTTAAAGTTTTTTGCGATTTTGATCTTGATGTTCACAATTTTTGTTCTTTATGGCAAGAGCTACAACTTTGCCTCATAGTGCATGACTTTGGGCAAAACTGGGAGACATGGTTATTTTTTTTTTTTTTTTTTGTCTTTTATCACGTAGAGTTGTCCGTATATGGTTATTTTTTTTCGTGTTGCACTGTGTTAGTTATTATTATTTTAAATAAAATTTATTGTTACTACGAATTTTCATTTTCAGATAATTTTAATATGTACTATGAAATATATAAAAGTCAGAAAAAAGCTTAAAAATTAATATTTAAAAACTGTAACCAACGTGCTAAACAATCTCGTCAAATCAGAGTTGCATGCGCATGTGGCTTTTTATATGCCGTGTACTATAGGCTTTATTGAACTTATGTTATTTGCAACATTTTTATCCTAAATACAACTTACCTGAGTTGAACCTATTAAACACTCTTCAAAGTAGAACCGTTTAGAGTTTTTTGAAAATGGATATTCATTGACACGATAGAGGTGATTACCAGTTTCTTCCTCCTCTCTGTGCTCATGCTTTTTATAACCCAAAAATAATACCGTCTTAAGAATGAACCGTTCTTCCAGTATGACAGCACAGGGCTTCACTTCAAAAATAAAACATTCGAATATAACAGCATTTTTGTAAGGACTTTGTAGTAATTTCATTTTAAAAACCAAAGCTTCTTGATTTAAATTTTCCGTATTTGATTTCCAAGTGTGCATCACTATTGGGCATTGTGTATCCAATAACTGATTATCTATTTGCATGTCTCCGACTTTTAAATCAACTGATTTCGTAAAAGGCAATAACATTATTGAAAATACAATGTCTTCTAAACTGATGTAAGCTAATTCTTCACATGGTGATCGAGTGATTACTGAAATACCTAATCCCTTCGGCAACATGAGTTTAACCTGAAAAAATATTAATTTTATTCAAATAAATAAATTATGTTTTAACCATTATTTAATCTGTAAATTTTATTTGCAATGAAAAATATTAATGCTTAAAATAACACATTCTGATTGTGAAAACACACTTTAAAATTGACTAAGCCTTGTTGCGTAAACCATTTTGTAATTTTTAAAATTTTGACAACGCCCTACAAATCTAAAGTTATCGGCAACTTACAGTCGTTCACAATGGACCGCATTGGTCTTCGAGTGGAGGTGTGCCTTTGGCGCATAGCCCTTCTTAACCTAGCCTAAAAGTTTAGAATCAGTTGATGCATGGAAAGATTTATTTACTAAATCACCAGAAAATATGGCTTGCACCAAGAAAATTTTGCTCCATTCTTGTCCAAATGTGGCATGGTTTAAGCAAAAAATTATGACTAAACGAGAACTTAAATTTACTTAAATATTTTTTTTTATCATTATTTATTTATTGAATCTTCATATATTAAATATGAACTAACAATAATTAATCAAATCTTATTCTAATACTTTATTTATGTCCTGCCAGTGCCAGACAAAAATTTTCTTTATCACGGGTTCTGTTCACATATATAGTTGTTTATCGCTCATCTTATTGGGTAAGTGCTGCAGTGTCTCTTCTTCTTAAGCGAGTGTGGCTGCCATGATTTAAAATATTTCGAGCTAGTGGATTTGGATGTTGTTCTCCTCCATTGTCTTAACCATATTTCTAGTTGAAATATATGATGCTGTAAGTAGCGAGATGTTTCTTAACGGGTTTCGTGCACGCTTAGAAAAGCTGTATCGTCTGCAAATGTTGAAGTTTGGGTGTGGTTGTTTGTTGGCATATCCGAAGTATAAATTAAGTATAATAGAGGGCCAAGGATGCAGCCTTGTGGGACTCCAGCGCCAATTTCCTTCTTTAATAATAAATTGACGACCGACTAAGTAGCTTTCTAACAGCTTGTGTGTGTTTGCTGGTAAATTTTGTTTCAATTTATGTACTAAGCCTTCATGCCACCTTTATCAAAAGCTTGCGAAACTTACTTAAATACAGATAAAAAAAAGTTTATTTTAATTCAATAGTTCGTTGCTTATGGCCAATAAAAAAATTTGACCCTTTTTTAACCTTTTCATTGAGAACAGGGTGGTCAAAAATTAACTTTTTCAGTATTTGGGTATAGTAATAAATTTCTTAGTCAACGTTTTTAAGTTTAAATGTTCCTATTTTTTTTTTTTTTTCAAAAATAAGTTTTGTGTATTAGTTTATCTTCTTAACTATTAGCGGTCTTAAGCATTAATTTAATTTTTTATTTTTTCAAATGTCAAATTTTCCCTGAACCTCTTATTTTATAGAGCATAAGTCCTGAGCGTCAAAATGAGTCAAAATAAATCTATACCCGCTTGTGGTCCGTACTCAAACCTATATTTCTTGACCCAATCGTACACCGACCGGCCGTTCTTGCTAACTACAGCAATTTCTGGGACCCAATGGTAAACTATTCGGTTCAATGGTGGTAAAATATTAAATAATTTTCGGCCACATAAATTATCTGCACGTCAGGTTATCTATAAATTTGGAAAACGTTAAAAATTGCTCTTTTGCCATTTCATGAATTTACTTTGGGTGAACGGATGCTGCAAAACGAATAGGCGACATAAATTGACTAACACATAAGATTTCTGAGTAGTTTAAATAAAAAGATTAAACATTAGTAAATAGCCGCAACATAAACTACATAGTTAAAACTCATTCAAATTGCGTCTTAGTTTAAAAAATGAAATTAGCAGGTAAATGAAAAAAACTAGTACGCAGTTATTTTTTACGTGTAAAATTAGCTCTATGTTATTTGTTAATTTATTGCCGGTATGTTATCCTTTTTTTAACCCAGCCTGGTTGGGATGTGCTTGACAAATCTTGTCATGTCTCTTCTCAGCCGGTCACAAGCCCGGACAAATTGGCGAGTGTTGGAGGCAAAGGAGTGGTCGGATCCTCTATAAATTTTTTATCTTACTGCTGATTCTAGTTCGACTGGTCCATATGTAAATAGGACGTCTTGGGGGGCTCTGAATGCCGACAACATATATATCAAATCCGTGGCATGTTTGGATACCAACGGATCCATCAACACAAATAACTTAAGGTAGAAGCCCTATCACCAAACTAGGGACTGTAGGCTAATCACCTGCGGTTACCCGAGCTCAAAACGATTCGCGTTTTCACAAATGGTAATAATAAAACTAAACGATCCCGAAACTTAGATGCCGGCTTAGGCAATGTAAAAAGGACTATGTATCAACCGGTAAACTAGCAACTAGCAAGGGAGTGCGATAGGCTTCGTATAGATGTTATAGGCTTAAGCGAGGTGAGGTGAAATGGTTGTGGCAAGTTTAAGAACAACAAGGGCGGAGTGTTAATGTACTCGGGTATGCCCAATGAAGGGGACCCCCATGTACGGGGCGTAGCCATATACGTAGGAAAAAGACTCCAAAAATCGATTATTAGTTGGAAAGCCATATCCGAACGCATCATAATTGTACGTTTCCGCTCAAAAACCTCCAACATTTCAATAATTCAATGCTATGCCCTCACGGAAGAAAGCCATCTAGATATTAAAGAAATATTTTACAACATGCTTGAGAAGACTTTACAAGATATACCGAGGAAGGACGTCAAATACTCATTGGAGACTTTAATGCACAAATAGGTGCCGATAATACTGGTTATGAGACGATAATGGGGACGCATGCTTTGGGGACGTGCAATGAAAATGGTGAGCTGTTTTTGGAGTTATGTTTGAACAATGATCTTAAAGTAGGAGGGTCCATATTTCTTCACAAGAAATCCCACAAGACAACTTGGAAGTCACCGGGAAACGTACACGAGACATAAATTGACCACATCTACATTTCTCGAGAGTGGTGTAACCTCCTTTGCGACGTCAGAAACAAAAAGAATGGTGAAATTGGTAGTGATCACTACTTAGTGGTTGGCGAGATGAAACTCAAGCTATGGCCAAAAAGGCATAACTCATTACAAAATCATAGACCTTACAATATCCAAAAACTAAAATCTACATCTGTTAAAGAAAGATTTATTGAAGGTATACACAACATCTACACCCAAACCAACGAAGCTGTTGCTTCTGAAGATACATGCTTATCTATAAAGAAAAATCTACAAGATCTGTGCAAAAAAAACTTTAGGTTATCTGTAGATTCATGGGATCTGATTGAACAGAGAAGAATTCTCAAAGCAACAATGCTAGGAGAGAACGACCCGCAAGCAAAAGAGTGGAACAACGTAGAGTTCAGCAGATTAAGCAAACTTAATTAACGACAAAGAAAACAAGACAAGAAAATGTTTTATTATAACATGGGTACTGAAGCTCAGACAGCGGCAGAAAAAGGGGATATGAAGTAGCTATTTAAAATAACAAGAAAACTTGCTGGAAGTAACTTTAGTGGGTGCTCTCCTGTTTTAGATGATGAAAACGGCGTTTAAGTGACAGCTAAACAAGAACAACTACAAGTTTGGAAAAAGCACTTCGAAAAGACCCTTAACATTATACATAGTGAAGAAGATAGATTTCAAATAAGAAGGCGACTAAGTCAAGATATTCGAATTAACGTTAATTCTCCCGATGTAAATGAGATATGTGCGGCAATTAAGAGCGTGAAATGTGGGAAGGCTGCAGGTAATGACGGTCTGCCAATAGAGTGCTTCAAAGCTGAACCATACGTGATGGCAGAAATTTTGTACCCGCTCTTCAGTCAAATTTGAAAGTTTTCCATTAGAATGGAAAGAATCAATGATCGTCAAGCTTCCCAAAAAGGGTGTTAAGAAAAAATGCAATAACTGGAGGAGAATTTCCCTTAAAGAATTGCAGAAACACTTAATGATAGCATACGTAACATACAGGCAGGTCTCCGCCCTGGAAGATCGTGCACAGACCAAATCAGTACTCTGCGTATCTTGATTGAGCAAGCAACAGAATTTAATTCGACCATGTACCTTGCTTTTATAGTGTAACGTGACGTTACAAACTTACCCTACACTAACATTTAATGTTATCATTTCAATCGTAACTTTATGAAGTATGAGTAATCCAACACTGTGAATACCCTTAATATGTTACTTAACACTATGAATACCCTTACTATTTACTAAAATAACTTTTTCATCCTATAATTCTCATTTAGTTTGTTTTATTTTTAAATAAATAGACTTAAGTTTGCTCGAATAAAACAGAGTAGATATTGCCCTTAACCCCAGTATTTACTCTCGGTAGTTAGTAGTAGCCGTAGATTAGTCGTATTTAGCCGACTGCCGGTGCCTCCGAATTCCATTCGGTAGCCGACTAAATACAAACCCGTATTTACCAGTAGTTAGTCGTATTTAGCCGACTGCCGGTGCCTCCGAATTCCATTCGGTAGCCGACTAAATACAAATCCGTATTTACCAGTAATTAGTCGTATTCAGCCGACCGCCGGTGCCTCCGAATTCCATTTGGTAGACGACTGAATAGAAGCCCGTAGTTACCAGTAATTAGTCGTATTTAGCCGACTGCCGGTGCCTCCGAATTCCATTCGGTAGCCGACTAAATGCAAGCCCGTATTTAACGTATTATAAGTCGTGTTCAGCCGACCACCGGTGCCTCCGAATTCCATTCGGTAGCCGACTGAATACAAGCCCGTAGTTGCCAGTAGTTAGTCGTATTTAGCCGACTGCCGGTGCCTCCGAATTCCATTCGGTAGCCGACTAAATGCAAACCCGTATTTAACGTGTTATAAGTCGTGTTCAGCCGACTGCCGGTGCTTCCGAATTCCATTCGGTAGCCGACTGAATACAAACCAGTATTCAACCCGTAGTTAGTCGTATTTAGCCGACTGCCGGTGCCTCCGAATTCCATTCGGTAGCCGACTAAATACAAACCAGTAGTCAACGTATTCTTACCAGTAGTGAATACGAACCAGCATTCATACCGTAGTATTTAACCAAACCGTATTTAACCTAACCTGATTAAACGAAACCGTATTTAACCGAACCTGATTAACCAGAACCGTATTCAATATGGTGCCCGGGGTATTCTACCCAGTATTTAACCAAACCGTATTTAACCGAACCTGATTAACCCGAACCGTATTTAGCCGAACGCCACGGTCTCCGAATTCCCGTGGCGTCCGATGTATTTTACCCAGTATTTATCAAAACCGTATTTAACCGAACCTGATTTACCAAAACCGGCTTAGCCAGAACCAGGGCTGCCAGAAATTTTCAGCAAAAAATCTTAATTTCACAAAAAAAAAATCTTATTTTGGAAAAAAAAATCTTATTTTTGGAAATAAGTGTTTTTTTATTAAAATTAACGTTAAAACATATCAATATGTATTTCCACTGTTGCCAACTTTTTTTTAAGATTTCCACCCAAATCGGACTGCAAAACCGCTAAATATTCAATTTAGCGGGATTTTTCTTAAAAATACCTCTAAAATCTAAAAATTTTTTAAAGTTTATTTATATAAATCTAGATATACAGGGGTGTCATGGAAATCGAAAACGTAAAACGAATGAGTTTTAAGAGTCGTTTTTCAATAAGATTTCTGTAATAAAAATTCTTTCGTTTTACGTTTTCGATTTCCATGACACCCATGATAAGCTGTTTTTTCAAAGGTATTTCGATGCACTTAAAATTACCTTTTCGGATTAAACATTTTTCCATTAAATGTTTTTGCTTTTAATTAATTTTTGCGAACCTTAGTCTGACTTGCAATATTTTCAGTTTTTGCAAAATAAAGAGCGCGCAAAACTTGCACCTGATTAATCACCCTTGAACGCCAAACAGAGGTTGCTTTTTAAAGGCCCAACCATAATATGCATAGCGTTGCTTAACCTACTGTCAAAAATTAACAAATAGTCTCTCAAATGTATTAAAAAAAACAAAAATAAAATCAACAATCATTTGATTCCGTAAGGAATGTGCGATCAGTTTCGAACTTTGCTTAAGCAAATGACAGTTTCATAAAATTTAACAAAAAGTTTCCCTAAGTTCAATATGGCTAGCCTCATATGATTAACATGTATTAGTATATTTGCTTAAGCCAACTTAAGCACATTATGGTTGCGCCTTAAGTATTTTTTTTGTCCAGTAAACCGCAAGGTTGCATTATTAAGTTTAAGAATTTTCAACTGGGAACAAAGAAGGTTTTTTTTTTTAATTGCACCTAACCTTCGTCTAGACAAAACAAAAAATCTTGTTTTTGGGGAAAAAATCTTAAAATCTTTCTTCGGTTAAAAAATCTTAAAAAATAAGATAGAATCTTACTTCTGGCAGCGCTGGCCAGAACCGTATTTAGCCGAACGCCAAGACCTCCGAAATCCTTTGGTGTCCGAAGTAGTTTTAAGTCATTTATAGCATCTAAGAATGTAGTTAGCCGAACGCGAAGGCTCCCGAAATCCATTGGTGTCCGAAGTATTTTTAAGTCATTCTAGTATTTAAGACCGTAGTTAGCAGAACACCACGGCCTCCGCATTCCCGTGGGGTTCGAAGTATTTACCACCGTAGTTAGTCACACCATGGCCAGACAACCGTCAGCCGTCGACTTATCAGGGGCCATGGTTAGCCGAACACCCGATGTTACGAAATCCTCTCGTGTTCGAAGCGCTCGGTCCAACTAGTCGCAGTAGTTAGTCGTGTGTAAAGCCAACTGCGGGGCGAACCAAATGCTCCGCACTCGGCATTGGTTCGATCGTAGAATTAGATACTAACAAACCATAACCGAAACCCGTTTATTATCATCTTCTCTGCCAGATAGAACCATCAGCAACTTAACACTGCCCCACGGATCACCACAGAACGAGCCTTACAGCGCGCCAAAACCATCTAGCCGTTTCCTTACATCATCAGCCGTTCGTGCATGGAATTACGCTGCCTCAGCACCCGTTCCCGCCTACATCTACTCCGAATCTGCCAAAAGCCGTCATAGTTCTAAGTATTTAGCGTAGATTAAGATTTCGTAAATAAAGCTTTGTTAAATAATTGTAAGCGAACATACACGAAAACATCCCGTGTTTCATTTCAAAGGAAGCAGACCTTCGAATTGACCCTGGACAGACTGAGTCATACCTCAGCTGGGAAAGTAAACTGCATTAAAATAGACTACGAGAAAGCCTTTGATGCCCTAAAAAGAGAGTACATATGGATGGCATTGGATGCAAGAGGAATCCCCCAAAAAATAATCAACATCTTAAAAAGCAGTTACGAAAATTCAACGTGCAGGGTGCTACATGATGGTGCCCTTAGTGATACTTTTTCAACAATCAGCGGCGTAAGACAAGGATGTGCGTTATCACCACTACTATTTATCACCGTAATGGATATCGTGTTTGATGCTATAGACGAAGTGCCTGTGGGTTTAAATTGGAGAATGTACCAAAGATTAGGTCATCTTGAATACGCAGATGATGTGGTTCTGTTAAGCTACAAACAGACCGATATGCAAACCCTAAAGGCAAACATATCAGAGACGAAGGCAATGAGAGTTAACGCAACAAATTCCAATAAATTCACAATTCACGCTCAAGAAATCGATGATGTTACCAGTTTTGAATATCTTGGCAGCATAATTAGTACAGATGGCGGGACGTTGCTAGATGTACAAAACGGATTAAATAAAGCCAAGGGTAGTTTTGCAATGTTAAGCAAGGTATGAAGATCCAACACAATCACCAATTCAACGAAAATTCGTATATTTGACTCATGTGTTAAATATACACTGCTGTTTGGTTGCGAAACCTGGTTCCTAACCGAAGCACTCAGCAGGAAGTTGCAAACGTTCATCAATAGATGTTTATGCAATATCCTAAGAATTTGGTGGCCGCAAACTGTGTCAAACGAGGATTTACTTAAAAGAACCAGACAACTATCAATTAAAAACGACATACAGAAACGTAAATATGGTTGGCTGGGGCACACTCTCAGAAAAGGAACTGATGAAATAACACATTCTGCCTTGGAATGGAACCCACTAGGACGGCACGATGTTGGTAGACCTAAAGCGACCTGGAGGAAAACAGTTGCAGCTAAAACTAGAAAATCATTTAACCAGTTGCGATACATAGCTAGAAATATAACGGAATGGAGAAGTTATGTAAACAATATTTATTTGTGATTAGACTAAGTTCGAATTTTATGAATTGTAAATAAGAACATGTCATAGTAATAATAATAATATGTTATCCTTTTAAAAAGTGTGAAAACATGGTTTTTTATATTTCAAAGTAAAGCTAATAAACGATTAAATTTTTATTATCAAAGTAATTTTTGGGAATACAAAATGTTTTTTAATTAACAAGATTATGTTTGTCGTGCTTAATTCCAAATTTTTGTTCTTGCTAAAAAAAAACTGAAATTTACTTTTGAAGGGATAAGCTATTCCTATGCTTATTTCACTGGTTACTTAGGACAGATCATCAGGAAACTTCATCCAAAGATTTTAGAAAAACTAAAGATATTATACAAATAATACTGTTAAGCGAACAAGAATTATAAGCAACAGTCTTACTTTAACAATATGAAACAATATGGTGAAAGCGGCCATTAAAATACGAAGAAATGCCTGAATTTTTTACATAAAAACCTGTAGCATTAGTTAGTTTAAGAAAACTCAATAAGGGTGTTCATGATATCGCGCAAGTTCACGAGTCAAAATTGTTGGGCAAGTTTACGAAGTTTGTGTAAATAAATTCTCATATAATTTTATATACTTATAACACCAAAGGGTCGTGTTTTATTTAACACAATTTCTAAAATGGATTTAAATGTGGTAGCGAGCGGACAACCAACATATTGGCTAACTGATCATCAAAAAATTCCAGATGTTATCAATTTCGGCGTGGTTAAAAACATCCCCATAGAAACGATTCATATTGAAGCTTCCTTAGAATTATCTTCTGACCACACACCTACAATTGTTACTATAATGAACCCTAATAGAATTGTATCTCCGACTGGTCACTAAGCGACGACAGCTACGCAAATTACGTACACTGGAGTATGTAGATCACTCTATTGCTAATTTTGACAGTTTTCTGAAACTAGCTGTTCAACATTCCAGTATTGCCCCAAAAAAAAAACAAAAAATATTAAAATATATTCCACAGATGTCGAGCGTCTCTTGTCTGAAAAAATGAGGGCTCGAAGAGAGTGGCAATTCCACAGATCCCCGTTACTTAAGAACTTACTAAAAGAGTGTACAAAAAAGCTTAGAAAGTTACTGCAGACTCAGAAAACGGCTTCTCTGGAAAAATATCTTAAGGAACTTGATGCAACTCCACAATCAGACTAGAAATCTCAAAAGGCCAGTTGTCTCTAAACCACCATTAAGAGACTTGAATGGTAGTTGGGCAAGAAATTATGTTGAAAAAGGAAATCTCTTTGTTAATCATTTAAAAAACGTATTTACCCCAAACATATCTCACGATATTGCGGCCGAGTTACCACCTGTTGTTGCTAGAGCAGCTGTTCCCCTAAGATTTGAGATAAGAGAAATCGAAAAAGCTATTTGTGATTTAAGCCCCAAGAAGGCTCCTGGTTTTGATGAGATCAGCAACAAAATGCTTCTGGAGTAGAGTTTGGTAGTTTATGAACGAACTAGTTCAATTGAACTAGTCAGTCAGATGAACGTTGAACTGTCTTTCAGTCTGACAGTTCCTTTCAGTTCAGTCAGTCTTTTGAGTCAGCTGTTTATTTCGTACTTTTCAGTCGGTTCATTTAGTTCAAGGGTTCATTTACTTCATTTGCTTGTTTACTTTATTTCTTATTCTTTAGTCTAAATTTACACGTTTCATCTTTTGATGCTCAACTTCTTTTCAATTCCCTTTTGAAGATGCCAATATATTCACACGTAGCAATCGGTTTCAACTTTTTTCGGTTCAAAACAAAAACAATTTTATTAACAGCGAATCAAAGAGAAAAAGAAAAGAAAAAAATTACATACAGCCATCCTTGTGCATATGCCAACGAATAAAAACACAAAGCGTACTGACCGAGTACAGGCATCTCCGTACCAACCCCCTTTCTTCTTTCTTCCCTCACCTAAAAACATAAGAGTTAAGCATCAAAAGATGAAACGTGTGAAAGCAGACTTACCGAACTGATTGAAAAGAAACAACAATATTATTACTGTCTATGCCCTACAAGAAATGAATGAGCGAGTAGTAATATTTTTCACGTTGGTGTTAAGAAAATGTGACTATTCGCTCTTTCATTTCTTGTTATATGTTTTATGTTATAACATTATATACTTGTTTCTTTTACTCATTCCCAGATTACCTTAAACATTTTCATAACATAATCAGGGCTGCCATATTAAGAGATGTCTCGCCACACGCAGTGATGCCAGAAGTGCAGATTTATTTTGGTTAAAAATTGCAGATTTTTTTAGCTCGGTGGAAATTTCTTTACATTGTCAATTAAGCTTGTCTATTTCCTTTTCTTGCATTGAAAAACGAAATATATAAACCATTCATGAAAGAACCGTGTGGAAATATATTCATTAGTAGGAATTTTATTCACACATTCTTGACACTTTAATATCACCGAACTTATGTCATCTGATTTTACACAAAATAGAATGTAAATATACGTTATACGTACATATTCATATGTACTTCCATGTTCTGAAAAACGCAGCGTTTTCAAATCGCTTACGATTTCAAAAACGCATTTCAGCATGTTCTGAAAACCAGGCGATTTGCTAGCGTTTTGCTTTTTTTCGAAGTTGTGTTTGAGCAAAGAAAACATATGTTTTATCATAAAAAAAACGTAAACAAACAAATAATTTACAAATTCGTTCTGTGAAATAAATTTAAAATTAAAGTGCCTACAGCGTTCTTACATGTTCATAAGTAAACTACTGCGACAAACAATTGACAAACTCAAAGCAAATTTTTAAATTGCATTTTTTTAATTAGAATCGTGATAAAATGTTACAAGTTTTTCCTTAAATAAAAAGAAAACATATTTAATTGAAATTGTGGGCCATTTCCTTTTCTCTTTAAAGTGCAGTTTTAATAAAATAGACCAGATCGCTTAGGTATACACTAGCGGTTTAAAAACGCCAAATTTCTAGCGTTTTCGTTTTTCAGAACACCTGTTTGGCGTTTTCAAATTGAAAACGCAAATTTTAACCGTTTTGCGATTTTCAGAACATGGGCGTATGTTTAAATATCTTTAATAGTTTTAATTTCAAAAGATTTTGTTATTCGTGCTTAATTCCCAGTTTTTATTATTGATAAAAACACTTGAAATTTATTGTTGATGGGATAAGCTATTCCTATGCGCATTTCACTGGTTGCTTAGGCCAGATCATCAGGAAACTTCATCCATAAAGATTTTGGAAAAACTAAAGATATTAAACCAAATAAAACTGTTAAGCGTATAAGACTTATAGCAACAGTTCTACTTGTAACAATATCAAAGCTTAAACAAAACACATCAACAATAAACAGTGGGTTTATCTCATCTTACATTCCCCACTACAATTAGTTGAAATTCTCTCAACATTAACTGTAGTTGTAAGTAGGTTAAGAAAAACAAAATAAAAACAAACAACAACTTACAAAAGATGTTGTCAATTAAGTGTTTTTTTTTAGCGGTGCACTTGCCTGTTTATTATCAAAAAGTAATTTCAATTTTTGGGAATACAAAATTTTAATTTCAAAAGATTTTGTTATTCGTGCTTAATTCCCAGTTTTTATTATTGATAAAAACACTTGAAATTTATTGTTGATGGGATAAGCTATTCCTATGCGCATTTCACTGGTTGCTTAGGCCAGATCATCAGGAAACTTCATCCATAAAGATTTTGGAAAAACTAAAGATATTAAACCAAATAAAACTGTTAAGCGTATAAGACTTATAGCAACAGTTCTACTTGTAACAATATCAAAGCTTAAACAAAACACATCAACAATAAACAGTGGGTTTATCTCATCTTACATTCCCCACTACAATTAGTTGAAATTCTCTCAACATAAACTGTAGTTGTAAGTAGGTTAAGAAAAACAAAATAAAAACAAACAACAACTTACAAAAGATGTTGTCAATTAAGTGTTTTTTTTTAGCGGTGCACTTGCCTGTTTATTATCAAAAAGTAATTTCAATTTTTGGGAATACAAAATTTTAATTTCAAAAGATTTTGTTATTCGTGCTTAATTCCCAGTTTTTATTATTGATAAAAACAGTTGAAATTTATTGTTGATGGGATAAGCTATTCCTATGCGCATTTCACTGGTTGCTTAGGCCAGATCATCAGGAAACTTCATCCATAAAGATTTTAGAAAAACTAAAGATATTAAACCAAATAAAACTGTTAAGAGTATAAGACTTATAGCAACAGTTCTACTTGTAACAATATCAAAGCTTAAACAAAACACATCAACAATAAACAGTGGGTTTATCTCATCTTACATTCCCCACTACAATTAGTTGAAATTCTCTTAACATTAACTGTAGTTGTAAGTAGGTTAAGAAAAACAAAATAAAAACAAACAACAACTTACAAAAGATGTTGTCAATTAAGTGTTTTTTTAGGCGGTGCACTTGCCTGTTTATTATCAAAAAGTAATTTCAATTTTTGGAAATACAAAATTTTAATTTCAAAAGATTTTGTTATTCGTGCTTAATTCCCAGTTTTTATTATTGATAAAAACAGTTGAAATTTATTGTTGATGGGATAAGCTATTCCTATGCGCATTTCACTGGTTGCTTAGGCCAAATCATCAGGAAACTTCATCCATAAAGATTTTAGAAAAACTAAAGATATTAAACCAAATAAAACTGTTAAGCGTATAAGACTTATAGCAACAGTTCTAGTTGTAATAATATCAAAGTTTAAACAAAACACATCAACAATAAACAGTGGGTTTATCTCATCTTACATTCCCCACTACAATTAGTTGAAATTCTCTCAACATTAATTGTAGTTGTAAGTAGGTTAAGAAAAACAAAATAAAAACAACAACAACTTTACAAAAGATGTTGACAATTAAGTGTTTTTTTAGGCCGTGCCCTTGCCTGTTTATTATCAAAAAGTAATTTAAATTTTTGGGAATACAACATTTTAATTTCAAAAGATTTTGTTATTCGTGCTTAATTCCCAGTTTTTATTATTGATAAAAACACTTGAAATTTATTGTTGATGGGATAAGCTATTCCTATGCGCATTTCACTGGTTGCTTAGGCCAGATCACCAGGAAACTTCACTTGTAGTGGGGAATGTAATATGAGATAAACCCACTGTTTATTGTTGATGTGTTTTGTTTAAACTTTGATATTATTACAAGTAGAACTGTTGCTATAAGTCTTATACGCTTAACAGTTTTATTTGGTTTAATATCTTTAGTTTTTCTAAAATCTTTATGGATGAAGTTTCCTGATGATCTGGCCTTAGCAACCAGTGAAATGCGCATAGGAATAGCTTATCCCATCAACAATAAATTTCAAGTGTTTTTATCAATAATAAAAACTGGGAATTAAGCACGAATAACAAAATCTTTTGAAATTAAAAATTCTTAACTTTAAATTTATACAACAAACATACCTTTTTGCAGTTTTTTAACGGTCTATTTTTAAAACAATGAGGTTTTGTATCAGCTTGTCTATTAGTTTTGATCACTTTTTGTACCCATTGTCAAGCATACACAAAAATGCATCATTATTTCTGGGCATACAAAATTTTAATTATGCATCTTAGATAAGCGGTGTTCAATTTTGGAATATTGATGAAAAAAATTATTTGTAAAAAGAAAAACAGAAACTGGGAATTATCTCCTTTCGTAGGTTTCTTTATATTATATTCAACATTTTTTATTTTTTCGAATTTATTCTATGAGTTACATTTCAGTTATGTATTTTATAAAGCTTTTTTGTAATAGTTCTATTCCTTAAATTTTTAGGAATGACTTTTATACACTACCAGACTATTATATTGTATTTTCTTGTTACATTTTACCTTAGCTATCCTTTGGATAGCAATGAAGTATATTGTATGTACAGAAAAATTTACAATTATTAGACACCAGCAGAATGTAATGCATTTTCTGGCCCGCTACGGCCTTCGTCAGCATTCTTTGTGTCACACTGGATAGTGATACTTTATAAATTGAATGTATTTAACTCAACTATTTTTAACAAATAGAAACTGTGTCACTATCCAGTGTGATACAAAGAATGCTGACGAAGGCCAAACAACTTTATAAAATACATAACTGAAATGTAACTCATAGAATAAATTCGAAAAAATAAAAAATGTTGAATAAAAAGAAAAACCGTATTTTTAAAAAGTTTAATATAATAAAGCACAAAAAAGTTCATGAATTTAGTACCAAAAGGTAAAACTAATGGAACTAATGGAAATTTGTGTTTTGCTTTCAATATTTTTCGAATATAACAAAAAAATCAAGGGCGTGAATTCTGTAAATGATGTGTGCTAAATCGAATGAAACTAATTTGGATTCAATTGGAGCAAATTAGTGGGGTGAAAATCTATTTTTATTTAAAAGTCTATGAAATTACCTTCTTGGCCAGACCAAATTTTTTTTCTGGCAATATTTTTCAAATAGGACAAAATATCAAAAAAACAGAAACGTAAATTTTATAAATGATATGTTTTGAATTGAATGAATCAAGTTTGAATCAAATCAATTTCAATTTAGCCAAGCGGAAAACTCGTTTCACTTAGATGCGAAAAAGCAATGTAAAAAATAAAGGACTACATATTCGATGACTTGCATGTAAAATAAAATAATAAAATTATACAAATAATAAATGCGTATAATCTTAAATAATATTCATACATTCAATAAAAAATATATTTATTTACTTTTTATTTAATTGGGTTTTTTAGCTGTTCTAATTGGGGTCTGGCCTGACCAAGAGGAGAACTTCGTGGTAAAAAGTTACCTAGAGTTAAGAAGCTTTTGGTTTGAAAATTCCACATTCCATGTTTATGATAATTTTTAAACAAAGTATATGTACATCATTGGTTTACAATGATTTTTAAAAGGTGTACCAACATTATTTTAATAACAATTTCATTAGGAATACATTTAGGAAAATTCATATATTTACAATGAGCTTTTTTTAAATGCAATTTTCTCCAAATGCCTTCGATATAACAACGGTATCAAAAAATATGATACTAAATTGAGAGCCCTTAAGATTTCATATGATGTATGAGCTTCATAGCTTCAAAGTAAAATCTTCGTGCCCAAAATTTATATATCTCTAATTTTAGAATTTAATTACTTCCAAGCAAACTTCTTTATTTAGATGGACTTTTTTACGTTCTTATTTATTAGAAAGCAAATGGATTTAAAATATATTTTTACAAAGATTTTTATGGAAAATAGACCTAAAAACACAATTTAAACGTACAATATAATTTTGTATAAATACCGCAATTATGTATTTCAATTTAAATAGTTTCCATAATAAGAAGTATTTCCTTTTAAAAAAATAAAATTTTTTACTTCTTTGACATTGTTATTAAAAATTTCAAGATTTTTCTCTTCAAAATAAGATTTATTTTTCGCCAAATGAAGATTTTTCTTCCAAATTTTCTGGCAACGCTGAATCAAGTAAACAAGCAACTGAAGTAAATGAACCCTTGAACTAAATGAATTGAACTAAATGAACCGACTGAAAAGTACGAAATAAACTACTGACTCAAAAGACTGACTGACGCAAAAGACTAAAGTGAACTACTGAACTAGAAGAACCAACTAGTTCACTTTTTTTAAATGAACTCTAATGACAAGTCACTTAAATGAACGATTAAGCCCAAGACTATTCTGGAGCTACCCAGCATAGCAAAGAAAATTATTCTTTTAATTTTCAATGCTATTTTACGCCTTGAATACTACCCTCAAGAATGGAAGGTCTCCTTAGTTACGATGATACCAAAGCCAGGAAAATATCACACCCAAGTTGAGTCATATAGGCCTATCAGCTTATTATCTAATATATCAAAGCTGTTTGAGAAGCTCTTAGCGTCCAAATTAACCCCAATTTTAAATGACAATGGGTGTATACCTAACCATCAATTCGGTTTCAGACGAGAACATAGCACAATTGAACAAACCCATCGGATAGTAAAAGCCATAGGAAAAGCCTTTGAAGAAAGAAAATATTGCTCCGCTCTCTTCATCGATGTCTTTCAAGCTTTTGATAAAGTCTGGCATGTAGGCTTGTTACATAAATTGAAGCTGAACCTACCGGTTAACACACACAAGCTGTTAGAAAGCTACTTGGTCGGTCGAAAATTTATTATTAAAGAAGGTGATTTTTTAAGTTCTCCTCAGACAATTGAAGCTGCAGTCCCTCAGGGAAGTATCCTGGGCCCACTTTTTTATCTTATATATACCTCGGACATGCCAACAAACAATTACACCCTAACCTCAACTTTTGCTGATGATACAGCTTTCCTAAGCGTACACGAGAACAGTCGTGAAGCATCTCGATACCTGCAGGATCATATATTTCAACTAGAACTGTGGTTAAAACAATGGAGAATAAAGGTCAATAAGCAAAAATGCGTACATATTACATTTACCTTGCGTCGGGAAACATGCCCCCCTATTAAAATCAATAATCAACTAGTACCTCAACAATCGCATGTCAAATATCTCGGTATTCATCTAGATCGGCGTTTAACATGGAAATGCCATATAGAAGCAAAATTAACCCAAATGAAACTAAAAGCAATTCAAATTAACTGGCTTATTGGAAGAAATTCTGTTCTTAAGCTGGGATCACACGATTGCCGCAAATGCACCAATATGACACAATTTTTATTGTGCTTTATTGACGCACAATAATGAAATTGGACCAATAAAATATTCTGAAATCACACGATTGCCCTGTTTTAAACAAATTTCATTGCCGCTAGTTGGTACAAAGCGAAATGGTTACAACAATTGCCACATCACAGTCACACGATTGTTCTTACTTGACAACTGCGAAAACAGCTGTTGTGGTAGCTTTTTTATTTGTTTGAAAATTCTTGTTGGTTTGTAAATTAAATAAAATTAAATATGTATCATATATGTATGTACTTAAACAAATTTTTGTTGAATATTTTTATTTAAATTTTTTAAGAAATTCCAAAAATTAAGTCTGTTCAACAATTTCGTATGTTAAGGTTCGCTCAGAAACTTAAATAAAAATATTCGCACTGAACAGCTAAATATGCTTGTGAACATACATACATATTTTGGTAATAGCAATAATTAAAAAAAAACTTTAAATGCATAATAAATAAATAAATATTTATCTTCATTACCTACTAAAAGAAACACAAAAAAGTAAATTTGTTAAAAAAAGGCAAATATTGGTGCGTATTGTGTTGTTTGATTGCCGCACAAGAACACAATAAATATTGGTGCATTTTTGTTATTTTTATTGACACGCGGTTGCATAGAAAATAGTCACACGATTGCCGCACCAGGGTTGCATTTGATTGGTAAAAGTAAGTACAATATTGTCCTTGATTGGTACATGAGCCAATTGGTGGTGCAGTCACACGATTGGGGTATTAAAAAGTATGAAAATTGGTGCATTGCGGCAATCGTGTGATCCCAGCTTTAGTCTCGATTGCAAACTACTACTTTACAACTCTATTTTAAAGCCAATATGGTGCTACGGTATTCAACTATGGGGCACTGCATCGGCCTCAAATATCGAAAAAATTCAAAGGCGCCAAAATAAACTTCTTCGAATAATCACAGCTGCCCCTTGGTATGTTTAAAACTCAAATATCCACAAGGATCTCAATGTGCCACTGTTTAGGACTATTATTACGAGGTATGCGGTAAAATATTTAAAAAGGCTAGAGTTGCACCCAAATCCACTAGCTCGAAATATTTTAAATGATAGCGGCTACACTCGCTTCAGGAGAAGAGACACTGCATCACTTACCCATTAAGATGAGCGATAAGCACATATATAAATGTGAACAGAACCCGTGATGAAGAAAATTTTTGTCTTGCACTGGCAGGACATAAAATAAAGAATTAGGATAAGATTTGATTAATTATTGTTAGTTCATATTTAATATATGAAGATTCAATAAATAAATAATGAAAAAAAAAAAAAAAAGTTCACGAGTCAAAATTGTTGGGCAAGTTTACGAAGTTTGTGTAAATAAATTCTCATATAATTTTTGACAGTTTATATGCGAGGGCGTAAAATGTTCCATTTGCTCACAATTCGAGACTTTTAAGCGATATCATGAAAACCCTTAATATAAAAATAAAATAACTTTTTATTGATTCAAATAAAAATTAATTGAATTAAACCAAGTTTTCTTTGGCGTTTTCTGAAAAATTTAAATAAATCCCTAGCAGTTGTTGTCTTAATGCAAGAAAATACGACTATTTTAAAAAATAAATAAGAGTGCTATATACGGCTATGCCGAATCTTATATACCGTTCACCATGGTGCGATAAGAGCAGAAAGTTAGATAAATAGCGTTCTTAAGATATAAATGATCTATTTTGAGCTATCCCCACATTTAGTTTTGTCGTGCCGAAGTTTTTCTCAATATCAAAAAATTGAGATAAGTATGTTTCCTGTTTCGCAAAGTTTACGTCTTCAAATCGTCTTCCCTTGCAGAAGTTTTATATAAGCAGTATTCACTCTTGGTAGTAAAGTACCCTTGCAGACCTTGTTAATCTTATTTTCTATCTCACTCTTTATAAATACCAAAAAGACACTCACGCTTTGTAGAATAAAATCGAATTAAATAGAAAGAAGTTATACACTTTACACAAAGGGTAAAAACCGCTATTGTAAATATTCAATTTCCTAAATTTTTTATAATAAACCAACGTTAAGATAAGTTCGGCACGACGATTTGCCCCTATAAAATGTTTCGTGACGGCATTTTTTAAATAAAAATAAAAAAGAAGCAACCCACAGCAAACGATTAAAACATCTTTAATATCAATTGTTACATATCATTAGCTAAAAAGCAAATGGCGTAACTAACAAAAATATAATTTTAAGTCGTCCATAGAATTCGGCAAACAATTTTCAAAGAAAACCATTTCATTATATTTTTTTAGAAAAAAATGTGTAATTACGTTGTTTTGCATTAATAATATAAAGTTACTTGTAGTTACGTCCCTTGGTTTTTTGTTAATAAAAGCGTAATTTTTGATCGCAGAATTGTAAAATTTTATCAAGACATGTAGTTTAACGGCATTTATAATAATCAATCCAAAACTCCATTTGAATTTTTTTTTGTTAGTTACGCCTTTTTGAATTTTAGCTTACGATATGCAATTCCTTGAATAGGTAGGTATTTGAATATTGAATATTTAAATAAGAAATTAAGTAAAGTTGTTCTTATTTTTAAGATATGAAATGGTATTATTAAAACAAAATTAATTATAAAAAAGAAAAATATAAACAAAACTAATTATAAAAATAAAAGAAAAAAGGTTTAATTAAAAGGAGTATATATGTATAAAAAATATATAAAATTTATATATATATAAAAAATATTAAATTTAAAAGATTTTGTTTGTCGTGCTTACTTCCCAATTTTTATTCTTGATAAAAACACTGAAATTTATTGTGGATGGGATAAGCTATTCCTATGCGCATTTCACTGGGTGCTTAGGCCAGATCGTCAGGAAACTTTATTCAAAGATTTTAGAAAAACTGAAGATATTAAACAATTAAAACTGTTAAGCGAATAAGAATTAAAAGTAATGCATTATACACATTCACCACAGCATGCTACACGAATACACGACTACAAATGCTGCTACACACAAAAAAAAAATACCAATGTTAAACTAACATGGCGAAATGTTGATTTAGAATCATAGTAAATTTCTGCAAAAGTATGCCCTTTATTTTAATTTATCATTATTTCATATTAATTTTAAATGAAAAATATTAAAATAACCTTAAATCACGTTTATTTAATATTATTCTCTGTTAAAATAATATCGTTCAAAATTGAATCCATAAAACCTGTTTTTATGCATGGACTCTATTTAAAATTATATTGGTTTCAAGTTTATTTTAAATGAAAAATGTTAAAATAAAATTGTTCAATATTGAAACAATAAAAACCGGTTTAACTTGTTTTGTATAGAAAAAAAAAAACAACACCATAAAACGAAAAACATATATTTTTTTATTTTCATGTTTAAAATACAATTCCCGTATTCTTTTAGTAAAATTTTTTTAGTTTTTCAAAGTAGAAGGATGACGAAAACCATATCGGGCCATTCTGCTGATCCTTCTGAACAAAGGGGAATAAAAATAAGTGAAACATGTGTTACATGGGTAAGTGCTTTAAATTATTCTTAAATAAATGCATATGTTGTCTCTAAAGCTTCTTCTCACTGTTATATCACACTCAAACCAATTTGAGCCTACATAAAATTCACATTGTTTCAACTTAAAATAACTTTCATTCAACGTGATTCGGATTGTTATTTCAATATAAATGAGATTTTGCTCTAACTGTAACATGAATTTTAGTTGTTTTAAAAGAAAAAAATGTAAGTTATTGTAAAATCATGTTAAATTAACATGAAGTAATTATGAAGCAAAATCAATACCGAAAACGGTAAAATTCACCTTGTTTTCGACGATTTTTTTCTGTGTGTAGGTGCAATTATATTCGTGTAGTCAGCTACTGAATTATGTTGAAGACGGCAGCTACCATTGAAAAAATATAAACAGCTGTTTTAGTTTACTTTGCCTTTATATTTCAGTGGTGCCACTATCATGTTTTTTTTACTTTTATAAAATGAAAAAACATACATAATTACAGACTCTTATAAAAACTTATTTCAAAATGATAAATAAATACTTATTTATAATACATTTTATAACGTAAAAACAAATGAGTTTTTTAAAAAACATTTAAAATATTTTAATTTCGTTTATTTTGGAACTAATAAACAATATAATTTTAACAGCAGATTAAATACATAAATAAAATAAGATAAAAAAAATTTTCGTCAACGCACGTGGTATAGGTCGTATATATAGTTTCAGAACACTTTGGGTACGAACGTAAATGCATAAAAACTATGCATCACTGTTGCAGTGATTCAAAATGTTGTTGCTGATGCGTGATTACCAGGTGCAGTTGTGATGCTGATACTTTGCACAACAGCTGTGCAAAGTTTGAATTTTTGAACACGAGCTAAATTTCAAAAGTTTAATAACCAAACATTAAATAATAATAAAAATATTTTTCACAAAAACGATGACAAATTTTATTGAAAATATTGAACCAAAAAGTGACAGATTTCTGATAAATGACAAGAAAAAGCATCACAAAAGAAAAATAAACCGATTTCTTTTATGTCAAAAGTTATTGCTTTAGGAAATTTACTGAATCAATAATTGCCTAAATTTGCTGCAGAGCTGCGGCATCACTGCATAAAAACTTTTGACATATGAGAGTGATGCCAAGTTTCTTACAAGTGATGCTGTTGCGAACATTAAACTTTACTTCTGCGCAAGTGACACCCAACAACTGCATTTACGAACGTACCCTTTATCAATTACTTTTTAGGTAAAAACTGGATCTAAGAAGTATTGGTATTATTCGAAACTATTTCGAAATATCTATCTTATGATGTATTAAAAATTCCGATTTATTAGCCCGTTAAGAGCCAATTTCAAAAATAAATATTTCTTGAAAGATTTTACATTATTTACTAAAACCTAATATGTTTATGGAAGAACACTTCACGCTTTTATATACCATATTTTTTGTAACTTCATTATATAAAATTTCAAATTTATTAAGCTTTAAAAAAGTATATTTTGGAAAATAACTCAATTTATTTAAAAGTTTGAGTAAAAATATATATCTGGTAATAATTTTATGTTCATACTTGTACATATTTAATTATCGTAATAGTACATAAATAATAAGTGTTCCGCAATGCCGAAAACCCGCAATACAGAAAAACTTTATCAAGAAAATATCTAAGGGTTAAATAATTATTTTTATATCGACATAATTTAAAGATAAAGCCAATTTTGTGAAAAAAGTCAGCCACTTATATTAATATATGAAATTGGCTCTCAATTGTTTAGTCGGTATGCTTTAAACGTCATTTGAAACACATTTTAATATGGATAAAGTATTTTAATTTTCAACTACCTTGGCAGTACTGTTGGTAATAGGAGTGGAGCTGAAGAAGATGTCACGAACCGGATAAACAAAGCCAAGTCTACGTTTGGCATGTTAAATAACATTTCGCGATCTAGTCAAATTTCAAAAAATACAAAACTAAGAATTTTTAACTCAAATGTAAAATCGGTTCTGTACTACGCATGCGAGACCTGGAAAAGTACGAAAAGCATTGATAAACGTTTACAGACATTCACAAACAAATGTCTCAGGAATATCCTGGGTATATGGTGGCCAAATCGTATAAGTAACTCAGACTTGTGATTACACACAAATCAAAAACCAGTTCCAAATGAAATAAAACGAAGAAAGTGGCGGTGGATTGGCCATATACTTCGAAGGCCTGCAGAAAACATAGCTCGACAAGCACTAACTTGGAACCCTCAAGGAAGTCGACGCCCTGGTGCACCATCAAAAACCTGGAGAAGAACTATTGATGAAGAGTTGAGTACTGCAAATTACAGTTGGAATGACATATGCTGTGAAGCTAATTATAGAGATAGATACAGAGAAGTTGTTGAGGCCCTATGCTCCAACGGGAGGGAAGGATGACAGAAGAAAAAGAAAGTATTTTAGACTTTTACGACCTATAACTCCTAAACTAAAAGCGTTGGCGCGAAAAACATCTTTCTATAGAACTTCTTTCGGGGGTACTAAAAAGTTATATCAATATCAGTTTGGTGTTGAGCCGAGTTAATATTCTTGTTTCAAGCAGATTATTTTAAAATAAACAAAAAAAAAAAAAAAAAGAAATCTTTTTTTGGCACTTATTCTTTGAATATTTTTTTTATATAAGCAACACATTTTCTGTTTTGTAGTGGACTCTATTTAAACGACTATGTCCTCTAAATAGGAGTAGATTCTGAGCTAAGGGATTTGGGTGTGTTGACAATTTACGTACGTATTTGGAACAATATTTCTGTATTTCTTCACGGATGTATGGGATGCTAAGATCTTTGTGTATGTTTTCGTTGCGGATAAACCACGGGCTGCCAGTTATAAGGCGCAATTTTTTGGATTGCCTTCTTTGCAATTTTTCAACATTGGATACTGATGCAGTTCCCCATAGTTGTATTCCATAAGTCCAGATTGGCTTGAGGATGGCTTTGTATAATAGGATCTAAAATTCAAGATTGAGGGTGGAGTGAGAGTTTAGGAGCCAGAGCAACTGAGAAAATTTAAGTTTTAGTTGTGTACATTTTGAGTCAATATGTTGAGACCAAGTGAGACATCGCTCGAGGTGAATTCCCAGATATCTTATATGCGACTTCTCAGGGACATTGACATTGTTTATTGTTATATTAGGGCAGTTTTCACTTCATAAGGTAAAGGTAACCTGTAGCTCGTTTCTGTATTTCTCGCGTCGTAAAATTTCATACATGAAGTGTGAAACAAAAAATTCCATCGTTTCTCGATTTATGAGATAAAAGTGTTTCTGTATTTGAATGCGAAAACAGACACAACAAATTCTGTTTATACTGGAATATTTCCAGTAATTAAGTGTCAAATAAAAGCGAAACGTCAACAAAAGAAATAAATATAATAAAAACAGGGCTGCCAGATTTGACGAGTTATCGTCATCTTGACGATTTTTTGTTCCGATATTAACAAAGTGACGTTTTGATGATTTTTTCTAAAAAAGTGACGAAAGCAAAAACAAAATCAAAAATATTTTATAATTTTGTTGTTACTTTCTATAGAAATTCATCTTGAATTTTTAAATTTCAAACACTTCTATTTTGTGGTGTTGAAAATTGAAAAAAAAATTATATGAATGTCTGTAGAAAGCAACAACAAATTTATAAAATATTTTTGATTTTATTTTTGCTTTTAATGAAATTGACGGCGTTGCGTTTTACACTATAAGCCCCTTATGCCCGTAATTTCTACAAATAGGTATCTAGCTGTGTATAGGTATCTATGGTTTTCATAATTTTAAAACGTATTTCTAACCTACGGGTTAAAGTGTAATGTATTTTACCCCATCGATTTTCGGTAGTTAATTCACGTAGGCAAAATTAACGTTGAAGTTACCACAATAGTGATACCGGATAGGTAAAGATAACTGTTAGGTATGAACACCACTAGATATCTATTTGTAGAAATTACGGGCATTAGTCTTCGAAATAAGATAATTGTAAATAATTTTATATGTTTGTTTATTAGAAAAAAAGATATCTTTAGAAACAAGGCTGTTTAAATTTTTATATTTATCCCTATTGTGAAAATTGTCCTCGAAATTGTTTGTTTCTTCCCTAAAAAATGCAAAAGCAAAATTTCAAGGGAAAGTAATGGACCGACTTGGCTTATTTTGAACATTTAATACTTCTTATATACATATACAAAATATGATTCATATTTGATATTCTTATCTTATATGTACCCTTTTGTGCCAAAACCATTATTCCGGCAAGAAAGAAATTTGTTTGTCTCCCAGTAAAAACTTGTTCAAAATGGATAGCTTCTTTCACTCGTTATTAAGTAGCTTTCTTCCATAAGAACTTCGATAACTACTTTTTTCTGGATGTATTAAGATATAAAAAAATGACTTACTTTTGAATTTGTTCTTTTTGGCACAACCCTTGTAAAATTCATTAGTTTTTCAGTAGAATTGTATGTAGTGCTTTTATGTGTTTCTGATTACTTAACATATTATTTTGTAGGCGCAGATTTTACTGGGTCTTTAACCCGTTTATTTATGAACCGATTTTTTTAATTTTAACTACAAGGTATTCTACTAAGTCTATTTCAGGTAAAAAAGAAAAAGATTATAGGAATAGGTAAATTAAAGATTTATATCTCAATTATTAAATAATAATTATTAAATACCCATGAACTTTAACTATGTTTTTGTTTGATTATTTTTTAATAAAAGTCGAAACAAATTTGTTTAAAATTGATTTTAAATTTCACGATTTTTAATATAAAAAAGACGATCTTTTTTATTTTTTTTCTCAGGAAATTGACGATTTTGACACAAATTTATCTGGCAGCACTGATTAAAACCAAAAGAAGAAAAGGCTAACAAAAATTTAAACTAACAAAATATAACAATTGTTTTTTGTTTATTTTCATCATATAAATTATGCATTTATCATTTATATTCCTTCTATTTTTTTATTTATTAAAAAAAAATAGTATGTAAACATATTTTAAATTCAAAATATCTACATTTTGTTTTTCTCGCCACCAATTTCAAATGTGACTTATTTTGACAGTTCTTGAAAAAAACTTTTCGCAAAATATTGTTATAGAAACACTTTTTCTCGCATCCTTCCAATAATTGCTGGAAAATTATTTAAATGACAGATAATTCTCGCAAAAAAAAAGATACAGAAACACTTGTGTGAGAAAAACCATTTTTTGTTTCATTTTTCACTGTTTCTGTCCCGATTCACTGGTTTCAGTCGGAAAATTTTACGATGCGAGAAATACAGAAACGGGCTACTGGGCACATTTCGAAGGATTTACCATTATTTTCCATTTAGTAAGCCATTTTTTAACTTCATAAATGTGAGTTTGCAAGTTGTAAGAAGCAATATTAGGATTTTTATCTATGCAAAGAAATGCGGTGTCGTCTGCGAAGGTTGAAGTATGTGTAAGGGCACTTATGGGCATATCTGCAGTGTATAGAATATACATAAGGGGACCAAGAATACTGCCTTGGGGAACACCAGCCATAATTTGTCTGGGGCTTGAGATTATGTCGTTGACCTTGACCACGAATGCTCTGTCAGTTAAGTAATTTTTTAGAAGCTTGTGTATATTTTGGGGTAACAGCGAAACTATTTTATATAGTAACCCTTTGTGCCAGACTTTGTCAAAGGCTTGAGAAATATCAATAAATAATGAAGTACAATATAGCTTTTCCTCAAATGTTCTTCTGATAAGAGTCACTATTCGATAAATTTGTTCTACCGTACTGTGGTCTTTTCGGAACCCAAATTGGTAGCGGGGCTGATTTGGTGATCGTTAAGGAATGGAGTTAGTGCATTTAGAAATAATTTTTCAAAAAGCTGTGATAAAATAGGGAGAAGACTTATTGGCCTGTATGAGCTTACTTGACTGGGATCTTTTCCTAGAGGAAGGGTAAAAGACTATACGCAGGATTGCGTTAAATATATAAAGGATAAGTCTTAGAGCATTGCTAGGTAGTTCACATAACATTTTTGCTGTAATTTTGTCTTGACCAGGAGATTTCTTTGTGTTGAGATTTCAAACAGCTGTTATTATGTTAGGAAATCGAAGTTTCATGGGGGAAAGGACAATTATGTCGGAGTTGGTGTTATTGGGTGTGAACACTTGTTCTAGGTGGTCCGTAAAGGCTTTAGATTTGGAATCTGGACTTCTGGCCCAACTGCCGTCAATAAGGTGAACTGGAGAATCGTAACTTATAGAACAGTTTAGGTTTTTAGTGGCTTTCCATAGGCTGTAGTTAGTTCTTTCTGTTGGATCAAGATTTTGTAGATATCTTTGGAGAGACGATACTTTGTTTTCCTGGAGAACTTTGCGGAGTGCTCTTTGACATTGGTTTAGTTGGTGTTTTAAAGCTGGAGATCTATGTTGCTGCCATAATCTTCTAAGGTTTCTTTTTTCTCTGATCAGAGTTTCAACATTTTGTGGGCATTGTGCTTTTTTCGTAGTCGGATTTATAGTCGGTGTAGAAACATTTGCTGCGATATAAATTGTATCTGTAAACATGCTTATTGCTTCTTGCACTTCTTCTACATTTTTCAATGAGATATTAGAGGGTAAGTGTGAACTTATATACTTTTTATATTTAAGCCAATTAGTCATCCTGTTTGGGAAATGCCGGTGCTTGGGGATCGGATGTTGCTGAAAGACAGTCAATATTGAAGGCGAATGATCGGTCGAGAGATCTAGAGATGTGACTATAGAAATGTGTTCACGTTTAATGTTCTTTAATACCGCAAAGTCGAGAATATCTGGAATCTTGTTTGGGTATGATGGCCAATGAGTTGGCTGACTCCCAGAGATAACATTTAGTTTGCATGAGACTAACGATTTTAGAAGCTGTCTCCCTTTAGTGTTATTGAGTCGAGAACCTCAGAACCCCAGCTGCAATAAATTTGGTACCTAAGGTTTTGTAGTAATGGGTGTATTGGGATTCCGGTATGCTATGTTTAGGAGGACAATAAACAGAAGAAATTGCTAGATTTCCTGCCATAAGGTTAATTTAAGTTGCTTGGATGTGTTCTGTTCTATATTCGTTCATTGGAAAATGACTCAGTTTTTCTTTTATAATTATGGCGGAGCCGCCAAACGCTTTTCCACATGGGTGTTTAGTATCGTATATTCAATATTTTTTGATTCTAAAACAGTTTTTAACAGTAAAATGTGTCTCAGATTTCAGATTGAATGGATGAGGGGAAATTGTAAATGCTTTGTAGGTTAGAAGACGTAATTCCTGGACCATTGTTATTATTAGTGTTCTGTTCATAGGAGGCATTTTGAGTAGGAATGTGCGCGATTTTGAGTTGTGGGAAGTCATTAGATCTGAATTGACGATAAACTGGTTTATTGGAGTACGTTTTCTTGAGTTGGATGAAAACTGGACATCCTCTGTAGTTGGGGTATGCTTTCCACCACAGTTGCCACATCTTTTGAGGGTGGGATCGTTTTTGGAATTTGAACATTCGGAAGTTTTGTGGTGTCACCACATTTGACAAAGACTGATGGTAGTCTACAGTATTTTTTCGTATGGCCAAATTCCTGGCAATTTAAACATTGGGGTGGATCTTTGCGTTTTCTAGGTCCCTCGACGGAAGTTCTACGGTTAAGGAGATAACGCAAGTTATAAATGGGGTGGGGCTCATTTTTTTAAAGTTTTTTAGAGTCAAAAGCGATTTCAACCCTAAAAAGTGGTTGCGAGATTTTGTTCCTATTGAATATGTTATGAATTGATTTTACTTCGTACCCTTCGCTGTTTATTGCTGCTGTTGTATCGTTTATAGGAACATTGCCCTCAATACCTTTAAAAAGAATGGTAAAACCCTTTGCACTTTTTAATTGATGGGTGTAGTAACTTTTTTTTCTGAGTCTAAGTATTTAATAACTTCGCGGTAGCTAGCTTCAGTGGGTGTTTTTATTTTAGTTTCAGTGAGGTTGCCTCTTCGAATAGAGACCACGTAAAAGTTATTTTTACCGACTTTATCGGATAAACTATTGACTAGTGTTTAAAGCAAAACAGGGCTGTATTAGCGTCTTCAGCTCTGGGTTAAACTATTGTGACTTATTTCCTATTTATTGATATTGAGACAGGTACGAGAATCAGAGGATTCTAGTGGAAAATCAGATTAAGATTCTCCTTAATCTTCCCTCTATAACGGTTGAAAATAGTAGATCTTTGCAAACTCTTCAAATGACCATCAATGATTGTCTGTCGGCGATAAAGGCACAGGAAGTTGCGATTGAAGAATGGGACCCGTTTATAATCGTTTTATGCTCTAGCAAGCTTCCCGTGGAAACTCTTTCCTTATGGGAGCAATCTCTTGAGTCACATAGAAAGTTGGTCAAATGGGAAAAAATGGATAGATTCCTTTCTCATAGATGTGAGGTGGTTGAACGTTTAGAGTCCCGTAAACAAGAGTCACACGGTATTGTTCAAAAGAAGCATACGAACAATTTACCAAACCTTACTAGATCTGAACCGTCCCAATTTCCATGCAAGGTCTGCGGGGCTGGTCATCCCCTGAAAAACTGCTCCCAATTTTTAAGTTTGGACCCCAAAGGCAGAAATCAGTTTGTTTCAAATAATAAGATATGCGTCAACTGCCTAGCGTACAGTCACCTGCGAAAAGATGCCCGAGCAAGTACTCATGCTCTCAGTGTCAGAAAAGTCATCATTCTCTTTTACACTTCCCTAAGCCTGTGGTGAACAACCAAAATTTAAGACCCCTAGACACTAATCCGAGTACCTCAGCGCAGGCTAGAGCAAATGCTTCTCGGTCGGCGGCCGCTCATGTCGTTCAGACCCGTGACAAGACAGTTGGAGAGAATATCTTGCTTCCCACTGCAGTAGTCCAAATAAGTCACCAAGGAGAAAACTTTAGAGCTCGGGCTTTTCTGGATCAAGGATCCGAGAGAACATTTATTTCGAAGAAACTTCAACAGCAATTAATGCTGCCGACAGAGAGAAAATGTTTTCAAATACATGGGTTAGGGGGTGAGGTGGTAGGCAGTTCGAACTCATTATGCAAATTAACCCTATTTTCGGATAAACATACTCGTTTGGTTCCTATAGAGGCAATTGTTGTTTCAAAGATAACGCGCATGTTGCCTAGACATTCTGTATCGAAATCTGATATTCCCTTGTCAGAGCTGGAGAATCTTGATCTCGCTGATCCAGATTTTTGTTTACCCAATCACGTGGATTTGCTCATTGGAAGTAATTTTCTTCCTCGAATTCTTCTCAAAGGACTCAAAACTGTGGCCCAGTCTCTCATGGCACAGGATACAATCTTTGGTTGGGTTGTTAGTGGTCCAGTTGGAATTGAAACATGCCATTCGTTTTCAATTGAGGCAAGCGAAGTTTCGAGAGATCCAATTAGTGCTCGACTGATGAAATTTTTGGAAGAGGAAGAAGTCCCTTGCCAACGGCCTCTTTCAAAAGAGGAAGAATTTTGTGAAGCATTGTATAACCAGACCACGTTTCGTAATAGCGAAGGTCGCTATGTAGTGAAGCTTCCTTTTAAATCAGAGTTTGCCCAGGGTCTACGCCTCTCCTCTCGACCTTCAGCAATGGCTCAATACCTCAATTTGGAGAGATCGTTAGGAAGAAAAGTTGAATTAGGAGGCGTTTATGCCAATGTGTTGAAAGAATACATAGCCCTGAATCATATGGAACCGACAGTCTCTTGCGAAAACATATCTATAGGCGGCTATAATTCCTTTTATTTGCCGCATCACGCAGTTCTTAAGCCCGAAAGCCGTAGCACCAAGGTCAGAGTTGTTTTCAATGCTTCCAAGAGAACTAGTTCGGGGTTATCCCTCAATGATGTTCTGCATGTAGGGCCAAAGTTACAAGCGGACTTAATGACCTTAGTCTTGAACTGGCGGCTTTACAAATATGTTTTCAATGGTGATATAGAGAAAATGTATCGCCAAATTCTAGTTCATGAGGACGACATTCAGTTTCAACGAATTCTCTTTCGTCCCGACTCTAACTCACCCGTTCAGGATTTCGCCTTGAAAACCGTCACGTTTGGGGTGAATTGCGCTCCCTATTTGGCTATTAGAACACTAGTACAATTGGCTCACGAATCAGAAAATATTTGCCCGAAAGCAAGTTACATTCTCAACCATGAAACTTATGTGGATGACGTCCTCTCAGGTGCACATAATGTGGAATCAGCGGTTGATTCTTTGTCTCAGGTCATTACGACTTTAAAATCTGCCGGGTTCGCGTTGAAAAAGATAACGTCTAATAACACAAGTGTTGTAGCATCTGTTCCCAACGATGACATTTTAGACTCAGAGTTTCTCAAGCTCAGAGAGACAAGCACAACAAAAACTCTGGGCATTCAATGGAACGCTTTATCGGATACATATTCGTACACTGTTGAGCCCATTCATCCAAGTGACTCAATAACGAAAAGGCAGATCTTGTCTAACGTAGCTAAGCTTTTCGACCCAGCTGGGTGGATATCGCCGATTGTCATACAAGCCAAAATCCTTCTCCAACAGCTCTGGCTAGAGGGCAATGGTTGGGATGACAATGTTAAGCCTAGTACCTTAGAAAGGTGGAACAATTTTGTTCAAAATATTCCTTTAATATCGAAAGTGAGCATTCCGCGTTGGATTGATTATGCCCCAACCCTGCCAACGCAAATTCACGGCTTTTGTGATGCATCCGAGAAGGCTTACTGCGCGGTAGTATACTTCCGGATACAGGCCGCGTCGGGTATAAAAACTCATCTTTTTGCCTCGAAAACAAAAGTAGCCCCCATTAGCCCTGTTAGTCTCCCACGGCTTGAGCTTTGTGGAGCTCTTTTATTGTCAAAGTTAGTAAGGCACGTAGTAAACTCCCTGCACCATAAGAATGGTGAACTCTTTCTCTGGTCTGATTCATCTATTGTTCTCAGTTGGTTGGGAAAACCTCCAAATACTTGGAGGACCTACGTTGCTAACCGCACCGCGCAAATTATACGAAATGTAGGGAACTCCTCTTGGCGACATGTTCGGTCAGCGGATAATCCTGCCGACTGGGGCTCCCGCGGCTGCGACACTGAACAACTAATAAACAACTCCTTATGGTGGAGTGGGCCACCTTGGCTAAAAAACCCCCCGAAGAATGGCCAAAGTCCATAGCAATAAACGAAAGTTCGCTTGAATTGAAACAGAAGGTTAACGTTCTCCATTTGGGCACTAGCGATGAGGACATTCTTAACCGCTTCTCCGAGTGGGGTAAGGCGGTAAGGGTAATGTCATATGCGCTTCGATTTATTGATGCACTCAGAAAACGGTTGCAGACCAATGAGAGGTCACAATTAAAGCTCTTTTCCCAAACACAAAAAGCATCTGCTGCCGAAGCAGTATCCTTCCTGTGTAAACACTGCTTGCCCATTACTCACGAGGAGTTTTTGAGAACAAAAACTCATCTGATTCACGTTGCTCAACTCACGCATTACCGGAGAGAGCTCGACTCCTTACTTAACCAGCGTGGTGTTGGCAGCAAGAGTTCTCTCTGCCCGTTAAACCCGTTTGTGGATCAGGATAATATCATCCGAGTAAACGGTAGAATTTCTAACTCTACCCTACCCTATAATGAAAGACACCCCATTATTCTCCCTGTCAACTCAGTATTCTGTAGACTGTTTGTCGATTTTGTGCATAGGCTTCTTATGCACGCGGATACCAATTTGATGTTGAGAGCAGTGAGAGGAGAATATTTCGGAGAAACATTTCGATCGGCGATTCGGCTCTGTATACGAAAATGTGTAACCTGCGTCCGTTACAAACAACAGGTAAAGTCTCAGCTCATGGGTGCCCTACCCCGGGAACGAAGTTCGTTTTCTTTACCTTTCACTCATACAGGGTTGGATTTTGCCGGCCCTTTCTCGATAAAGACCTCTATGTTAAGAAACGCCCCTTATCGTAAGGGGTATGTTTGCGTGTTTGTGTGCTTCTGCACGAGAGCTGTCCACTTAGAGTTGTGCTCTGATCTCTCTACTAACGCGTTTCTAGCCGCCTTCACTAGATTCGTAAGCCGACGAGGTTTGCCCACAAAGGTTATGTCTGATAATGGCACTAACTTTGTCGGGGCAGAGCGAGCTCTTCGCCTAGAGTACGAAGAATTTGTCATCACAGCGTCGAAAGAACTCGTCGAGAAGTACTCCTCCCACGGGTTTCAGTGGCACTTCATCCCCCCGAATGCCCCTCACATGGGAGGATTATGGGAGGCCGGTGTAAAATCGTTTAAAATGCATTTTAAGAAGGTCGCCCAAGGCAATAAATACACCTTTGAAGAGTTCACCACGCTCTTAACCCGTATAGAGGCGGTTCTCAACTCAAGGCCCTTATCCCCCATGTCAGACGACCCCAATGAGTTACTAGCACTTACTCCCGGTCATTTTCTCCGTGGGGCTCCCCTCGTGGCCTCGCCGGAAACCTTAACGGAAACGCTTACTTTGAGGAACCGTTGGGAAAGATTGAAAGTGTTGCACCACCAGTTCGCTCAGAGGTGGAAAGATGAGTATCTAAAAGAGATACAAAAAAGATACAAATGGCAAAACTCTGAAGAGTAACCGTGGGTCAACTCGCCGTAATAAAGGATGATTTGCTCCCGCCAAATGAGTGGCGGCTGGGTCGAGTTACTAAACTCTATGCTGGCAATGACGGCTATGTGCGCATTGCGGACTTATAGACGCAAGGAGGAATCGTCACGAGGCCAGTCGTCAAACTTTGCATTTTGCCCGTCCATACCCTAGACGACGAGTGAAAAGTGAAAAATCTGTTACCCAAAATCCTTCCTTCCAGATCCCCCTACTGTGCGTTTCTTGCCTTTCCTCACACCCTCTACTTTCTTATCCCTCACACTAACACTTCCAAGCAGGATTCCTCTATCAAGCTATTTTTATTAACCTTATTTTTCTCCCGCAGGGCTTCAAGAAACCCAGACGTCCACCAGTGCCTAATCTGCTCCCGATTCCACCCGCTACGGTTTTGCAGAAGGTTTTTGGGTATGACCGGGAAGGACCGTAGACATCAAGTTCGCATTCATGGCTTTTGTAAGAACTGCCTGGCCAGTAGCTCGTTTCTGTATTTCTCGCATCGTAAAATTTCTTACATGAAGTGTGAAACAAAAAATTCCATCGTTTCTCGATTTATGAGATAAAAGTGTTTCTGTATTTGAATGCGAAAACAGACACAACAAATTCTGTTTATACTGGAATATTTCCAGTAATTAAGTGTCAAATAAAAGCGAAACGTCAACAAAAGAAATAAATATAATAAAAACAGAGCTGCCAGATTTGACGAGTTATCGTCATCTTGACGATTTTTTGTTCCGATATTAACAAGGGGACGTTTTGATGATTTTTTCTAAAAAAGTGACGAAAGCAAAAACAAAATCAAAAATATTTTATAATTTTGTTGTTATTTTCTATAGAAATTCATCTTGAATTTTTAAATTTCAAACACTTCTATTTTGTGGCGTTGAAAATTGAAAAAAAAAAAAATAATATGAATGTCTGTAGAAAGCAACAACAAATTTATAAAATATTTTTGATTTTATTTTTGCTTTTAATGAAATTGTTGGCGTTGCGTTTTACACTATACGCCCCTTAGTCTTCGAAATAAGATAATTGTAAATATTTTTATATGTTTGTTTATTAGAAAAAAAGATATCTTTAGAAACAAGGCTGCTTAAATTTTTATATTTATCCCTATTGTGAAAATTGTCCTCGAAATTGTTTAATTCTTCTCTAAAAAATGTATCGGCAAAAGCAAAATTTCGAGGGAAAGTAATGGACCGACTTGGCTTATTTTGAACATTTAAAACTTCTTATATACATATACAAAATATAATTTATATTTGATATTCTTATCTTATATGTACACTTTTGTGCCAAAACCATTATTCCGGCAAGAAAGAAATTTGTTTGTCTCCCAGTAAAAACTTTTTCAAAATGGATAGCTTCTTTCACTCGTTATTAAGTAGCTTTCTTCTATAAGAACTTGGATAACTACTTTTTTCTGGATGTATTAAGATAAAAAAAATGACTTACTTTTGAATTTGTTCTTTTTGGCACAACCCTTGTAAAATTCATTAGTTTTTTAGAAGAATTGTATGTAGTGCTTTTATGTGTTTCTGATTACTTAACATATTATTTTGTAGGCAAAGATTTTACTGGGTCTATAACCCGTTTATTTATGAACCGATTTTTTTAATTTTAACTACAAGGTATTCTACTAAGTCTATTTCAGGTAAAAAAGAAAAAGATTATAGGAATAGGTAAATTAAAGATTTATATCTCAATTATTAAATAATAATTATTAAATACCCATGAACTTTAACTATGTTTTTGTTTGATTATTTTTTAATAAAAGTCGAAACAAATTTGTTTAAAATTGATTTTAAATTGCACGATTTTTAAAACAAAAAAGACGATCTTTTTTATTTTTTTCTCAGGAAATTGACGATTTTGACACAAATTTATCTGGCAGCACTGATTAAAACCAAAACAAGAAAAGGCTAACAAAAATTTAAACTAACAATATATAACAATTGTTTTTGTTTATTTTCATCATATAAATTATGCATTTATCATTTATATTCCTTCTATTTTTTTATTTATTTAAAAAAAATAGTATATAAACATATTTTAAATTCAAAATATCTACATTTTGTTTTTCTCGCCACCAATTTCAAATGTGACTTATTTTGACAGTTCTTGAAAGAAACTTTTCGCAAAATATTGTTATAGAAACACTTTTTCTCGCATCCTTCCAATAATTGCTGGAAAATTATTTAAATGACAGATAATTCTCGCAAAAAAAAGATACAGAAACACTTGCGTTAGAAAAACCATTTTTTGTTTCATTTCACACTATTTTCGTTGCAATTCACACGTTTCATGCGAAGAGTTTTACGATGTGAGATATACAGAAACGGGCTACAGATCTCATGCCACCGACGACTGTACCTCTGCCGATGTGTGCCAGAAGTGCGGCTGGGCACACCACACGCTGCTTCATCTGTCCCCCGGGGCACCAGTAATCCACCAGGAGGGAGTAGGCCGTAATGCTCGTACAGCCGCGCGGTCACGTGCAGCCGCACCAGCAGGCCGATCGGGGAGAGTCCGCCGTAGGGAGCGTACAGCATCGTGTCCACGAGCATCAGCACCCGCAGTCCGCCAGGAGAGCGCAAGCCGTAACCTGCGTACCTCATCACGCCAACGTCAACCCCGGGTCCGGGATCGCCTCGGCCCTTACCGGCGTCCACAACCACCAACACGTAACCGCAGCCAGTCTACCCATCGTTCATCGAGTGGAGCAAATGCCAACCCGAAGCGTATTTTAATGGGGGCAGTACGAGCCCTTGAACGTTTGGCAGCAAGCCTGTAACTATCTTCTTTTGAATCGCTGTAATAAGTTATGTTGATCTTGTTGATCAAGGGGCCGCAGGATGTTTAAAGCAAAACAGGGCTGTATTAGCGTCTCCAGCTCTGGGTTAAACTATTGTGACTTATTTCCTATTTATTGATATTCGCCGCGTTTGAGAAAACTTAATTCGTCGTTTTTGTATGCGGCTCAGTTCCTCTTGAACAATCAAACCAACCAGGCATCCTTCGGCTCCGATATCAACATCACCAGCAACTGTTTTTTTCCCACCATTGTAAAAACCCAAATAAGAATAAGTATACTTAAATAAATGTAAGTAATCTGAAGTAAAGTTAATGGTCTTGGTTTTTTTTGTTACTTAAAAATCCCCAGAGAACAGGAACCCCCTCCTGCCCACAATTACCAACCCAATCAGGAATCCCTCCTGCCCATCCCCTTCAAATCAGTCACATACTGGTTCGTCCATCCCTAATGGTGCAAGGTACCATTATCCCGAACGAGTCTTCCCTTCTTGTCTCGACTGTGTACTTTTTAATTTAATTAAACCACCGTCAATTACCTTCCACTGTTGGTTTTAATTGTGGCCAATATAAGCCAAAAATTAAACAACTAGAATATTTGAATTGGGCTCTCGTACGTATATTGGTGGCGGCATGTACGCTTTTTTTTGGTTCATCGGCCAAATCTTCAGATTCATTATCTAAAATAGAAAACCGGTTTTCACTTACCGTATTTTTTGTAGAGGTACTTTTAATTAATTTCGGCGTAGGTTGCTTTTTCGTAGAATTTGGGCTTCGTTTACGCTTAGTTATAGTGAAGTAACGATCAATACCTGTTAGTGTTACGTTTTCTTTTGTTTAGTCTATTTTTTTTGTTTAGATATAGCGCTTTTTGGAGTGACTATTGCCGGTTGCTGTTGTATCTGATTGAGTGATTGAGTTATGCATCGATTGAGTGTATGTAGATTATGTGTGCGAATTATTATTAGCATTGCTCACTTGGTCATTATTAAAGAGAGTTTGAGTTTGAATAGCATTGGTTTTTTTGTGTGGGTGCAGTAGTTATTGACATGATCGGTATTTGAGAGAAAATTGTAGACGTTGTTGTAGTAATAGTTGTAGATGCCTGGGTACTTATAATAGCAGACATGCTTGAACTAGCAGAATTGATTTGTTGATACGTGGTTAAAGGCAAAGGAAGGGGTAAGAAATTATTGTTTATAGGTGTTGAAGGAAGAGTTGGAGTTTTGCATTGCGTTGACCACGAGAGAGGTGTTGATTGCGCAGGTGCAGTGAGAGTGTTTGAGATAATTGGATAATTTATACTCAAATTTGAGGGTGATGCGATTTGCGCGGGAAACAGTTGTTTATCTTCATTTGTAGGCGAGGGGGGATGATGCCCTACAAGCATTTGTTTGTTTACTTTAGCACATGTTATAGAAAAAATATTTGATTTTTTAAATGCACTTTAACTATGTTGTTTGCTATTATTTATCGGAGCAAAAACAAAACACACTCAAAAACTTGTTGCCGCTATTCTCTCATAGACATAGACAGCTGTTGTTGATATTGTAAGTGATATACATTTTTTTAAATTAAATTGAAGTACATATATTTGTTGTTTGTGTATAATACAGGAGGTAATATTAAGAAAAGAAGTTCACCACATATACATATTTTAAATAAAAAAACCACAAACAAAAAAACATTGCAATGGCAAAAAAACTATTTTACAGGGTAACCGCTGGAAATTATTAAACGTAAAGTCGCAAAAAATGTCGTTTTAGAGAATAAACGTCGCAAACCTATTTTAATGATTTTAATTAATCAATAATACATCATAAAGATACCAAACAATTGCTTAAATTGTTTATGCTCTAAATCAATTTTGTGCAAATGTTAATTTTTGTATAAATTTGTCAAAAAAGCTGACTAATATGTTATCCATGTCAACAATAAAAAGGCAATGATTGCTTTTAATATTATGACGACAGACTAGATCGCTTATTAGCGGTTTTTTGTTAAAAAAAAGTCGTAAAATTTAATGATGAGGGCATTTCTAATATTCCCTGAATATTCAATTTTTTTTTTACTGATTGTTATAGAAATGTAAAAAAATAATTTCCATAAACCTGTTTCTACCCTAGAGGAAAGCGAACTGACACCGAAGTAGTCCCGTGATAGGGGGTTGGTGGTAGAGACCGGTTCTAGTTCTAACACTTTATATGAATAAGACCTATCACTTTTACATGGGGTTGCCATTGGAGGGGGTCAATCGACACCATTTGACCAGTCACAGGTCTATTCTTCATGAACGTACTTAGTGTCAGTTACTAAAATGTAGTATTATTTCAATACAATGTAGTATTATTTCAATTAAACAAGTGCTAGAATTAAATTCAAGAACCAAATTTTAAAAAGTACTAAAAAATGTGTCACAGCACCGGTGAAGACTGTACTGAAATTCATTACTTTTTCTACTTTTTTGTTCATCATAAACCAGTTTAGGGATTGATTCTTCTTTTATTGGTCATGAGTCCTTTCTTTTTGTACTTGTTCTATTTTCACAAATCTCAGGACTAGTCTGTTGGCCCAATTGTTTGTGCGATTTTTAATGATAAATTTTAAGCAGTGTGACCATTCTGGCAATTTAACAGCTTAATTAAGCATTAAAAATTTTTATTTAGCTGCAAAATTTTTTATAAAATGTTTCTAGCTTTTTTAGAATTACTTTAAAAATTGAAGAATAGTTTTATTGATTAAACTTTTTATATATTATAATAAATTTTGACTCAAAACAGTTTTACTAAAAATGAAATTTGGTATGGAAATCGATTAATCTTATTTTAAGAAATAGCTTACCAGTCTTGTAAAAAAATAGAAAATTAAGGGAATGTTAGAAATGACATCATCATATTGATTGTTAAAATTATTTAATATTTGATATTACGATATAAAAGTTCAAAGAAATTTCATTTTATTTTTTACAAGGCGACAGCCCTTGTTTTTGTTTGTGTGGTTTTCAATGAAGACTTTTAAGTAGTGTGACTAAGGTTGCCAGAAACCATTATTAAAAAAACCGGACAATATAAAAAATTCACCTGAATTTTGTGAAAATAACTGGACAATCTAAAAAGTACAAAAAAATAAAATTTGATATAATTTTTTTCCAAAACATTAAAAAAACGAGGAAATGTAAAATAAAAATTCAGTTTTACGTCATATTACATATCGTCACCTAAAATCAAAAAGAGCATAAGTAACGAAAAAGTTCAAAATCTACTTTTTGCAAGATAATCGTAATCGCATAAAAACGAATTTTACTGGAGAAGATTTTTTCTAATTATCTTAATATCTATCCGAAACTCCAAAATTATTTCTGCACGATTTTAAATCTTTGTCAAATACGTGTAGAAATGGACCAGTGCATCCCACTGATAATATTTTTTAAATCGGGCCAAAATCAAGAATTTTGAATTGTTTTTAATTTTTGTAATTGTTGAGGTGCCCTAATCTGGTGGCCCTCCAAATATGTCTATAGATCCCTAATCCTTTACTTAAACTGAAATACAAGTCCTTAATTAGCATATGGAATTTTATTTTAGTCGGACTTACCGTTTAAAAAGTCCAGAAAAACTTTTTTATTCTTAAATCTCTTAGTGTATGTTGCTTACGATTTACAGAATTTATTAACTCTTGTTTAAGTTGTAAGCAAATATATTTGAACATTTTTCAAACTTTCATAAAAATTTAGTCTTACTAAATTTTTCAATGGACATCCTTTCACCTTTTACTTTCAAGTACTTTGGCCAATATATAAATTGTTCCTTAATATTAAGTATGTAATTAATAAAAAAAGTATTTTTTAATATTAAATAAATTCCATTTTAACTGGACAAATTGTTTTTGAGCTGGCAACTGGACAAGACCCAAAAAAAACTGGACAATCCAGGCCGTCTGGCAACCTTTATTGTGACCATTTTGTGATTTTTGCAGGTAAATTCAGAACCAAAAAACCGCAAAATTTTCATTTGCCTATTAATTTAGCTTTTTAAAAAAGGTTTTAAGCTTTTTTTTGATTAAATTTAAAAGCTGGGAGGAATAGTCTCAGCGATTAAAGCTAATATTTTTTTTATAAATTGTTATAAACTAACACAATATATGTGACATAAATGTAAAACAACCTAGCCTATATCATGTCTGGAGTCTTCGAAAAACACATATCATAAGTAAGACATAACGTTCGCATAGATAATAACATTTAAAACAAAAACAAATTTTCGAGTTTTGTTTTTGTTTTCAATATAATTTTCTATGCGAACGTTGACGTTCGAAATCGTTAAACAGGCAGTAAGACATCCTCGAAGACGGATGCACGACAATGTTATTTCCTGCACGACATTTGAGGGACAGCGAGAACAAATCGTCAACGACATTTTCCTACAAGTGCCGCGAAAATCGTACACAACACAAAGAAAGACAACGTCGCTCTTCTTGTCGTTCATGATGAAAGATTACGTAGACGACATGGTGAAATTACTAAAAGGTGGCCTCGGTAAGCCAGCCGTTCATTGTTTGAGTGTATGTGTTCGTGTACGAATCTTGTCAAGTGTGTTAGGAATGGGCAAATTGATAAAATATATCGATATATATATCGTATCGATATTTTTTAAGAGTATTGATATATATAAATAAATATCGATATATCGAACCTATTTATCACCAAATTTAAAAACTTAATATCCCTTTGTATGTACATATTTATGTACAAACATATTACATGTAATTCTATCCTTACTTTTTGTTGTTTCTTTTTATTTCAAACTTTTCAAACATTAGTACGATTAACTTACATATAAAACAAAAACAAATTTTGTTTTTTATGTAAGTTTTGCGAAACTTTTGGTTTGAAATCGAGGGACAAGCTGTTAAATCTACAATTAAATCCAAAAATTCAATAAAAACCAAATATGAAAGAATAAAAAAAAACCAGTTCGTTAATTCCCGAGACCACATGTTATTTTAAAAAAGTTACGAAAAATGTATAAAGGATTATATAATTCCGGCCATACACTACACATGTTTAAGTCTGGCTCTGGATAGACGAAACTTGTCACTAGTGTTTCAAATTTAAATCCGGTAAGAAAGGCAATGTTTAATGCCTGATGCCCTGAGTTATCGAACTATTAAAAGAGAGGAGTAAATATGTATGCTTTTTAAAAATTTTTTAAAGACCTAGATTCATTTTATAAAAACGAAAAAAAATGTCGCCCTTTGCTTCAAAAAATGCAATAATTTTATATGTAGAGCAGCTGCTTAAAATATTTTTTATTATTATATTTATTAAAAGAGATGATGGCAAAATTGAAATATTAACATTTTAAAAACTTTGAATGCAGTAATAAGTAAAGAAAACGCTTATTCGAATCTAAAAAAAAAAAAATAGTTTTCTTTAGAAAGGGAGTTACAAGCTTTTGAAGTGGTGGGAGATTATACAATGTTCTTTTGACTTTAACTGCAATTGTTTGTATAAATAAAACGCGATTTCGGAATATTTTTTCGCGCTTATTATTTTGCTGCCATCTCTTAAAAAACCGCAAAAAAACTAAACGTTTTAAACATAAACTACACAAGTTCACTGCACGTCGTTTTTGTTATACTCAGTCAAACACTACAGTGCCAGATTTTAGCACTGAACTTGTATAGCGTATGACCGACATAATTCATGAACGTACCAACATACCTTAAAATTTTAATTGCACCACAAATAGTAAAGACTTTCACAAGCAACGTTTTTCATTGTTTTAGTTAAACCAGTTCGAATCCGATATGGACATCAATCATCTTTCATTCGGCCCTGCTAAATCTACATGCACTATGATACTGATGGATGACAGATAAAATATTTTAAATTAATTTTAGATATATATGTAGTCGTAAAATGTCGACAATTCAGCTAAAACTTTACAGGATCTAATTTTCTTTCTAAAATATTTGTTTAAATTGCAGGGAGGAGGTCCTTATTTAAAATTTTTTTTTTTAATTCCGCTATAAAGACATATTTCTTTTCACAAACCAACTATTGTTATACCAAAATCAAATAAAGAAATTTTTTTCAAGATTCTTCGCCTAGACTGTGTAAACTTTAAAAATGTACATTAAAAAAGTGCCGTTTATTTTTTCTTAATACTAGTTAAAAAAATATTTGCTGCAATTGTTATAGTCTATTTCCGATATGCAAAAGAATTCTTTCTTTCGAACAATTACATTTAAAACAAAAACAAATTCTTAAAACTTTGTTTTTATTTTAAATGTAGTTGTAGGAAAGAAAGTGTTCGCAAATCGGAAATAGGCAATTAAAAAAACAACAGTATTGTAAACAGTTGAACAAATATCGGTTATATATATCGATTATTTTTTTAAATATCGTTATTTTTATATATCGATATTTATTGCCTATCCCTAAAGTATGTTGAGTTTTGTTATAAACTTGTCAATGTGTTATTTAATTGTCAAAGTGTTTTGAATTTTGTGTTATTTAGTTTTCTTTTTTTCGTTTTAATTTAAAAAATTTGGTGTTCTGAAATATTGTAATTTGTTATAAACATTTTTAAAACATTAAACATATTTTCATTTTTCGAATTTATTCTATGAGTTAAATTTCAGGTCTGTATTTTATAAAGCTTTATAAAATACAGACCTGAAATTTAACTCATAGAATAAATTCGAAAAATGAAAATATGTTTAATATAATATAAAGTAACCTTCACAGGGAAATAATTCCCAGTTTCATTTTTAAAACATTTTGAAATATAAAAAATTAAAATATTTTTGGTTACAATAAAAGTTGGTTTTTTTATTCGATTCGATTTCTGTTTACTTTACTATTTTTGTTTACTTTTTTTGACGTTGATCATACACATTAAACAAAACCAAATTGCTCGTAAATGTTGTAAAATTGTGTTTGTTGTATTACCGAGGCCACCTTTAAGTAATTTCACCATGGTAGACGAGAAATATTCAAAAATATTTTTTCTTTAAAAATTTTTTTGATTTTTTCTTTAAATTTTTTTTGATAGCTTAAGCAATACATACATAAGTAAAAAAAATTATTTCAAACATTTTTGTATGAACTGGAATTTTACTTAAAAATAGGGCATTGAATTTTTAAAATTTGAGTGCTTAATAGGTTATAACTGAACTTGGCCATTGTTGAAAGATTAATCAAGAAAAAATATAAATGTACATATCGCTCATTTGCTGCAAGACCGGCATAAATCAAAAAACACAATTTTGGAGTTAGTGATGCAGAATTGTTCGCTATGTTTTTCTTTATATTGTGTTTAAAATTCATCTTTATATCTTTTATACTTTCCCCATTTGAAGAGAATGTATCGTTATTTTTTCTAAGTGATTAGAGCAAATCAAAAACTTTAAACGCGATTATCTCGAAATGGATTTTTTTGAGTTATGCCGGTCTTGCAGCAAATGAGCGATATGTACATTCATATTTTTTCTTGATTAATCTTTCAACAATGGCACTATTGATAGAACTTTTTTTAAATAATCTTTTATTACCAATTCTTTGAAATATAAAAAATCCCTTTTTTTAATAACAATTTAATATTTATTAGCATTACTTTGAAACATAAGAAAATCCTGTTTTCACACTTTTTAAGAGGATAACATACCGGCAATAAATTAGCAGATAACATCATCATTCTACATTTTACACGTAAAAAATAACTGCGTACTAGTTTTTTTCGTTTAGCTGCTACTTTCATTTTTTTTAATTAAGACGCGAAAGATAAAATCAATTTTTACCTTTTTGACATAACTATAACCAAATCCTGAGAAAGACCATTTTGGACCACCCTGTTCTCAATGAAATAGTTGAAATACGGTTAAAATTTTTTTGGCACCCGAGGTTTACTAGTATTAACTTTCATATGAATAAAATAATTTTAAAATTGGAGAACATAAAAAAAAATAATTTTGGCAGCCGTCTCAAATTATGAACCAGTCTGCGCTGTAATAAACTGTTCTTTGATTCTATAAAAATAAGTTGAAAAGAGCAAAATTTCAAAAATCATTAAAATGTTTGTTAAATTAAAACTTTGGTCCCCAGTAACTAACTCATTTCTTAAACCATTTTTACAAGCGACTCGTGGTTGGCTTATCGCCAATTTTCAGGATTGATATTAAAACTTAATTTCAACTTAAGTTTCTATTGTAATATTTTAGCCAGGTGGCCTCAATATCAGGACAATACAACAACAAGAGGCAAATCAATAACAATAAATTGTTTTTGAGACCACCTTGTAAATAATTATACTTTTTTATGATATTTTTTTGTAGTTAGTAGTGCTACCATACTTTTATCTTATTTAAATAATACTTTTCAAATAAAACTCAAAAAATCAATCTGTATTTAAATACGATTTAAGTTTTTATGAAAATTAACTTAATTTAGATTTAATTACTATCCTGAAAATTGGGCATAAGTAATTTTATTATCTTTTAATAAAAAAAAGGAATAACAACTCAATTGAATATTTTCGAAAATAATTTTTTTAAAGTGACATGATCTTTTTTAAAAACAAAAATAACGGCTATTTTGGAATATCAAGAAAACTGTTATAGTTTTGACCATTCTGACTTCATATTCGGATTCAGCGGATAATTTAACTTTGTTGAAAATTTGTGACACAGTGTTGTGTATTATTAGTATTGTGGTTATTTTATTGAACTGTTTATGGTTTTTAATCCAAATTTATATTTTTTAATCAGACTTAAGTTTATCAGATTTAATTTTTATTAAATAATTTTAATCAAGAAAGAGTATTACAACATGAAATGGATTTCAATTTATTGAAATGTCTTCAGAATGACAGTTAAAAGTTTTAGGCAGTACATTTTGCTAATAAATGTTACTTATAATTTAATCTTACCTTGTTACCTGTTAATGTTTACCTTTTAAGCATAATATTAAAATAAACTACCTCTTAACTTCTACCTTTCCACCCATTTTTTAAAGTCAATTGTTATAAAATAATAAATAAGCTGGTATTTCGGAGAATGGCCCTAAATATTTTCACCTGATTCAAAAAATTGTCTTTGAAGCACCCGATAGTTTGACAATAACAATCTCGAAATCAACAATCACTCAACCTAATAACGCTAAAAAAATATTGTCAAAAAGCAGCAAATAAACACAATAAGTGTGGAAGATGAAAGACTGGGTATTTGAAAATTTACAAAACTAAACATTTCATCAGCTACAATAAATAAAGTGTAAAAATAGTTACGATATAAATGGATCTAATGTGAACAAGGTTAAATTTTATTAAATTATTAATCTTTTTTATCAAAGTTTTTCTTGGGATTCAAAAAATTAATTAACAATGTTTCGTTTAAATGTGCTAAATTCCCATATCATACTATTGATAAACTGAATTTATTGTCGATAATAAATTTCAGTTTATCAATAGTATGATATGGGAATTTAGCACATTTAAACGAAACATTGTTAATTAATCTTTTATTTTTTCTATTATTATATACATACATATTAATTTGGTTGTTATAACAAATAAATAGAAAAAAAATAAATTTTTCAACATTTCTATGAAAAAAGTGATTTTATTCCTGAGGTTAATATATTGTGGGTATTAGAGTATCGAGGATATTCAATTGTAGTTAGGTATGTTACATACCGTCACACACTGGGCCAAAAGCCCTTTTTTCGCGGATCGTTTCATATCTCCTCAGCTACAATAGTGAGTTAATCTAAATTTGATTTGTGTAAATCTTGTAACAAACTGCAGGTTCCAACAAAATCTTAGAGGTATAGGAGGGTACCCTCCATACAAAAAATTTGTTAATTTGCTTATATCTGAATAAATACAATAGTGAGGCACACAAAAATTATTGTGCGTAACTTTTAGAACCAAATGTATGTTTGATTTATCCTAACCAGTACGGTTTCAAAAAAGGTTGTGGTACTGATGAGGCTGTTATAAATGTTTCAATTTTATATGTTACAGTTTAGATAATTATTTTGCTGGCTTTTGATCTTGTTGAAAATTCTATTTGCTGAAAAAGTTACGATATTATGGATTAAGAGGAAAAGAGCTTAAAATAATGGAAAGTTATTTGATAAATCTTGGACAATTTGTACAGATTAACAACGACAAAAGTACTCTGGCTAATTGTCAAATATGGTGTTCCGCAGGGATTTGTCTTAGGGCCTTTATAATTTACAATATATCTAAATGATAAAAATAACCTGGGACTTAATGGAAAATTTTTTTTATATGCTGATGATATGTGTATTCTTTACCTATACAAAGAGAATCTTTTCGTAAAAACAAACATAGAACGGGATGCTGCTTAAATTTTTGTAAATGCACGTTTAAATAGGCTTGTACTTAATGCACATTAAACTAAATTTATACGCTTTATGCCCAGACCAAATTAAATTAAAGCAGGCCAACCTGCTTTAGAAGTAAATTCCATAAAATATTTGGGTATTTGTCTTCAAAGTAATATTTCGTGGAATAAACACATACAAGACTTGAGATCTAAAATTGGCCCAGCTCTTCGAATGTTATACAAGTTAAAACACTGTCTTAATATTGAAACAAAGTTATTAATTTATCATTCGTTAATACAGACCCATCTGAATTACTTAACTCTCGTATATGGTTTTCGAAAAAATACTTTAAGGACGTTACAAGTACTTCAAAACAAATCATTGAAAGTTATTTACAATCTCCCCATTATGTATTCTACAAAATTCAATTGCTGATTAACGTTTACAAAGTAATACATGGAATCGGTCATCACACAATAAATTTTACAAGACATCAAACTATCTTCAATACTAGAAGTAGCCACCATGTACGAACCTTAAGATGTCGTTTGGAATTTACAAAACAAAAGATTAAATATTCGGATAGTTTAGAATATAATAGTTTGCCGTTACAAATTAAACGCTGTTGTACAATATCTTCCTTCAAAAAAAAGTTAAAGGATTATTTGTTGCAAAATATTGATATGCTTCTTGTATAATTCCAATACCTAATAAACGTTTTATTTTTTAAGTTGGTATACTATTGAATATGTATTTTGGACTTATTTTTATGTATTTTATCTGCCAGTCTTAATTATTTCCAGTATGTCTCTTTTATGCTCTAAAGGCGCTGGGACTTTAAATATTGTATGAATTAAAAAAAAAAAATTTCGTTTCAATAAAACCTTACTTAAAAAATCATGGAGGTATAGAAGGGGGGAGACGAGTACTCACCATGCAAAAAATTTCTTTGTTTGCTTATATCTGAATAACTACATTAGTGAGGCACACAAAATTTAATGTGCGTTACTCTTAGAACAAACTGCCTATTCCAACAAAATGTTGGAGGTATTGGACTGGGGAGACGGGCCCGCCCCCTATAAAAAAGCTTTATTGATTTGCTTATGTGCACCTATCTAAATAGCTACAATAGGCACACTAAATTCAACGTGCGTAGTTCTTAGAACAAACCGCATGTTCCCAAAAAATCTTGGAAGTATAGGAGGGGGAGACGCGTACCTCTCATACAAAAAATGATTAATAAATTATTAATATTGCTTTTTGAATTTTGAATTCGGATACGAATTACTTAACCTTTTTAATAAAATACATTTTTAAGTTATTTCGTGAGAATTTAATTTGTATATTCACGCTCTTTAGTTTTAAAATCATTATAAAGTATAAATTTAACCACAGTCACGCGTGACTTGTGCCTAACAAATCACGACGTTTGCACATCTCTAATAAAAACACATAAAACATTGAAAACAACAACAGCAAAAAAAGTTAAAGCAGAAGTCGTGAAGCGCTTTTTTTGGTAAACTCAACGCGTGTTGCTACTTATTCGTAATTCGTACGCTGATTTGTTCAACCTTCAAAATAAAGTTAAAATCTCTGCTCAGTTGGGCCCAACTGATAACTTTATGTCCACTTAAACTGAGAAAATCCGTTTTTTTTTTCATTTACCATATAAACTTAAAAAATAAGAGCACTTTTTACAACAAAACATTTAAAAAAATACCTCAGCTTGATGGTTGCATATAGCTATATTTATTACTAGGGATAAGATTTGTATGCACTAAAATATAGAAAATATGCGCTTAAAAAATTGGCTAAAAAATCCAAAATATGCACTAAAAAAATATACACTAAAAACTTAAAAAATTTTTAAAAAAAATCGTTTTTCCATTTTACTAAAAATAAAAATATAAAAATTCAGTCTATTGTTATTCAAATATCCTTAAAAAAATTAAATAACTTTTTAAAATGTTTATTTGTTTAAATAAATAAGTACTCTTTCATTAAAAGTAGAACTTTGTCTTGTACTTGAAGAATGCCAATGCATTTTGAAAAAATTTATTTTCAGATCCCACTTTAATTTCAGATCAGATCAGAAATATTTGAAATTAATTTTTTTTTGAAATCCCTAATGTTTTTGCAAAACATTTTTAATCTGTCGGGCTATTCTTCCTTTCACATTGTTAATTTTAATCATCGGTATCAACAAGCTCTTCTAATATTCTTGTTACTACTGGCTGCAGTGAAAGGGGAATCAAGGGAAACATATCATTAAAAACTGGAATAACCCATGTGCCAAGCAAGTAACTTGTAACAGTTTTAGGTAAAATAGTTTTACCCATGCTGCATCGTTTTAAAAAAAGATGGATCTTTTGTCGAAATCTTGAAAATCTTGTATTAAAAGTAAAGCTCCTAAATAATTTACATATTTGTTGTTGTTTTTTTTGTTTGGTTAAGATCCTCCAGGATAAAAAATAAAAAACAAAATTAAAAATACAAAAATTTGTGGATTTTTTATTTATAATTTTTATATTACCTTAAGCCAAACAAAAAAACAACAACAAAGATAATCGACACAGGTCAACAATAAATATTGAACAATTTACATATTTATTTATTTTAATTTTTTTTTTGTGTATGTATTTAAACATTTTTTAAGAACTTTTTTTGTAATATGAAAATTACAAAAAAAAAAACATCACTCACAAATGTCAAAATATGCGTTAAAAACCTAAATATGCATTTTCACCAAAATATGCAACAATATGCAAAAACAAATCGGTGCCATTTTAACGCAAATTTAATGATTCGGAAAGATAATTAGTCGACATCGTTCTTTGACTATCGACAAAAGACATGCTTTTGCATGGAAAACGCATCCCTATTTATTACTTTTTAAAATTACTTTCGGTAAATCGGATTTAATTAAAAAAAGTTTTTAGTCTTTTTTTGTCTATTTTTTTTAACTTTTTTCTCACAATGTTTAATTTCAATACGTCACTACAAAAGCAACGTCACATTTTTCACATTTATTTTTTCGCCTAGTGATGAAATATTTTGTGCATTTACAGAGTACTTTTATCTTTCACACAAATAGGTAAAAAATTCAAAATAGTGCATATGCTTGCAATTGAAAAACTCTTGTCTCGAGTTACAAAACATTTATTTTACTTGATATCACACTCGCATCCCACTAAGCGACAAAAAAGCTATAAAAGGAGCAACAAAGGTCCCATTTTGAAAAAAATATTTGTTTTTATAATTTTTTCGAAAGATTAAAGCAATAGCTATCTAACATGTTTGGCCAAAATGTAAATTTTTACCCCTCTTACTCAGAAAGTTCTTGACCGATCTTGTGTAAAAATTGTGTCTTAACTAGTATCCAATAGGACTAACCTTGGTGCAATTGGCCGAACGGAAGACATCGGTTTTAAATTTGGGTCACTTGAGATGCAACCCCCATATGTATATAATGCTCTGTGGTTTCTAACAAAGGCCAACATATTGGTTTTCGTAAAAAAATTTCTTAAGACAAGTCGACATCTTAGGCCACCTTTTCCGATACTAGTTTTGGGCTGCCTACATCCTCTAGACAAGCTAACCGTAAAACGGCAAACGAACAGCACAGTTTCAGTGATTGTTATAAGTTGCCTGAGACGCATTGGTTTTAGTATTTCATTAAGGCTACTCAACCGTCCGCTTTCTTACTTAAGCTGCAGTCAGACGGGTGTCTGAATCACATTACAAGGAGATACTTGGTGTAAACCAGTAGTAGTGAGGTGCTTAGAAAATCCAGATATTTTATTAATTAAGATGTAAATTAACCAAATCTGAGTATTTGATTAAAGAAAAAAGTTGGCGTGATAAATTGACTAGCATTTTGATTGTAAAAAATTGATTTACTGATGAACCGCATATCCCTAGTAATTATTTTAATACAGTAGAGCAGTGCGCCTTTAACAGCATTTTTTTTTGTGACTTGTAAACTGAATGATTTTTTAATCGCATATAACAGGTTTTTAAACTTAGTATAAGTTAACTTATTTTAGGTTCATTAAAATAAAGTTATTATTCACTACTATTGGAGGGTCCCGTAGGAATCGCAATAGTTTGATCAAAAATAATCACACTTGAGTTTTCAGAGGTTAAATAAAAACTGTCCATTTATTTTCCACATTTCTCTTTTTATAATTAATTTTAATCCAAATAAATAACAACAAAATACTTAAGAATATTGCAATAATTTAGTCAGCATTTTTAATACAGGTAACATTAAAATACAAATTTGTTTGTTCAATGATTCTTGGAAAGTTGTCTGTACGAAAGTTTTTGTGTGAAATAGTTTTGCCTCACACAAAAACTTGGTAGACGTTGTGTTAGCAATTTTAAAGGAAATCAGAATTAAATTAAATTAATTTGCTATGTTTGTTTTGTTTCTCACGGAAACATAATAGACATAGCGTCAGCAATGTTTAGTGAAAAGAGAATTTCGTAAAGAAAAAATAGAATTAAAAAATTGAATTTAATTAGTGTTAACTTATATACTAGAGGTCTGCACAAATGATTTGGTAGCCAAATGAATGCTGTGTGTGTATTTGATATGCTTATCAAATGTGTAAAAAAAATGAGAGCGAGTCATTCACGCTCAATCATTTTAAATGAGAGATCAACACAACACCGTTCATTAAAAAGTTAGCCACATACACTTACACTAATTGTGTGTGTTTCTCTATTATTGTTTATTGTTTGATGAACTCAAATTCATACATATGACAATAAAAAAACCTGAGCGAAGTTAAAAATCACACTAATCATTCGTGTGTTTCTTGACTTTCTTATTTTGGTAAGTGAAGAGCAAAGTTAAAATTTTAACAAAAAAAGTAATAAAATGAAATGGTTGTAATAAATGTATTTTTTATATGCAAAAACAATAACAATAATAATATTATAAAAAAAAATATTTTAAAATATGACAAACCAGTATACAAAGGCAATAATTCTTAAGCACTTATTACACTATATTTTTATTCATTGATGATATAGAATTGATAGAAAGAAACAGTAAATCTTAAAAAAATAAGTAAAATTGTTCAACTTAAAATTGACATTTCAAGCTTTAAATATTAAAAGTGTTGCTGAATCAGCGGTTTATGGGCAAATTCAGCGACTTACAGCTTTTTTGTTTGTTTTATTTTTGTGTTTCTCATAAACAAAACGTTGACAACATTTAATAAAATAAACAAAACAATTATAAAAAAAAACTAAAAAACTTTGTTTACATTTTTTTATAGTTTACTCTTTCTAACATTTACCGTTTCATTCCATCAATTCTATTTCAATTCAATGAATCATCTTTTTACTAATATTTTGTTTTTAATACGATAAAAAAAAATTTTAAAACACAAAACACATGTTGTAAAAAAAAACACAATATGTACATCGTCACACAAGTGTATTTACTCGAATTAAAGAGCAAATTTGTTATTTATACCTGTATCAAATATTTCTCTCACAACACTCACATAAATAATTGAACGCTTTGCACACATAGGCTATTACTTACACACAATTAATTGTGTATGATTCTAAAACAAAGATGCCCAAGGTAGTAGTATTGGTGAGAGTGACGTAATTACACTGGAAGAAAACAATTTGCTATTCATTTTATTTAGTCGTCAACGAGATTGCGACGAAAGCATATGTGTGGCTGGTGTTGTCATTTTTTTCTGTTTCTTTGTTTAACTAAAGGGAAATGTAAAATTAATGAATGTACATATTTTAGTAATACTCTTGATGAATGTATTTATTTTAGTAATACTCTTGATGAATGTTTTGATATATATATCTATCATACATACATATATAATTTATATATGCGGACATCTAAATGTCTTATGACCAATAAGACATTGCATGTCATCAAAAGCATTTTGTAACATAAAATACTTTTCGGCTGACATCATTAATATATCGCAATAATTTCAATTTATATGTTCACTAACAGCAGTCTCGATGACGATTAAAATGTAAAATAAGACACAGAAGTTCTGCAAGTGTAGTTTGTCTCTCCCACTCAACATGCTGATTTCCTATTGGTTGATTGACGATCAAACAAAAGAGCGTAAGTATACGTGTGAGTTTAATTTGCTGATATCAGCCACTACTGGGCATCTTTGTTCTAAAATCACACACAACACACTACTTGCTAGTTTGATATGTGAATTCATGTGTCGTTTAATCGCACACATGCAGACCTCTAGTATATACTCGCTTTTTCATTATTGATTAATTTAATCACAATTGAAAAACTTACCATTAGTTCATCCAGAGTGGCAAAATAGTTGTTATCAGTTATTACTTTATTGAAAATAGAAGCGTTGTCCCAAAGTGGATCTTGTACAAGGACAATTTCATCAAAACTAAGTTTTACGTCGTGTATTTGAATCGTCTTTATTGGACCATCCATTTTATTTATTACTTCAAGATGTCCTGAACCCGGACGTAATTTTTGAATTTCTATACTTTGATCAAATGGAATATTGTTTGAGTTCGAAGCTTTTGAGAGGGTTTCCATTTTCCCTAAAACTGCATCAAACCCTGGCTGCAATCCATATATACCATTAGCTGCCTAAAAAAAAATTAAGTATTAATTATAAAGCTATTAAATAAAGTGAAGAAATTGTACGTTTGTTCAACAGCAAACAAACGTACAACAAGAACTATATATTTGAAGATATGCCTTTATGCACATTCAGTGCTTAGAGAAACTCGCTTAGCAGCCAGGCCCACGATGTCACACGTTAACGTTCGCATAGAAAATTACATTTAAAACAAAAACAGTTTCTAAAATTTGTTTTTGTTTTAAATGTAATTTTCTATGCGAACGTTAACGTGTGATATCGTGGGCCTGGCTGTAAATGTATCAGCGATACACGTACGAAGAGTTATACTTGCATCAATATTAGTAAATTTAGTTTTATTTTTATACCCTTCACCATGCTTGTTATTCTTACAATATTGATCTTAGACCCTACGCTGAACCAAAAAGGTACGCGGAGACAGCGAAAATGTTCGTTGAGGAAACGAAAAATTTATTTATTTTCTTCCATGAAATTGTTACGACAATGATGACCGTTCTTTGAAAAATTTTAATTAAATAATTTAATGAGCTGTTCGTTGATATAACGAGAAAGCACAAAGTTTGTCATTATAATTTATTCGTTAATTTAGTAAACCTTTTCGTTAATTCAACGAATAATTTTGTTTTACAAATTTATTGACTCAACGAACACAGTACATTGTCTAAATAAATAAATAAATTATTCATTGAACCAACGAAAATTTATTTAGTTGTTCGTTAACATCATGAACATTATTTGGTTCAGTATATTAAGTTTATATAACGTTATCTCAAATGCAAAAGGCCTTATCTAACATTTTGAAAATTTTACAGTAATAGCTGTAATGTTCGTTATTGGCCAGCCCTTACAATGATCAAATATGTTATGATCCCGGTGATCATATTTTCCTAAATCAAAATTGGAACAGCAGCTTAATTAAAATATAAGAAAAATATTCATTGGAAAAAATGATCGACTACCTTCAAACGGAAAACACCTTTTGGGGTGCTAACATTTATGGCTATACCTTTAACAACATTGCTCCTGAAATTATATTTTTTTTTTTATTAAGCACTATGCGTACATCAGAATGGCAGTGGAAAACTTTCTTTTAGAATACAAATCAAAGAATATGTGCTAACAAGCCATAATTTTAACATAATGCTTGTTTCTTTTGAGTATTTAATGTCATTAAGGAACATAAGATTTAAGCAAGAGGATTTTAAAATATGTTTTAACATTGTAGAGGTAAGGCGGATTCCTAACCAATGCCCAAATGAAATAGTGCGATCCAGTATTTAACCTAAATAACTCAATATAGGTATATAATTAAAATTTCTATTTAAATATCTATATGTATGTATGTATGTATGTATATGTGTATGTATATATATATATATATATATATGTATATTTGTATATATGTATATATATGTATGTATGTATATATATGTATGTATATATATTGATATTTAAGTAATAAAAATGGAAACAAATAAAACAATGGTTTTTATTAAAAAGCATTGGCAAATTATAGTCAGTTCTGTCAGTGTACAGCTCTGAGTATATACATAATACAGAACGTTTGGTCACCGTCCTTAAATATATTTCATCCAAGACTGGAAAAAATTTATGAATGATGTTTTTTCTCAATGGGATTTTTGTTGTTGTTGGTGTCTCTTACTTTTATATATATATAACCACTTACAAATGTGATGATACACAGCTGGTTATTTCTCAGTTCGTTATTTATTTATTCGTATGTACTCAATTACATAGTGTAAATGGTGATGAATGAAAATGAGTAGTATTAAAAGAGGTTGGCATCATGTGGCATTTGCATGAAAAAAATAGGCATTAGACCTTGTTTTATTCATTGTTCAGAGTAAATTCAGGTAAATGCAGATAATAGAGGGACCTGGGAACTTGCATGGGGACGAATAAGGGTTACGTAAAACATATTTAGCTAGCTACGCAGTGCTTCAGATGTAATGTCATGGTAACCCTGTGTAACTTAATGACTACCTACTTTGAAATACAACGCTTTTCGTCAAGTTTTTCTCTCTGTCTACTTTACTATTCGTACTGATTATACGAAACGAGGTGTACTACAACTTGTATAGAATTCTTTTGATAACTGCAAGCGAAACCCTTAACACCTCATCTCAAATTGTGGAAGAACGACAAATTAAGGGCACTAAATTTCATATATTTAAAGAAAAAAAAGGTTAAAGGCAACGTGGTACACCAGGGAACTTGAAGGTAATATTATCTGTTTTTTTTCTGTTTTGAGTGGGCAATCGTAAAACCATTTTTCTACAGAACCTAGGCACGCATCTGAATAGACAATTGTTAAATCCCCAGTGATACAGAAAACCAAACCTGGAAATTGGGAAAACGTTTATATATCACGTGGGGTCTATAGCACACCAGTGAATTCTCCATGCAAACGTGGTGTGAAATTGGAACAGTAGTTTATTGCATCATTCTAGCACTGTGAGGCGTGTTAACCCTCCGCATCTAGAGGGGGTCACATCCCGTCTACTTATGTTGAGCACGTTTATCTATTCGACCTTGTCACCAAATCCTTTAGTTAAAATAACAGGAAGCCAACAAAACCCTAACTTTGAACCAAATAACTCTCACCGTAACAACCTCCTTTATTAACCCCAATTTTGCATTCGAAATTTCCTTACTTATTATCAAATTCACAACAAATTATTCTACCTAACCTAAAAATTAAATCTATATACTATCATCTCACCTAAATAGATATGTCGTAACCTGTAATATAATAACGTGATCTGAAACTGACTAGATCCCAGAAAGTTAATTTTCTTGATTAACATCTTTTTGATATATAATATCGTTTAACGGTTAATAAAGGATTCCGCATATCTATCACTCAGCATAATCTTTTCGATCTCTTCTCGGTTCTACCTATCGGACTATAATTAATCATAAACTATCAATTTGAATATACTTGAACTAAAAAAAAAAAAACAAATTTTCTTTTCTAACATAATTTTTCTAAATTTACCCTTAAAATCTAATATCACAAGACAATTATGAATTTATAAGACCAACTAACATTAAAACGTCAAAAAAAAAAATGTAGTTATCTCTGTAATATAAGCTCTATTCAACATAACTTTAATGAATTAAACAAAAATCTTACGAAGAATTTGGCAAAACTACTAATGCAAGAATCTATAACAAACTAGCACAAACAGTTCCTGTTGGAGGCCTTCATCGGATCCTCATGTTGCGGTAAGTTTGATTTCAACTTGTTCATATTTTAAGTTCCAACCTAAATTTTTGCATTTCTAGTACCATAACAAGAAGAAGCAACAATCAACAGAGAAATTATCTGCACACATAAAGCAGCATTATGTAAATGTTAATAGATCGCTATTAACATTGATTTTCGTCTGGTAGTATCATTGTCAACTGTTAACAATTCTGTTACAAAGTACTTGTTATTTTTTTGTAATAACAGAACGTGCTAAATAAATAACAAACCTTGTTTCCATATTGTAGTTTTTGCTTCTCTTGTGCATATGTACATATATAGATACTTATGTTTTTTTTTATTTTGCCAATTCTAAAAATGTATGCTTAACCCTTGGTAGTCGATTCGTAATACTTTCGCATTAAGAAGTGATTTTAATGAAATAATTTTGTGATTAATAATAAGTAAATATGTTCTTTTTCTTATTTGACCTTTATTATAATTATTTTCAATTATTTAAGCTTGAGGTCTTTTTTTATAAAATATTCTATTTATTTATATTTTCAATATTTCGCTAACCTTTGGTTAGCATCGTCAGGAAATTTACAAATTTGAATAAAAATAACAAAAAACGATAACAAAATTATGAAAAAATTTTTGTCATAAATTAAATTCAAAAACCTATTTGTCATAAAAATTTTTTTCAAAAACCATAATAACAAAAATAAAATATAACTAAAGTATAACAATTCATATAAACTGAAAAAATTTCCTATCTATAAAACTAATTCAAGAACCGTGTGTACAATAATAATAAATATTCTGGCTACATAAAATTCCTATAACATATAAAAATTTTTAAACTATACTTATTCTTATCTTACATACTTATAAAAACATTTTAATTATCCTTATTTTTATTCTTACAAACTAATATGTGTATCGTGACCTAAGGACAAGAAAGTCATAATTTTCATGTAATTTAATTGCAAAGTGAACTCTCTTGTTCCAAGGCTGTGATAGGTATATTTATATTAATATATCTTATCTTCTATCTCCTAATAACTAAATTCCTATAATTATTCGCTATATGTTCTGTGTCTGATTTAAAATTTCTTCTCTGTGCAGTTGGAATGTGGAGTAAATAACTTGTTAGATACATTTAATGAGTTTAATAGTAATATTAAATTCACTTTGGAAATGGAAGGTAGCTCAAAATTACCTTTCTTGGATACTTTAATAATAAGAAAGGGAAATAATTTAAAAAAAAAAAAAAAAAAATTATGTTTCTAAATCAACTGCTCATATTAGAAAAAAGTTTTACTTTTCTAAATGAAAATTGCAGAATTTCGTTTTTTTAGTAATTTTTATAAACTAAACCGTTTTTGAGTTACGCGAGTATATGTTGTGCAACCTCCTCCATTTTCGAAATAACGGTTTATCACGAAAACAAGATCTAACCTAAAAAAAAAACGGTGGGCACCATTAGATTTAGCATACCCAAGTTGTGCTAAAACGCCATGTGCTCGGCTTGTCTAATTTTGCAACTAGCACAGTGTTATTAATCATTTAAAATTGGGGTTAATTTTGACAATAACAGCTTCTTAAATAGCTTTGATATAAAGGGTGTTTTTTTAAGCCCGATAGAACTTGAAATTGTAAAAAATAACACAAAAAATTAAATTGTAATCAAAATTTTTTTTTTATTCGAAAGATCAATACGTGACATTAACATTTGAAAATGATTTCGGGCATATGGGCACCGCGGCTGTTCTTGACGAAGCGCATTCTGGACGTCCAATTTTGGGCCACTTTTTCGAGCACTGCTGGCCGTATTTCACGAATAACACGAACAATGCTGGCCTCCAAGGCGTCAATTGTTGCTGGTTTATCAGCATAAACCAGTGACTTTACGTAGCCCCGCAGGAAATAATCGAGAGGTGTCAAATCGCACGACCTTGGAGGCCAATTGACAGGTCCATTTCTCGAAATCAACTTATCGCCAAATTTTGATTTCAATAAGTCGATGGTTGCGTTCGCCGTATGGCACGTAGCGCCATCCTGTGAAACCACATCTCCTCCGGATCAATGTCATCCATATTTTCAAACAAAAAATCATTGATCATGGTGCGGTAACGATCTCCATTGACCGTTACGCGAGCTCCGGCCTCATTTTTAAAGAAATAAGGTCCGATGATGCCACCAGCGTGAAAACCGCACCAAACGGTGCATTTTTCTGGATGTAATGGAGTCTGTAGGGTCTCTTGTGGATTGGTCTCGCTCCATATGCGGCAATTTTGCTTATTAACAAACCCGTTAAGCCAAAAATGCGCCTCATATAAGTTGCGCGAATCGACGACTGATTTTCAAAGTAAATTTGGATAATTTCGTAGCGTTGTTCAAGCGTGAGTCTATTCATGATGATTTGTCAGAGTATACTGAAACGATAAAAAAAATATTTCATCAAAATTAAATTTTTTGTGTTACTTTTTACAATTTAAAGTTCTGTCTAGCTTAAAAAACACCCTTTATTAGATAGTAAGCGTATAGGCCTATATGACTTAACTCTTATATGATCATGCTAACCAAAGAAACTTTCCATTCTTGTGCGTAGTATTCAGAGCGTAAGATAGCATTAAAAATTAAAAGAATAATTTTCTTTGCTGTGCTGGGAAGCTCCAAAAGCATTTTCAAATCTGCGGTTTGAATCACAAATAACCTTTTCGATTTCTCTTATCTCAAACCTCTTTAGCAGCAACAGGTGGTTACTCGACCGCAGTATCGTTAGATATATTTGGGGTACATACGTTTTTCAAATTATTAACAAACATATTTCCTTTTTCAATATCATTTCTTGCCCAACTTCCATTCCAGTTTCTTAATGGTGGTTTAGAGACAACAGGCCTTTTGATATTTCTAGCTGCACGCCATAATGAGTAGTCTGAATGTGGAGTTCCATCAAGTTCCTTAAAATATTTTTCCAGAGAAGCCGTTTTCTGAGTCTGCAGTAACTTTCTTAGCCTTTATATAAATTCTTAAGTTGAGGGGATCTGTTCAATTACCACTCTCCTCGAGCTCTTCTTTTTTCAGACAAGAGACACTCGACATCTGTGGAATATATTTTAATATGTTTTGTTTTTTGGGGCAATACTGAAATGTTGAACATCAAGTTTCAGATAACTGTCAAGATTAACAAAAGAGCCATCTACATTATTCGGGCTACTAAGCGGAATATTTTCTATGCAATGGGTACTGAGATATTTTTTATACTTTAACTTAACTTATCTTAAGCTGACGTCGATAAGTAACCAGTCAGAGATACAATTCTATTCAGGTTTATTATAGTAACAATTGTGTGTTTTTGTTGGAAGATAATTCTTAGGAAGCATGAATCGTTTTTGTTGGGATGTTTTTAACGCCGAAATCGATGACACATAGAATTTTTGCTGTTGGTTGTCAGCTCGCTACCACATTTAAATCCAATTTAGAAATTGTATTAAATAAAACACGTCCCTTTGGTGTTATAAGTCGTGACCCCCAGAAGGTATGTTTAGCGTTATAATCGGCAGCTGCCAGGAAACAGAGTCCTTATGATATAAAATATTTATAATAATGGCTTTCTGTTATTGAAAATCTATGTGGAGAGTAGAACGATGAAATAACTATGTTTCGATTTAACTCCTCAACGCAAATATTGGCTGCTTGGAGATGATCTTCACGATGATCACACATTAGGTAGTGCTTGTCTCGGGTTTTAATCAAAATGGCAGAACCTCCACAAGCTCTATCTCGACGGCCCTTGGTATCAAATAGTATATAACCATTTATTTTTAACGTATTTCTTGAGGTCAAATGATTTTCAGAAACCATCATAACATCAATTTGTTTATTTTTAAGGAAGTATTCTAATTCATTTTTGTGTTGGCGGATGCCGTTTGCAGTTCATGGCTTGTTAAGTACAGCTTGCAATAACATCGATTGCATTCTTAAAATTTCCTGCATCATATTCGTAAAATTAATTACTGTTTGCACTAATGTGTTCATGGTTTTTGCTAGACGACTTAAATAAGAAACTGGAGTTTCATCATTACTTGGCGCAGCACCTTGCATTGGCACATGGTTTGATCTTAGGACGTAAGCGTAGGAGGTTCTGTTATACCTGGGCTGTGGAGCCTAAATGTCATTAGTGTTTACTTCATTTGTTACCTGCATTTGAGGGGAAATATGTATTTTATACCTAATACGTACATAGTTTATTAAAAAAAAGAAGGCGAAAAAAGGTTTAAGAACTTAGTGGATTTAAGAATACGCATTTGGTGTTTGTAAATTATACGAAGAAATTTAAATAAAACCTGCATTAACTAATCATACTTTCTGTTACACTTTGTTTGTGTTTGGGTTTAAAAACAATAATTTCAAATTTGTTTTTTTTTTTGTTTTACAATAGTTTAAGTTTTCTTAATGTTTTTTTTTACTGTCTTTCACTTTGTGTTAAACGCGGAACAATCAGAACTAGAGTGAGATTTACTGATTTTAAACATTATTAAACAAGCTAGGTTTAGTACAAGAAATATAATGTAATGACAGAATTGAAAAGTAAGTAAATAACAATTTAAGGACCGCTAGGTTTTTACAGGGTGCTGTTTTATAAACGAGTCATCATTAAACATTCCGGCCCCCATGACTTGGTGCAGTTTATCATAGGTGCGAAAAACAGATTAAAATGAAGCAAGGTGTCGTGATGATTTTAGCAGATATGGCATCTAGGATCTCAATTCGATTCAAGTTTGCGGGTCGTATGATGAGAAACTTAGAATTGTTTTGTGGGATGCCATACCTGTAAGTAGGAATTTAAAATAAAATTAGTTGAGAAATTGTAAAAGATGTAAACTATATTTTAAAACAAAACCACAATTTTTGTAATGGGTCTGGTTACGATCCCATTTTTTTCTGGATATCAAGAACTTTACAGTGTTGATCAGTTCCATTATGTGTCTATCTGATTCGCCATTCGTTGGGTTGCAAATTGTTGTTTTTGATGACCACCAAGTTGTTGACTTTAACGTTGTCCCTTTCAGATTTCCATTGTTGGGGACTGGCCCTTAGAGTCCCATTGCGATTGTTATTTGTTTTCCATTTATGTTGAGAAATGGGTTTTAAAATGCCACCCCAGTCTGTTTTATCTACACAATTTTGTTGCAGGATTACTCTAGCGTCTATTATTATTGGAGCTATCCATCCACCATACAATTGTTGACCCATACAAATTTGGCAATTGTAGACAAAACTTCTCTCTTTGTGTACGCCTCTTTAACTTTTATATCTGGAGCTGTGAATGTAAAGGAGTCCAATGAAATGTTTGATTTTATTCCTAGAGTCTTGAACCCGAAATGTTCGGACAGATTTAACCAGTCGAGTGGTAGTAGAGTCTCACAATGTAAATCCGGAATGACTTGTGGCTCATTAGAGTTCCATTTAATTAGATCAATGCCGGCTGATATTAAGACAGAAGTTAATTCTTTTCCATATTTGATAGCTTCTTCTATAGTAAGACCTCCTGCTAAGCCGTCATCACATGCATATTTTGTTTAAGAATCTTGGACGCTAAGGGATGAGCCATTTGCACCTCTTCAGCTAATTGAAGAAGCATTCTGATGGCTAAAAATGGGGCACAATTAACTCCAAGCTCTTGCTGAAGAATGAGTCCTGAAAAAAAAATGTCATTAAGACTTCTTATTTGACGTTGGGCTAGAGGCGTTAAAAACCGCTCTTAGTTTAGTGGTCAATCGCTCTGGTTTTATTATTGCGTGATGTGGCAGACAATAGTTTGGAGCTTTGTTTATATACGAGGGTTCGATTTTTCTCATGTGTCCTAACTAGGGATGCAACATCGCTCTGAAAAACATCGATGTTTGAAGACATCGATGTTTTCACGATTAGCATCGATGTTAAAAAACATCGGTAAAAACACGATACATCGATGTTTAACATCGATGTTGAAACCTACTTTGCAATTATACTTACGGACTGTTTTAATTCTTCTTTGCTACTGAAAATCTTAATGCCCAACTATAATATACATATGCTTGCATAAGCTTTTGTCAAAAATTAACAAAAAGCCTGTCAAATGCATTCAAAAACACCAAAACAAAGTGCAATCAGTTTCGCATTTTGCTTAAGCAAATGACAGATTCATAAAATTAAACAAAAAGTTTCCATAAGTGCAATATGGTTTGACAAATATGATTTTTATGTATTCGCACAGTTGCTTGAGCCAACTTAAGCAACTTAATACTACATATACAGGGGTGTGCTGGAAATCGCAAACGCAAAACGCAAGAATTTTAAAAGTCGTTTTTTAGTAAAATTTCTGTAATAAATGAATTTTATGGTAAATATTATACAAACATTTCTCTATTAAACAGACTTTTATAACAAAAATTATAAAAATTAGATTAAAAGTGTATTAAAAACAGCCTCCAAATTCTTGCGTTTTGCGTTTGCGATTTCCATCACACCCCCCATAGTTATGCAATGCACAGTATGCATGCATGTACATACATACATACGTACTTTGTATGGCTATCAGGGTTGTTCTGGAAAACGGAAACGTAAAACGCAAGAATTTGGGAGGTCGTTTTTAATACACTTTTAATAAAATATTTTTAATTTTTGTCTTAAAATTCTGTTTAATAGAGAAATATTGATATAATATTTGTCATAAAATTCTTATATTACAGAAATTTTATTAAAAACCGACATTTAAAATTCTTGCGTTTAACGTATGCTTTGAAAAACACTTTTTTATATTTTTAAATAAAAGGTTTAATTGAAAAATAAAAATTAAAATTGGTAAAAATATTATAAAAAATATTAAATTAATGAAAATATTAAATGGACGATGTCGATGTTTTTTAGTTTTGACGACGATGTATCGTAAATCAAAACATCGATATTAACATCGATGTTTATGAGCGATAGATCGATGTTTTCTAAACATCGATGTATCGTTTGCATCCCTAGTCCTAACTCAAGATATTCTAAAATAACGTTGTCATATAATTGCTTTATTTCGGGTTTTTGGCTGAGTGTGCGTTCCATTCTTAGGTACTGGGCCATAGCACTGTTACGAGAAGAGCCTATTTCTTTTTTGAAGGGCAGGGTATCTTTATTCCTTCCCGAGTCGTTTCTACGAGTTGTTTGTTTAAAATTGTGTTCCACAATAGTGTACTCGTCTGACCAAATACTGTTTTTTGTGCCAAAAGGGATCCAATAGACCGCATAGGTGTGTCCATGCAATAAATCGAGGGGACTACGTCGAGGCCTATCAGCATGCCGATGGGTCTACTTTGATTAAAGTGAGGGTCTGCAAGTTGCAATTTTGCAGTCTCACTGAGCTTAAGCATGTCCAACGTTTGAGGTGGTATATTTGAAAGAAGGGTGTTGAGAACTGGGGCCCAAACTTCTAACTTAAACGATGTGTCCACCCGTGAGCAAAGGTTAAGCAAACATGCTTTAGTTGAGGTTTCAGAAACTGAACATGTTTCTTTAGTGGGTAAATTTAATCGGTTTTTTTTAATTTGTCCGATACAAAGGTTGATTGTGATTTAGGGTCAATGATGGCTCTAGCCTGGTATCTTTGACCTCTAGTTTCTATTTCGGCAATAGCAGTGAAAAGCAAGGTTTCGCGGTCTGTTTGATTTGTCGATGTGTGTTTGTTTTCGCGCAGGGTCAGGGGAGTAAAGTTAGGAATACTTGATCTTGAAGTGGACTGTATGTATTGGGCTTGAGCTGCGGCACTTGTGCTTGGTTGCTCGTCAGCGTTATTTTGCGGCAAGTTTGTAGGTTGGTTCACTGTTGCCTTGTTCAAAAAAGTGTTTTGTTTTTGTTTACACAGCCTACAACTGTATTTACTAGGGCATTCCCTGACACTATGGACAGACAGTTGTAACATGAATTTGTGACTCTTACAATATGAATTCGATCACTTACATTTCTTTCTAGAAATGTTGGGCATTATCGTAGGGTGTGTGACTCGCTGCAATATTAGCACGTTATGGCGTTATTAGCACTTCTCTCGGGTATATTTTTGTACTGAATGTGACTCTCGCAATATTCGTTTGGAATGAATTAATGTTCCGTTTATTTTGTGTTTTTTTCCAGACTTCAGACTTGGGAGGTATGGATTTGTCCCTTGATGATTTTATATTGCCTACTTATTCTAGGGTCTTAAATTTGTGGGTAAAAAACTTGTCAAATTCTTGCCATTTGGGTACTTCGGCACAATCTTCACGAGAATTTTCAAATTCTTGAACAAGGGCCCTGGGAAGTTTCTGAGAGCAAATATAAATTAAAAACGACTCCCATGTTGAAGTGTCAATTCCTAGTGTGCCTAATGACTGCCTACAATCGTTTATTGTCCTTTGTTATATTTTAATTGAGGCTCCAGAATCTATAGAGGCATGAGGCAGATCCAAAATAATTTTATATTGCTTATTAACCTGCATCCATTTATTTTCGTACCGGTCAACTAAATTTTTCCAAGCCATGATAAAACCATTGTTTTTTAAAGGGACGCGCGTAATTGCATCTCTGGCCTCTCCCCCGGTTTTTTGAGTCAGATAAAAAAGCCTTTCAACATTGTTAATATTTGGATTTCTAATGTATATGGCTGTGAACAAGTCACGGAAACTGGGCCATAATTTATAATCCCCAAAAAAGGTGTCGGTGTCGTAAGGAGGGAGTCTTATTGATGAAACATCTCTTTTTAACGGAAGATTTGACTGGCGTTCAACTTTTTCCATGGTTGTGTCCGAAAGCGCATGGATTTCAGCGTTGATTGAAGAAAGACAATTTTTATAAGCCATTAGGGCAGTTTGGTATCGCTCCCGTAATTTTCTTTTGTCAATTGGTTTATCGCCATCCTGATCTAAGTCCCTACATTCTTCATATTACCTTTTTAGTTCTACTCGTATAATTTCCAACGCATGTACATTGTCTTCAGCACGCGCCTCTTCTTGAATCTTCTCGAAATCAACTAAATCGTTTGTGTGATTGATGAATTTTTCAGGGACATATTTGTAAATTGAAAAATAGTCAGAATAATAATAATTGTGTCTTAAAAATTTTGAGTGAAATATTGTATTAATTTCCCCGGTTAATTTTTCAAAAATTGACGCAATGGTAGCTCGGTTTTTATTTATTTAGTTAGTGACGTCACGGTTATTTTCTCTTAAAAATTGCAGCGGCAAAAAATTAAAGAGTAATACAACAAGCAAGAATATTTATTTCTTGTCTTGTTGGGTCTTTTTCTTTTGTGTTACTGCGTTTATTAAGCCTTCTGTTGTTGTTGTGTCTGCTTATAATGCTGTTGTTATTGCTTCTTCTGCGCCAAGGAATTTGGGTCCCGTTAGCCTTTGTTCACTTTTAACTTTACAAATTTTGCTTTTTACACGGTTCGAAATGACCAAATGTTTGGGGGGTTGATTTTGTGTGTGTGTTCTTTGTTGTTGTCTAAATAAAACACTTTGGTTTTTTTTTGTTGTTGTTTTAGAGTCACACACAAATTTTTGTAAAATTTTTTTAAATTTAGTGAAAATTTTTTGCAAAAAACTATCCGGTTCGTTAGGACCAAAATGTTGGGGGTTAAACTTTAAGTTTAATTTCCTCAAATGGACTTGGTTCTTTTAATTTTATTTTCTTTAAATTAAACACCTTTTTACTATTGTTATTTGTTGGATTTAAATTCGTTCTTTTTTTTTTGTTATACTTTTTGTTACACTTTGTTTGTGTTTGGGTTTATAAACAATAATTTCAAATTTGGATTTTTTGTTTTACAATAGTTGAAGTTTTCTTAATGTTTTTTTTTACTGTCTTTCACTTTGTGTTAAACGCGGAACAATCAGAACTAGAGTGAGATTTACTGATTTTAAACATTATTAAACAAGCTAGGTTTAGTACAAGAAATATAATGTAATGACAGAATTGAAAAGTAAGTAAATAACAATTTAAGGACCGCTAGGTTTTTACAGTGCTGTGTTATAAACGAGTCATCATTAAACATTAGGTTTAATATTTTGATTTTTTAGCTTTTTAAAAATGGAAAGTTTAAAACTTTAATGAGTACGGTTTCATTTTAGTATTTAATGCTTTTAATACCCTCCACTGCCACTTGCAGAGAATGAGGGTATACTATGTGTGTCATTCCGTGCAAAACATTTTAAATTTTCATCTCCGACTTCATAAAGTATAAATTCTCTGGATCCTTGAGTAATTCTAACTCGATGTAGCCATGTCCCTCTCATGAAAACACGCTAACTTTTGAAAAACTCAAAAAAAAAGAACAATATTGGTGTCAAATTGCTTCTAGTTATCCTAAGTAGTTTCGGATTTTGCACAAATTCGTTTTATATGATTAGAAAACATACTGCTAAATTTCGTGAAGATCGGTCCAAATTTACCATATGCCCCATATAAAGCTTACTCTCGAAAACAGTTTAGTATGCTTAACGCGAACAATTCTTGTTTAGCAGAATTTTGTCTTTCGTTGTTTTATAAGGGCCCATATAATGGCTGTGGGAAAGCATTTGAATACGCCTAAAACTTAAACCGTAGCAAATATAGATATTGTGGTGAAATTTAGCTTGATATGGCCAGAAATAATACTATGCAATTTGTTGTTTTCGGTCCATAACTTACCTTAGTTCTCATATTAAGCAGCCTTCTTAAACCCACTTGAAAACTATGAAACGCTTTAACAAATTTCACTGCTATATAAAAATTTTTTCTTATTAAAATTTTTTAATACCTACAGAATTTTGTCATGATTGATCGATAATTTACCATGGGTCCAATCGAAAATATTTGTTCAAATTAACTTTGTGTGAGTTCAGCCCTATTTCAAAAACTTTTTTGTCTTGTTGATGTGGGTTCAACCTTACACATGGGATCGTGAGCTTAAATATTGGGATGGCGGGTGGTAGCGACCACCCACAAGTGTAAGTACGGGTAATGTGCTATACCTATTTGTTTTAAGATTGCCAAATTTTTAGTTTATTTCCGATTATACTATGATTAGCCCGTCTACAAGCTACATATGTTAGGCTTCCGCAAAGCTATTCCCCTATATTTCCAGAAATATTAGAGAATGTATTGCAAATCGCATTAGCGAGACTGAAAAATGTGCAGGTTATGTGGTACACCATATGCTGGTAATGTGGGATAGTGAAATAGATTACCAAATCATAGTATTTTCTTTAAAAGTAGTTGTTTTTTTAAATTTTTACTTTATTGTTATTTAATAAAAAAAAAACCAAAAACCATTCATGTACAAAACCACAATTTCATTAATGTTTTATTTGGAAGATAATGTGTTACACTATAAGGTATATTATATGCACAATACTTATTAACAGATTTAATTCTTATATTTTTATAATTCCTAAATTGCTTCAAATTAATTCCTCGAATATTTTTCATTGAAGCTAATTGTAAAATTAAAAAATTGGCGCTAGTTAATAAACCTAATAAGTAGGTTTAGCGCTTATTCTTTTAAAAGGGCCATAAGTGCTTCGCAAAATGTTAACATTTTTTATTGGGATGTAGTTATTGAGCTAATTATTAGTAATCAAATATGGGCATTTCCATTTTGACGTGTCGTGATATTTGTACCACTAAATGTAAAAAAATTAAATGAAGAAGTCAAATTTTTAAAAAGGGTTTTTATAAATACAAAGTAATGAAATAGCACTATATTCAAAAAAAAATTATAGCCATCGACGCTAAGGATTTGCAGATATAAGCAAAAATATGCGCTGGCGTGACTTTAAAAAAACGGAAAGTGAATAAGACTGCGAATTGAGCAAGACGTTTTGCATAAAACTTTTTTTTAGTAAACTTTGGACTTATAAAGATTTATTTTTCACACTATCAAATTTAAAAATCTTTGCTCGTTTTAAGGTACATTCAGCGAAAAGTCTACTTTTTTTAATGTAACGCCATTAACCGTTCAACCGTTATAATTTTTGTTACTTTATGTAGAGCTAGTTGCGCTTTACACAAAAATATAAAATGTAAACTATACATATACAATTTTTTGAGAAACAGTTTAAATTACTTCTGGCGTTACGTTACAAAAAGTAGACATTTGGCTGGAACTGCCCATATTCAGTAATGAAAATAAAAGAAGTACAAACTTGTTAATATAGTCATGACTAGAACGTACTTATTGAGGTTTTCAGAATAATGACAATTGTAGTGACAACTTCTTACCAGGTAACGTATGAAATAACTACTTCCTAATACTAAGATTCAAAAAGTTTTTCCTGGGAAGGAATAAAAAATTACCCCAAATGAAATATCAAGGTTTATTGATTTACTAATATTGAAAGCTTTTGTTTCTGAAGAAAATCGATCACGCGTTTGTTTAAACCAAAACTGTACAATTATTTGAGAAATTAAAATTGAGTATTTTAAATTTGTGACTTTAATTTTGTGATTTTGAAATTCGGGATTTAAAAAAATTTTGAGAAATTTATATTTTTGCTTTTTTAAAAAATTTTTATAATTTTTTTTTGGCTTATGTATAAAAAAAATAATTTCTCAGCACTAGTTTGAATTTTTTCCTATTTTTGTTTGTTTCTAAAACCTTAAAAATAAAACTTATGCAGAGAAACTAGATAAATTAACCTTTCCGACGGTATGCTACATACACAACTAACATTTTATACCTTCGATACTGTAATCCTCACAATATGTTATCCCAGGAATAAAATCACTTTCTTTTCTGTAGATATGTTGACAAATAATTTTTTTTTTATTTTTCCTAGATAAAAAAATATACGATTTTGAGCGCACGTTATACTAAATGTGGTTTTTGTTGTCAAAATATCAGGAGACAAGTTTTTAAATCAGGTGGAAATATTTTATGGCCATTCTCCGAAATATCAGTTAATTTATTATTTTATGACACTTGCCTTTGAAATGTCGGTGGAGAAATAGAAGTTAACAGGTAGTTTTTAATATTATGTTTAAAAGGAGATAATTTACAGGTGGCTTATTTTTTATTATTATAAGTAATAATAGGTTAAAAATGTACTTTATTATTTTTATTATGTAACATGCGGTTAACCCACACTAAGCCCTTCTTCACCCTTATAAAAAATTAGACACCTTCATTAAAATACACTACCTATTAGGGTATTCATTTAATCGGACTTTTGCTTTAATCGGTTAATCGCTCGATTAATTAATCGAGGTTTTGGTTTAATCGGTTAATAATCGGCTAATTTTGTTTTTGATCGGTTATCCGATTAATAAAGTTTTTTCATAAATTAAGAATTTTAATAAATACAATTGCATAAATTATTTATTATTTTGCGTTTATAAGTAAAAAAGTTATTACTTAAACAATAACATAACGAACATAACAATTCTTGAACTAAAAAAAGCAAGCAAAAAAATAATTCATAAGTATGTAATACATATCTGTGGCATTTTGAACAAAACTTCTTAAGTCGAGATAAGATAGCAAAAAAGTTTTTAAAAAAACTTCGGTAAAAAAATCATTTTTATTGAATAATAAATTAAACCAAAATTAAAGAAAAATTTCGTTTATAATACAAAATTTTAAAAACTTAAACAAAAATGATTTTTGAATGAAAATTCGTATGATTAACAACATTTTTTTTAACTTTTTAAATTAAGGTGTTTCGTCAAAATGCCACAGATATCAATTATTAGTAATGTGAGATCATTTTATTAATTATTTCAGTAGTTAAAGGATTTCTTATAAAACAAATCTTTTAGAAAATTTATTTGGTTTAAATGTTTAGGATTTAAGCGATTCTTTCGGACGGCAAAAAATGGGTTCAAATTAAGATCACTGAACACCTTCGTTGTTTGTATGAAAAAAATATTTTCTTAACACATACCTTTTCTATATGAGACGAACCAAATAATTAAGAACACAAAAAAATATGTTATAATACTAAAGGGTGATTTTTTATGAATTAAGTTTTCGGGCTGGCAGCACTGGTTGGTAATTGTGTATACTCTGCCATTTCATCATGGAGAAACTCACAAACGAGCGTTATAATTTATTATCAAAATTTAGCTCGATGGCAATCCACTGTTTTTCTGGCTAAATGGATATAAACAAGCAAAACTGCTGCATCTGGAGTGAAGAACAGCCACATGCCGTACAAAAGTTACCGATGCATCTCGAAAAAACTTACAAAAACTTATATATTTTGTTACATCGGTTAATCGGTTAATCGACTGAAATTAACCGGTTTATCGTTAATCGAAAATAGCTAATTTTAAATTAACCGGTCAGTTAATCGGGTAGTAATTAATCGGTTAACCGATTGACGGTTAACCGAATGAATACCCTACTACCTATATGATCTTAAAAAAAACTATTGTCATTCTGAAGACTGTCGTAATTCATATTTGAAACAGCGTTACAGTTTAGACGTGTGTTATTTACATAATTATTTTTCACAATGTCTACAGCTCCGAAAAAGGCCAAGCTTCAAAGTGATAAATTTGCTTCTTTTTGTTTTAATCCCTCTACAAAAAAGTTCACAGATCATCGGATATGCGAAATATTTCCGACAGCTTATTAAAAAAATTCCCTACGCTGTCAAAACGGTGGAAAATTTGTAGGTCATGCAGGAAAGAGCTGGGAAAGTTGAACGAAGTACCGGATTTGAATAGTAATGAGCCTTGCGTTGAAGTTATCCCAGATGAAGACAAAAGTAATTCTGAGAATGATGACAGAACTGTTGATGATGATGGTTATTCTAACTTTTCAGTAGAAGGTATACGTTCAAAGAATAAGTGTCAAAACAAATATCATAAGGATGCAGTAGAATTTCTTGAAAAAATAAAAGAGAAATACAAAACGTCACAGAGTAGAGCTGAAAGAGTTCATCTTCTTACGCTTGCTCCATCGACATGGAGTTGTGCAAAAATAATGACTGAGTTTGGAACGTCTCAACGAAATGCAAGAAATGGTTAAAAGAATTGTTTGCTGAGCATGGTATTCTCACACTCCCAAACAAAAAGAAGGGAAAACTTTAGAGTGCGAGCCCGAAGCTCTAGTAACTCAGTTTTATCAGCGAGATGATATGAGTCGCTTGATGCCAGAGATAAAAGACTGGGTGTCCGTACGAATCGATGGCAAGAAAGTTCAAATGCAAAAGACGCAACATTTCAAACAGAACACGAGGATGTCAAAATTGGCTTCACAAAACTTACTCAAGTGAGGCCAAAATACTGCGTTTTGGCAGGAAACAGCGAACTCACACAGTATGCGTTTGCTTTAACCATACAAATTAAAAACTGATGTTCGAGGAAATCATCTTAAAATATTTAACAGATGATTCGCCAGAAGATTTGTATGATCACATTAAATTGGCTATGTCTTCTTATGCAACAACTTCTTGGCACTTAGCGAATATTCAAATCGCCCGGAAACAACATTCATCAAAGAGAATTTAACTAACGACCAAGCAACTATATTTACTACATGAAAGATGAATACCTGAAGATAATACTTTAAAAACAAAAGTAGCTTCGCAAATGTTACAGCTCATGAAAAAGATTTTGGAATGCCAACTGAGTGGCATTTTCCTCCTTCATGGTAAAGGAGCATGTGATGGTGTTGGAGCAAACCTCAAAAGAAATGCAGCGAAGTATAGCCGTCATGACGCGTCAGTGCTATCGCATCTTATATGCGACTGCTTTATTCCATTGGGCAAAGAATTATTGTACGAAAATGAAATAGTTTTTAGTAGCAAAGAGGATCATGTGGAAACAAAGAAAAAACGGAAGATTCTATGCTGCGGGAACAATCGATGGCACCGCTCAATACCATGCTTTTATACCGCTTGTCGATGGAAGACTCAAGTTGAAAAAGTTTTCTGCCTCTACTCAATGCAATTTCTTTCCAAAACAAAAAAAAAACAGCGGCGAAATCAACAGCTTAACGAAGTAACGCCAAGAAAGGATTGACAAAAAAGCAGAAAATAAGGGCGATATATAGGGAGGATGAAAAACCGGGTATTTGAAAATTTGCAAACTTAAACACTTCACCAGCTACAACAAATTATATGTAAAAAAATTAGGATAAAAAAGGATCTAATGTGATTAGGATTAAATTTTATTAAATTTTTTATATTATTACTAGCATTAACCCGCTACTTCGTTAGCGTCTCCTTTTATTCGTGGACATATTTTTATGCCAAAGTTTACTTTTCTAGGCTTAAACTTGTTTAAATTCAAGCATTTAACCCGCTACTTTTTAATCGGGCTTTTTCTTTCATGAACATATTTATATGCCAAAGAATATGTATCTATGTTTTAGGAAAAAAGTTCCAAATTTTTTATCTCATAGGTTGATATTTACACAGGACTTTGCACCTATTATTTTGTGTTTCTAAGTTCAATATTATAGAAAATTCAAAAAGTACCACTCGTATAACACAAAAGCAAATGAAAGTAAGTTAATTTCCCGTATTATCCGTTTTGATACTTGTTTCGCCCCATTTATGTATGAAACATTTCAGTGTTGTAGTGGGAGCCCATAATTAAGTACGAATATGCCAATGAATGGAGACAAATATTTTGTAAAAGAGGACCACATGACCTTGCATGTTGAATTTTATGTTTCTAGGTCCAATACTAACGGAAATTCAAAAAGTACCGGTTAATGAACAAAAAAGTACCTAAAAGCCCTCTTTCAGGTTCTTATCCACTCAGGACCTTGCATGTTTAATTTTATGTTTCTGAGTCCAATATTAATGGATATTAAAAAAGTACCAATCAAAGAATAAAAAAGTACCAAAAAGTTTCCTCTTATAAATTCTTATCCACTCAGGGCATTGCATGTTGAATCTTATGTTTTAAGGTCCAATATTAACGACAATAAAAAAATACCAGTTGCAGAAACAAAAAGCTAAAGAAAAATATAAATTTTCCGTATCTCCCCTTTTTGGTACTAATTTTTCCCCCCATTTAGCTATCAAAAATTTATGTATTGTAGTGAGAGCTCATAATTAAGTATGAATATGTCAATGAATGGAGAAAAATGGTTTGTATAAAAAAAGTACCAAAAATAGTTACGATTTTTACCCTTTAAATGTTCGAAATTCGAAAAAGTACCAAATTCATATTCGTATTTTTTTGATAAGTTTCGAATGTTGTATAAACTTTGTTCCTATGTTGATTGGTTCAAAAGAAAGATGGGGTGCAAAAAAGTACCAAAATTAAGGTTTTACCAGTTTTTTTCCTAATAGGACCAAATTTTAAAAAAGTACCAGACACCTGTCCGCTTATTTTTCTAAAGAACAACGATAAGTATTACGTTTTTACCCCTAAACATTCGAATTTCCAAAAATCCAGTCTTAGTGGATCGATTTGGGGAGTCACCTATCTCTGCTCCAAATGTCAAGTTTTTAGCTAGAGGAGTTTAGGCTGTGCGATGATGACTTAGTGAGTCAGTCATTCAGTAACGTTACAATTTTATATATATATAGAAAGATAGATGAAGAAAAATTTTGTGAAAAAATAACAAAATTTGGAACGATTTTCACACCTTAAACATTCGAATTTTCATAAAGTACAAAATATGCATTTGTATTTTTTAGATAAGTTACAAATGTTATATAATTTTTAATTCTATGTGTATTAATTTAAAAGCTAGATGGTGGAAAAAAGACCCAAAATACAGGTTTTACCCGTTTGCTACCTAAAAGGGCCGAATTTCGTAAAAGTACCAGACAGCTATTAGCTTTTTTTTATTTAATGCTAAAATTAATATTAAATTAAATAAAAGTACCAGTTTATTTAAAACAATTACCAGTTAGAGAACGAAAAAGAACCAAAATATCCTTTGTACAGATTTTCTTTAACTCAGAAACTTGCATGTTTAATTTTATGTTTCTAGGTCCAACAAATACGGAAATTGAAAAGGTTCCAGTTAAAGAACAAAATAGTTCCAAAAACCCTCTTGCAGATTCTCATTCACTCAGAACCTTGCATGTTTAATTTTATCTTTCTAGGTCCAATACTAACGAAAATTCAAAAAGTACCAGTTAGTAAATAAAAAAGTACCAAAAATTTCCCTCCTAAAGATTCTCAACCACTCAGGACATTGCATGTTGAATTTAATTATTCTAGGTTCAATATTAACGTAAATTCAAAAAATTCCAGTTAATGAACAAAAAACAGTACCAAAAGCCCTCTTACAGATTCTTATTCACTCAGGATCTTGCATGTTTAATTTTATGTTTCTAAGTCATATAAAAACGGATATTTAAAAAGTACTAGTTAAAAAAAAAACAAAGTACTAAAAAGCCTATCTTACAGATTCTCATTCACTCAGGACCTTGCATGTTTAATTTTATCTTTCTAAATCCAATACTAACGGAAATTTTAAAAGTACCAGTAAATAAATAAAAAAAAGTACCAAAAACTTCCCTCTTATAGATTCTTATCCACTCAGGACATAGCATGTTGAACTTTATGATTCTAGGTGCAATATTAACGGCCATTCAAAAATTACCGGTTAAAGAACAAAATATGCCAAAAAGCCCTCTTACAGATTCAAATACTCTCCGGACCTTTTATGATTAATACTATGTTTCTAGGTCCAATACTAACGGAAATTCAAAAAGTACCAGTTAATGAACAAAAAAGTACCAAAAATCCCTCTTACAGATTCCACACTAACTCAGTACCTTGCATGTTTAATTTTATGTTTCTAGGTGCAATATTAACGGAAATTAAAAAAGTACCAGCCAAAGAACAAAAAAGTACCAAAAACTTCCCTCTTTTAGATTCCTCTCCACTCAGGACATTGCATCTTGAATTTTATGTTTTTAGGTCCCAGTATTGGACGGAAATTATACCAAAAATACCAGTTGTAGAACCAAAAAGCTAAAGAAAAATATCAAATTTCCCGTATTTCCCCTTTTTAGTACTATTTTTCCCCCATTAAAGTATAAAAAATTTCAATATTGTAGTGGGAGTCAATGGAGAAAAATATTTTGTAAAAAAGGACCACATGACCTTGCATGTTAAATTTTATGTTTCTAGGTCCAATACTAACGGAAATTCAAAAAGTACCAACTAATGAACAAAAAAGTACCTTAAAGCCCTCTTACAGGTTCCTATCCACTCAGGACCTTGCATGTTTAATTTTATGTTTCTGGGTCCAATATTAACGGAAATTAAAAAAGCACCAGCTAAAGAACAACAAAGTACCAAAAACTTCCCTCTTATAGATTCCTATCCACTCATTACATTGCATATTAAATTTTATGTTTCTAGTTCCAATAATAACGGAAATTCAAAAAGTACCAGTTAAAGAACAAAAAAGTACCAAAAAACGATTTTACAGATTCTCATTCACTCAGGACCTTGCATGTTTAATTTTATCTTTCTAGGTCTAATAACAACGGAAATTTAGAAAGTACCAGTCAAAGAATAAAAAAGTAACAAAAAGTTCACTCTTATAGATTTTCATCCTAGGTGCAATACTAACGGAAATTCAAAAAGTACCAGTTGAAGAACAAAAAAGTACCAAAAAGTTCCATCATAGATTCTTATCCACTCAGCACATTACATGTTGAATTTAATGTTTCTAGGTCCAATAATGACGGAAATTCAAAAAGTACCAGTTAAAGAACAAAAAAGTACCACAAAGCCCTCTTACTCAGGACCTTGCATGTTTAATTTTATCTCTCTAGGTCCAATACCAACTTAAATTCAAAAAGTACCAGTCAAAAAATAAAAAAGTACCAAAAAGATCCCTCTTACAGATTCTTGTTCACTCAGGACATTGCATTTTAAATTTTATGTTTCTAGGTCCAATATTAACGGAAATCCAAAAAGTACCAGTTATAGAACAAAAAAGTACCAAAAAAAAAAAAATTGCGCAATAAATTCTTATCCCCTCAGGACATTGCATGTTGAATCTTATGTTTTTGGGTCCAATATTAACGATAACTAAAAAAATACCAGTTGTAGAACCAAAAAGCTAAAGAAAAATATAAAATTTCCCGTATTTCCTTTTTTTGGTACTATTTGTTCCCCCCATTAAAGTTTCAAAAATTTCAGTATTGTAGTGGGAGCCCATAATTTGGTACGAATATCTCAATGAATGTAGAAAAATGTTTTGTAAAAAAGTACCAAAAATAGTTACGATTTTCACCTCTTAAATGGTCGAATTTCGAAATTTCGTATTTTTTTCATAAGTTTTGAATGTAGTATAAACTTTGTTTCTATGTTTATTGGATCAAAAGATAGGTGGGGTGTCAAAAAAGTACCAAAATTCAGGAGTGTGACCAATTTCTGGGCCAAATTTCAAGTGTTCAGCTTCAGGCGTTTAGGCTGTGCGATGATGAATCAGTGAGTCAGTCAGTCAGTCAGTAACGTTACAATTTTATATATATAGATCAGCGGTGGGCGATGGTTTGCCTGGATTACGAAGTTTTTCGGGTTTTTACATTTACTCTTCGTGTTTTTTTGTACCAGAGCTGCAACAAATACAAAAATTTCCCTACTAAGATATTCCTTAAAATCCCCAAAACATACCATACACTTGTTTTATTATACTCCTTTTAAAAATAATAAAAGTAGATTTTAAATAGAGAAAATGAATAAAAAACTATTTTCTAGCAGTCAAAACAAAAAGAAATAACAATATTAACATTGAAATCAGAATGTGAAAAAATCATACACGTGTTTGTGTGATGTTGTTTTCGCTCATTTACTACTGAAAAAAAATAAAATTGTATTCAGTTGCTTAACAAATTTCAATGAAGCAGGAGTGTTGCGCATGTTGTTATTTTGGCAAATTTTGCAATTTCGTAGTGGTACACTGACAATATATTTATTGTGTTGTGATCAAGCTGTGCTCATGTGTTTTTTTTTCAGCTTGTTTTAAAAACTTTACAGCAATCATGTAGGCTGATGAATTATATAATAATCAAGTTTTCTTACTGAATTCCTTTTTTTTTGGCATATTTACATACCTATAGTACACATTTTGAAGTTTTTGCTCACGGCATTTTCGATTTTAGGTGACCATATGTATATGGATATATATATAATTTATTTTTTTTTAATTATATAAAAACAATATTTTTAATGAACTCCTTTTTTTTTGTATTGCATATTTACATACAATTGGAAAATATTTTTAAAAATGTCTCTAAGTGTAAATCAACTAATTTACTCTCTTTTATTCAATGTTCTCTATCTGCCCTTCGCTGATATAGATAGATAGATAGATGAAGAAAAATTTTGTGAAAAAATAACAAAATTTGGAACGATTTTCACACCTTAAACATTTGAATTCAAAAAAAAATCCAAATCTGTTTTGTATTTTTTAAGATAAGGTACGAATGTGATATAATTTGTATTTACCCTTTTACTCTACAAAAAGGCCATACTTCAAAAAAGTACCAAACAACAGTCTGTTAATTTTTTTAATTTTGAATCTCTATTAGTTTAGGAGATATGAGGTTAGCGAATTTTTCTAATGAACAACAATAAATGTTAATGGTTTCCTTTAGCTTAGGAGGTATGAGGCTAGCAGGATCGATTTAGCGAGAGGACATACCCCGATCCTAATGTCAAACTTTTAGGATCTGCGATGAATGATAAATATATGGAAACAAATATTTTGAAAAAAGTAACAAACATATCTTAGGAGGTTTGAGGTTAGCAGGATCAATTGGGCGAGAGGAGAGCCTCCGGTCCAAATGTCAACCTATTAGCTTCAGACGTTTAGGCTCTGCGATGAAAAATAAATAGATGGAGAAAAAATCTTTTGTAAAAATTAACAAACATATGTTTGTACAATTTTGACCCCTTAAACGTTCGAATTTCCATAAAGTACCAAATATGCATTTGTATTTTTAGATAAGTTACAAATGTTATATAATTTTTATTTCTTTGTGTATTGATTTAAAAGCTAGATGTTGGAAAAAAGACCAAAAATACAGGTTTTACCCGTTTGCTACCTAAAAGGGCCGAATTTCAAAAAAGTACCAGACACCTGTCCGCTAATTTTTTTAAGGAACACCGATAAGTATTAAATTTTTTTTGTATCTCTTTTAGTTTTGGAGATATAAGATTACCGAATTTTCCCGTTTTTACCCTTTTTTACCCCCTAAGCATTCGAATTTCCAAAAATCCCGTCTTAGTCGATCGATTTGGGGTGTGACCAATCTCTGGGCCAAATTTCAAGTGTTTAGCTTCAGGCGTTTAGGCTGTGCGATGATGAATCAGTGAGTCAGTCAGTCAGTCAGTCAGTACAGTAACGTTACAATTTTATATATATAGATATGTGTATTATAGGGTTTCTAATTTTCCGGACTTTTTCTATTCCCGGGAAACGATTTTTTGAATAAAACAATGATTTCATTAAATGAGTTCAATACAAAAGTTTTTACTTTTTTAAAAGAATATACAGCAGTCTAAAAAAGTAGCTTTATTTATTCCACTGAAAACCAAATAAATCGTTACATTTATATGAACATGCATATTATATATGTATGTAGCATATATTTATTTATTTTTTTTTTTTTTTTTGAGATCACGAATTGTTAAAACTTAGTAATATTTAGTAGTTATTATTAATAGCAACTTGGTAAAATTAATTTTCTTTTAAGAAAACAATTTTTAGTATTATTAAAGCATTAAAAAGCTGAACAGAGATTCTATTTCTAATCCTTGTTGATATGTGTATTTCCTGCTACCAAAAACTCACTCTCTACAGACGTTAGTTAGTTAGTTTTATAGTAAAAAGCGCATCATACAAAGATTATAAATTTGTTGTCCTGTTACCCGTGACTTTATAGACGTCAAATTGTTTTTTTAAGATTTTTTCAGGCTTTTCTATTTGCATTACATTTATTTTTTTAGCATTTGTAGTTGGTTCTGGTGTTGCTGATGGTGTATCGTGTATATTTTCATTTTCTACTTCAAGAAGCTTTTTAGACATTTAATCAGCAATAAAAAAGATCGTTGATTTATTGGCGTAAAAAAAATAGTTCGATTTGTAGGTAGTTTTTAGTAATTTTAGTAAAGAATATATTTTTATTGATCGTTTTTGATTTTAACGATGCTAACAAATTAAAATTTCAAAAAATTTAATTTAAAATTCCCGAAAATTTCGGAAAAAAAAATTTCACGGAATTAATTGAAAAAAAAATGTCCCGGAATTCTTTCCCGCGAAGAAACTCTAGTATATTAATTTAATTATTATTACAAGTTATTAAAAAAAGGTTTATTTGTGACAATTTGTGAAAAAACGTGATTTTATTCCTAGGATTAACATATTGTGAGTATTACAGTATTGGTTGTATAAAATGCTAGTGAGGTATTACATACCGTCGGAAAAGTTAATTTGTTTGGTTTCTCTGCATAAGTTTTATTTTTAAGGTTTTAGAAAAACTTAAACACAAATAGGAAGAAATTCAAATAGGGGGTTTTTTTTTATTCATTATTTATTTATTGAATCTTCATATATTTAATATGAACTAACAATAATTAATCAAATCTTAGCCTAATACCTTATTTCATGTTCTGTCAGTGCCAGACAAAAATGTTCTCATCACGGGTTCTGTTCACTTATATAGGTGTTTATCTCTCATCTAATTGGATAAGTGCTGCAGTGTATCTTCTTCTTAAGCGAGTGTGGCCGCTATCATTAAAAAAATATTTCGAGCAAGTCGGTTCGGATGCAATTCGAGCTTTTTTAAATATTTTACTGCATATTTCGTAATCATAGTTTAAACAAATGGAACATTGAGATCCTTGTGAATATTTGAGTTTTTAACATACCAAGGGGCAGCTGTGATTATTCGAAGAAGTTTATTTTGGCGCCTTTGAATTTTTTCGATATCAGAGGCCAAGGCAGTGCCCCATAGTTGAATACCATAGCGCCAGATTGGCTTTTAGATGGAGTTGTAAAGTAGAAGTTTGCAGTCGAGACTAAGGACAGAGTTTCTTCCAATAAGCCAATGAATTTGGATAGCTTTTAGTTTCATTTGAGTTAATTTTGCCTCTATATGGCTTTTTCACGTTAAACGGCGATCTAGATGAGTACCGAGGTATTTTACATGCGAGTTTTGAGGTATAATTTGATTATTGATTTTAATAGGGGGGCATGATTCCCGACGCAAGGTGAATGTAATATGTACGCATTTTTGCTCATTGACCTTTATCCTCCATTGCTTTAGCCACAGTTCGAGTTGAAATATATGATACTGTAGGTATCGAGATGCTTCTTGACTGTTTTCGTGCACGCTTAGAAATGCTGTATCATCAGCAAATGTTGAAGTTTAGGTGTAGTTGTTTGTTGGCATATCCGAGGTATATATTAAGTATAAAATGGGCCCAGGATGCTTCCCTGAGGGACTCCAGCGTCAATTGGCTGCGAAGAGCTTAAATAATCACCTTCTTTATTAATAAACTTTCGACCGACTAAGTAGCTTTCTAACAGCTTATGTGTGTTCTTGGTAAGTTTAGCTTCAATTTATGTAAAAAGCCTTCATGCCAGACTTTATCAAAAGCTTGAGAAACGTCGATGAAGAGAGCGGAACAATATTTTCTTTCTTCAAAGGCTTTTCTTATTGCGTTTACTTTACGATGGGTTTGTTCAATTGTGCTGTGTTCTCTTCTAAAACCGAATTGGTGGTTAGGAATACATCTGTTTTCATTTAGAATTGGGGTTAATTTTGACGCTAACAGCTTCTCAAACAGCTTTGATATATTAGAATGTAAGCTTATAGGCCCATTTGACTCAACTTTTGTGTGATCTTTTCCTGGTTTAGGTATCATGATGACCCCTTTTGAGAATAGTATTCAAGGCGTAAAATAGCATTTAAAATTAAAAGAATAGTTCTCCTTGCTAAGCTGGGTAGCTCCAAAAGCATTTTGATGCTGATCTTATCAAAACCAGGAGTCTTCTTGGGGTTTAAATCACAAATAGCCTTTTCGATTTCTCTTATCTCAAATCTTAAGGGAACAGCTGCTCTAGCAGCAACAGGTGGTAAATCGACCGCACTATTGTGAGATATGTTTGGGGTAAATACGTTTTTCAAATGATTAACACACAGATTTCCTTTTTCAATATCGTTTCTTGCACAACTACCATTCATGCATGACGAAGCTTAAGATACTGTCAAAAATTAACGAAAAGTCTGCCAAATGCATAAGCAAATTAAAAAATACTTTTAGCTGGCCAGAATGTAATTATACGAATTCAAATTTTTTCAACACAGTGTTGCACATTTACGTACTACTTTTATTTTTGTAAGTAGTTTATATTAAAAAGTACCAAAAATAGCAGCAAAGTATTTAATGATTTGTAAACAATAATTTTAGACCAAAAAAAAAGAAAAATTTTGTGCTTTAGTGATTTTTAAATAAAAATGGACAGAAAATTAAAATATTTGAAAGTAATGGCGCATGGACTCGAAGCATTGTGTGTTCTGAATACAATTGCCAAAATAAAAGACAAAAGAAGACGTTCCTGTTCAGTTCGAGAAATAAATCGAGACAGGCGGAAAAATGGATTTTTCGTTTTAACCTTTTTGAGGATGAAAGAGGTAGACCATCAACAGTTTTTCATTTATACCAGGATGGCACCTCAAGTATATGAAGTGTTATTAAACCTCATTAAGCCGTTTCTTCAAAAAGAATCTGTAAGGGAGCCTGTACCACCGGAATGTCGATTGGCGGTAACATTGCTGTAAGTATGTTTATGAGTATCCAGTTCATATTTATTTACAAGTTTTTCCCTTGTTTTTATATAAAAAAAAGATACTTAACGCATGGAACTTCATTCCAATCGCTAGCTTGGTCTTTTAAGTTGGGAAAAGAAACTGTTCGGTGCATCATTCTGGAGACCACAGAGATTATTTGGTGCAAATTAGGAAACCTTTATTTGTCTGAGCCCAACGAAGAGGACTATCAAACAATTGCTCAAGATTTTTGGGAGTTGTGGAATATGCCCAACTGTGTCGGCTCCATCGATGGCAAACATATCGCCATCAAATGTCCTCCAAATAGCGGCAGTCAATTCTTCTGCTACAAAAAGTTTTTTTCAATCGTTTTGTTAGCAGCATGTGACGCACGGTATAGGTTTACACACATTGATATAGGTGCCTACGGAAGCCAAAGTGATGGAGGCGAGAACCTTTTCGTGAAATTACTTAATGAATGTTTTAGTGATTTTAATTTATTTGTTGTGCATTAACATAAGTGCAAATCTATCTATTTCCAAATGCACTTACTTAAAACACAATAAATAAATTCAAATTGTAATTTTTTTAGGTAGGTTGAATCAACAAAAAGTAATAATGTTTTTTCTGCTTATTTTAACAAGGAATTTTTCAAATTAGTAAATTGGGAAAGAGAATGCTCAATAATAATCTTCCCATTCCTCCACCAACAAAGTTACCAAATAGTAACATAAAACTTCCGCATTTCTTTGTTGGTGATGCTGCCTTTCCTTTATGTACAAACTTGATGCGCCCTTACCCCGGTGTGTTGTTGCCTAATAATAAAGATGTGTTTAACAAAAGGTTGTCAAGAGCCCGGCGTACAATTGAAAACGCGTTCGGGATATTGGTGTGTCGCTGGAGAGTTCTACTGACAACATTGCACATACTTCCAGAAAATGCGGAGAAAATAGTTTTATCATGTGTCACTTTGCATAACTTCATAATGCTTACCAACACTGCTACATCTTCGTACATTCCTAACAACTACACTGATTGGGAAGATTCAGATGGTGTCATACAAGATGGATTATGGCGAAGTGAAGTTGAAAGTAATATTCCATCAATTTCGGGATCTTCAAACTCCCACCATTACGGAGGCAGAACTTCGAAAGAGATGAGAGATAATTTATGCAATTTCTTTTTTAATTCTTAATTTACATACATATGGAATTAAATGTACATTCATATCATTACTTTAATATAGAAAAGACCTAACTAATGTTGTTTTTAATTTACAGGAGAAGGAAAAAACTTAATAAAAATTATAGTCTTGAAGTCCAGATTTTTTTAAAGGCATTATTTTATTAAATTGCTTAGATTGCTTATAGTAACAAAACACGACCCTTTGGTGTTATTAGTCGTGACTCCCAGAAGGTATGTTTAGCGTTATAATCGCCAGCAGCCAGGAAACAGGGCCCCAATAACTTATAATATTTATAATATTGGCTTTCTGATATTGCAAATCTTGGTGGTGAGTATAAGGATGAAATTACTATGTTTCGATTAAGATCTTCAACACAAATGTTCGTTGCTTGGAGATAATCTTCACGATGATTACACAATGGGTAGTTTTTCATTCGGTTTTTTATTAAAATGGCAGAACCTTCACAAGCTCTATCTCGAGGGTCCTTGGTATCATATAGTGTATAACCATTGATTTTAAACGTATTTCTTGAGGTCAAATGAGTTTCAGAAACCATCATGACATCAATTTGTTTATTTTTAAGAAAGTATTCTAATTCATTTTTATGATGTCGGATGCCGTTTGCGTTCCAAAAACAAATTTTTAAACAGTTCATGGCTTGTTAAGTACAGCTTGCAATCGATTGCATACTACGCAAACAGCGGGTAAGTAGCAGTATGCCTCAGTATGACGAAATTCTTGGCAGTTTAAACACTGAACGGGTCCATTTCTTTTGTGCGGCTCCTCTATCGTAATTTTCCTGTACAGGATATATTTGAACCTGTAAATTGGATGCGTTTCGTTTTTTTTTTTAGCTTAACGTCGCCGGGCTCTAACTCCACTCGAAAAAGTGGTTGGGGATTTTTTCCCTATTTTTAATATATACCACATGTTTTATTTTGAAGCCTTTTTCTTCCAAGAAAGTTTTTATTTCTTCTAGGTTCACACTGTTATATACCTGTCCATACCAACTTGTACTTGAGGCTTTTGACAACTTTTTAGTAGAGTGTTTTCTATTTCGTCTGTGTTTGAGTTCATGGTATCATTTCTTACTAAAATTGTTTTTGCCGTCGTGGTAATACTTGCGGGCTCGGAAACACTTGTCCCAAAAGACAGTTTAATATTTTTCATTGTTTTGTTTTGTTTTATTTATTTCAACATTATTTTCGTTAGCATGCACTGTCACATAAACATTTCTTTCATTTAGTTTTATTGTTATTTCCTTGTTTTTACTCATGCAATAAATTACTTTGGGTTTTCACCGTTTTACTGTGATCTTAATATTTTTATTATTTATTGTATTTTACAACGCCAAAAATAAGAAATTTAAACTTAAATGTTTTTGCACAGAATATGTTTAAATACACATACGTATGTATGTATATATTTTTTCTATTTATCATTATTTATTTTTTTCGATTTTATTGTTCACTTTTATGTTCAATGATTTAAATAAAAAATATCATATATTTTTTAGCGTCCAATTCGCTTTATATTTATATTCCGAAATCAAATTAAATTAATAATTAATTAAATTCGTATGCAAGGTTGAGAATACACGTCCGTTTCACAACAAAGCACAAACTGTGCAAATAGTGCATATGCTAAAAATTGAAAACCCCGTGTCTAGAGTTAGAAATTATTTTTTTTTATACAAAATCTACTCGTGGCCCAAAAAGCGACCAAAACTACCTTAAAGAAAATACATAAAAAAAAACATTACCGCTAAAAAAAATAAAAAAAAAGTTTTAAATTTAAAAAAACAAAATAATTTTTTTCAAGAGATTGACAAATTTTGCTAACACCAATAAGTAATAAGTTACATGGATGGACTGTATGGCCAAAAACTTTTTGACCGACCTTGTTGAATATTGGTGTCTAAACTACTATCCAATAGGATTAACCTTGGTGCAAATTTCATCCAAATCGGAAGACATCGATTTCAAAATTGGGTCACTTGACATGAAATCCTCCATATATTTCTTGACATAACTAGTTTACAATTATATCAGCAGTAAAGTTGCCGTAATGAAAAAAAATTCGGGGAATTGCACAAATTTTCCGCGAACTTTGACCGCGAAAATCCCGGTCGCGTGGCTGGCACATATTGTTTTTGTATGTGCTGCAGCAATGAGTTTTTTTTTAACCATAGGATGCAAGTTGTAAATAAAACGCGGCATAATTTACAAATTTTTAATTTTCTTTATAAATAAAAAAATTTAATAGTCGCCCAAAAAATATACTTGGGCTTTATTTTATACTGATTTTTGGGGTATTATTATTTGGGGTATTATTATTATTATTTATTCACAAAATGTAACAATACCCAAAAAAATAAATAGCGCAAAAGTCGTTGTTGTTTCTTGTACTAGGACCCTATTACGGTTTACAACTTTGCTTTATTGCGGTGAACAAAAACATAACAAAAATTACAACTGATCACAACCAGTTGTCTTAATTACAACTTGAGTTGTAAACCGTAATAGGGTCCTTAATTTTAAGAAGTTTTTTTATTTTTTTTTTGCGGCATTTTATGCTCCCATAAGATTATTTTACGAAGTGAACTGGAAAGATTCTCTATAAGCTTTAACAAAAAAGAATTGGTAAATGAGAACACTTGAATAATGTTGGTGTATCACAGTGCTATTAACGAAATTTTTGTTGATTTGATGTGTAAACAGTTTTTTCTTTTGCTAATATATATATATATGTTCCTTTAACTCCCATTGGAGCATAGATATGACAACCTCACCCTCTGTCCAGAAAGGACTTGGTGACCCCTGTTTTTGACAAACGAGGCCCTGTCGACCGATCTTAGGCGGTATAACCTTAACAACCGCACAGAGGAAATTGTGTTGCCAACCTGGAGTGTCAGCGAACCCTGAATGGCCAAAGTGCGTCTCAGGAAGTAGGAGATCGCGAATAATGGATCCTCTGAAACACTGGCTCCAAACACAGCACGTTTGGGTGCTTAGATAGCAGCCCTATCACCAAACTAGGGAACGAAGGCTAGCAACCTACGTTTCTGAACTTAATTGCTAACGAATCTTTTGCTAATATAAACAAATATTGAAAAAGTTTTGATTTAAAATGTGAAAAATCTTGGACATACCTGTACACACATATTTGCATGGCACATCAATCTTCCATTTTCGAACCGCCATGTTTGTGTAGTAACTCTTTGATTATTTTGCGGTCGCACGACAAGCCGTGTATAATCATTAGGATTTGGTGGTTTTTCAAGATCCAACACAAAGCGAGGTGTTGTATTTGTAGGTTTTAACAATTCATTTGGAGGAGAAGTTCCTTCATGTTCTAATTGACCATACGAATTCATTAACCATAACTGTGAGCGATCTCCTGTGCATTTCTTACTTATTATTACTCGTTTATCCTTTACACCTAAAACTAATTGTTGGCCTTCTATTCCCACATTTTGATTATCTCCCTCAGGCAGAACAAGTCGAAATGTTTCTTTAAAAGCTATATATATAAAGTTTGCATACGTAATACTTTTAGCTGAATTACATTTGTTGATTGAATATTCAACGAAATGTCCACCAGGAGCTTCTATAAGTAGAGCTTGCGGTCCCATAGGATCATCTAACACATAAGCCAATGAGGATTGTGGCTTAACATTGGTTCTCCAGTCCCGTTCAATACCTTTTTGAGAAAAGTATATTTGAACTTCAGAATAATTATCAATTCTTATTGGTGGTGGCAAAGAATAAGCATCCGTAAAATGTAAAATGTATGTTCCTCCATGCCGTATAACTTCCAAACGTAAAAACATCATTTCACCTAGTGTTTTTCTAACGTTTATATAAATACTTTTGGCCCCATTTATTGGTAACCCGCTTGACCAATGGGAATAGTCGGCATCTGCTACTCTTACACATAAAAATTGCTCCTGTTCACAATTTGGCCAATGAAAAGGAAAATTGCACCCTTGTAAAGCAACAATAACTTTATCCGTCGAGGTTATTTCCTGAAATTAACAAATTTGTATTGTAAACTGGTTTAAAATAAACATTTTTCAACAAGTAATTAGGATTACAAATTAGCAAAAAACAATTTTTTAAGAGTTTGAGTAATAAAACAAACTTTCTGAAATAAAAATTTCTCTTTTGAATTAATTAATTGAACTTAAATATATTTCAACTTATTTTTAATATCATTTGAGTTTCGATCAGCCTGGCCATTTTAGCATTTTTGAATCTAAAATATTCATTTTTTTCTGTCGATTTAGCTGCAAAATTTTGATTTAGCAGTTAGCTTTTTCTCTGACATTTTCCAATTATATACTTAGACATTTTGAAAATAGAATAATATAATTTTTCAAATAGAAAAAATTAAAAGTTTCTACAGTTTTTCTTGGGAGTCAAAAAATTAATTAACAAGGTTTCGTTAAAATGTGCTAAATTCCCATTTCATACTATTAGTCAACTGAAATAACTTGACGCTCTATGGTTGCAACACTCAAGGGCCAAATACACTTATCAAAATACTCATCAAGCATCGTGGAAGTACTAGTGAAAATGTATTTCTATGTGTGTCACTATGTTCTATGATGCTGGATGGAAAATCAAAAAAATTAGATATGATGGTTAACATACATCCAGCACACGTACACGATTGAATTTGCCAGCATGACAAGCTTTGATTTAAGTTTGTATTGTTATTTTGATGATAATATTTTTAGTTAAAATAAAAAATACATAAACACATGTATATATGAATAATAAAATACAAACATAAATGGGCTATTTCAAATTTTTTGAGCACCTGCTCACCTTAAGAATTGGTTTTCATTCATTCCGTTTTCTTTGTAATAGTTTTTAACTTTCAGATCCAAACCAATACAAAATATAGTCACTAGACTTGGAGAATATATCCACTAAAAAAAAATTTAATTTCGCTGCTGGGTGAAAAGCCATGATTTTCTGAACTTTGAACTTTTTGAATATTTTACATAGGGTTTTTGCGCCATTTAATAAAAATGAGTTTTAATCGCAGAATTAAAAAAACTGCGTAATTCTATAAAGTTTGAGGTATATCAAGTTGGTTTCAGCACACCAATAACGTATCACGGACATCACAAATTTAAAAGAAATTAGCGTAAATTTGTTTGTAAATGTATCTTTTTTGCGTCTGACAATCCGAATCCGAATTGTCGTTTAAGTTGGCTAGTGTGTTGCGTGATGTGAGTAACTTCGTAAAGGGCACCTCCGAGGCGAAAACGCACTTGAACTTTTAAAAATTTTTGAAAAAAAACAAATTTTTTTAAGCTTTTTTTACACCAAAATTTGGCATGGGAACATGTTTAGGTATCTAAATAGATTCTACGCGACGGACTAAACTGATAAAGTGCAAAAAACCTGGCGCATGCAGCGGAAGTTTTTTCCAAACACATTCGCTTTGTGACAACTAAAGCGCTGTATCAATTCCGCTCAAACGTACATCGAATAGAAGACTTTACTGAGCTTGATACTAAAATTGAAAACGCACCAAAAAATTTTAAGGATTTAAAATTTTATGGAGGAAACAAAATGTTTCTAACCTCAAAAAGCATCCTTGTATGAAATATTTGATTTGGTTTCAGATTATACATTTTAAAAATCCTAAAATTCGTAAAAAGAAAACTGAGAAGCGAAACAAATTATGATCATAGTAGCCTTTGCTGAAGGCTTCTAAAAATAAACATTTGAGTTTCAATTAATACCACATTTACATTAGGCCGAAATCTTGTAGATTTGATTAAAAATCTTCTTCGAAATCTAGTGCGTTTACATTATACTTTTTTGACATTAGCAAGATTTTGTTTAATATTATTTAATATTTAATATTATTCTTCTTCTTTATTTTTTTAAACTATTTTAAAAAAACTTTTTAATTTTTTTTTTAACAATTTTTGTTTTGTTTTTTTTCAGGGTAGGAAAAAATTCGACTCGCGAGCACAATTCGAGTCAACTCGCTCGTTTTAAAATTTGTGCTCGCGAGTTTTATTTTTAAACTCGCGAGCATAAATTTTTTTCGACTCGTAAGATTTTTGTGCTCGACTCGTAAGCATAAAACGACTCGTTTTAAAATTTGTGCTTACGAGTTGAAAAATAAAACTCGTAAGCACAAATTTTATTCGAGCAGAAATCGAGCAACTCGTATAAAAAATTATTGTTGCTTGTGCGAAGTAAAAATATACATACGTATGTATTTGTTAAGAAGAGAAGGGAAGGCAAGACGTGTGGGAAAAGGTTGTTAAAGTAAATATAAATAAGTATGAATGTATGTTTAAAAATATGTATAGAAGCAAAATGTTTAATGATGTGTAATAAAATGTATGCGTTCTTCAGCGACTTACATAAAAGTGTTTGAGATTGGTAACATATTTCTTTTCATTAAAGCTGCCTTTAAGTGTGAATAAAATTAACATTTGTCCACCGATTCTCATGTTTTATGGCTCATTTTATTCGTAATATACCTGGCTTTCTCATTAATGATAAAAAAATCGTTTTTTAGAGTTAAAAAAAGTGTTATTTACTTACTTTGCATGAAAAAAGCTTGTCGCCGCTAATTTCTAAACAACTCCGAAACAGTGAAAAACATAAAAAATGTTATTCGTATAACTTAAAGGAAACACAATTCGTAATCATTTGTAGGTGTTTTGATGAAAATCGGAGAAATCTTTCTCATGTTGTGATGAAATGTTTTAGCATAAGCGCCTTATTTCGGGTAAAATATTAGCCAAGCCCATAAAAAATCTAAAACTGCACACGAACTTAAATTTACCGCTTTAAAATCTTTACATTCTATATAATTTTATTTAAAGGCTTGATTTTTTTTTTTGCTTTTGCACTATTATACTAGCAATAAATGAATTAAGCGTTTTTTATGGCAACTGGGTCTCAAAGATGTATTGTATTAATATTTATTGTTAAACTGAACACTTTTGTCTATAAAAAGAACGGTTGGCAAGACGTGTGGGAAAGGTTTGTAAAAAAAATGGTTATACCCAAATATAAGGACTAATGTGAATGCTGGTCATAAACATGTAGATAAGTACTATGTACGTAATGATGTGTAATAAAATGTATGCAGTCATCCGTGACTTACAAATAAGTGTTTGCAATTCATAAGAAAATTATCAGCTACCTGTTTCTGTATTGAAAATTTTTGTTTGCGAATTTACATGGAGGAAGACCAATAAAAAACCTCAAATTTTTTTCAATATAGATTCCCTAACGCAAATTTTATTTTTATAACATTAAACAGACAGTAAGAGTTTTTTATGTGCACGGCAGTATACTTTTAATAGGAGTAAAGGAACCAATGAGATTTTATGGCCACCATATAATTGTTTTGTGACAACCAAAACAGTTGATTCTTATAGAAAACAACAACAGGTAGGTAACAATTACTACAATATAAAATGTAATGAAATTTGTTCATTGATCTGTAGTGAGTGATTAAACGTCAGTGCAATGGGTCGCAAAAAGTTATTTGAGTTTGAAAAATATGTTTCAATCGACGATGAAAGTGATATATCATAATGCATACTTTGTCAAAAAATTCTCAAGGGAAAAAGAACTGGAAACATCAAACGTCATTATGAAACAATTCACAATTTTAAAATTAGTGAAAGTGAAGATGATATACAGCCATCATCATCAATTAGTTCTGCGATAAAGAAAAAAACCAATCATGTGTCAGTTTCTTTAAGCAGAAATGAGTTTTTGTTGTGTTGCGTTGGGCTTGTAACAGTAAAAAGTATTCCATTTAGAATATTTGATGACGAAGAATATTTCAAAAAAATTTTACGCCCGTATGAAGATTTGCATGGAACTAATATTAATTCAAAAAACATCGTTTGTAAAATGAACATAGCAGCTATTCAAATTAAAGATAATATTTCAAAATCGGTTTTAAAAAAGATGGTTTGTTTAAATATCGACGTTGCCACCCAAATGGAAAAAAGTATTCTTGGAGTAAATGTCCAATATATTAAAGACTCCAAAATTCAAATCAATACAATTGGTATGATTCAACTGAAAAAAAGGCACACAGCTCAGTTTCTTAAAGAGGAGATAATAAACTGTCTAAAAGAGTATAATATTGGCATATCCCAAATATACGCATGCACTTCTGATAACGGAGCAAATGTAATAAAAACTGCGAAATTATTGCAAGATCTTCAAGAAGAGGCGTTAGCACAAGAAGCTGAATATATAAATAGTGATGACGAAGAATTTGAAAATATTCACTCGTCACTTTCATCCGTTATGGCAGTTGTAAGATGTGCAGCCCATACAATACAGCTTGCAGCTCAAGATGTCTTGAAAACAATTCAATCTGAAGTTGAAGAATGCCGCAAAATTGTAAAAAGTCTACGCACCCACGTTCGAAATGAAAACCCAGCTAATTTTCAAATGCCGCTAATAGACAATACTACGAGATGGAACTCAACTTTTAAAATGATCAAATCGTTAGAAAATTTTAAGGAATACATATATTGAGAGTATCAATGACTTAAATATTCCTGATCCTAATTGGAACTTCGTAACAAAATTTGTAAAATCGTTTAGTCCTTTATCAGAATGCACTAATAAATTCCAGTTTGAACAATATATAGTCGGCGATTTCTGCAGAGATTGGCTCTGCTGTGAGGTTGAACTAGAAGAGCTGTGATTGCAAGAAAACATTTACGCACAAAGCCTTTTAGATGTTATGAAGAAGCGGAAGCAAAACCTTTTGACAAATGACGGCTTTATTTCAGCAATTTACTTAGATCCACGTTTTAATTTCACAAGAACGCCATTTTTGTCAGAGGAACAGAAGAAAATAGCTATGGTACGTGTACTACTAATATACATACAAACTATTTTTTAATTGCATACAATTATATTTAATATTCACATAACATTTTTAAACGGATATTTTATCATTTAATTTGTTTTTAGACTCACCTCCTTAAAACACATATAATGATAAAACGGTTAGCAGGTCAAAACACCGATATCCAAAACGAATCAATTTTAAGTAATCCAGCATCTACATCAACCGGAGCATTTTCAAAACTGGAAGCAAAAATGAATTTGCTAATTCAGCAAACTCCACCAACAGATCAAACAATGAAGCAAAAATTGGAAAACTTGTGCAACTTGTCAAGGCTTAGTTTTAAAACACACATTTTGGAATACTACAAAAGGATCAAAATTACAGACCCAAAGCTTGGGAAATTATTAGACGTAGCGCTAGCAGTTCCCTCAACACAGGTATCCGTAGAAAGGGCCTTTAGTGCTCTTTCACTAATTTTAACAAAATCGAGGTCCAAATTGTCAAAAGATACAATAAATAACTTGCTTTTAGTTAAACTTAATAAAAATCTAATCCAACAAATAACAATTACTCACGACAACAGTGAGGATTTGTTACAGACCTAACTTTTAATTTAAATTATTCCTAGTTTTTCATTTTTAACATACTTTTTTTAATGTTTACTTTTTCCGTATTTCATATTTACTGTTTAACTCTTTAAATGGTACATACTTAAAGTATTTGTATACGCCTTTAAGTTTTGTTGTTTTGGAAACTTAAAAAATCTTAAGCACTGGATAAAATATGTTTATTTAGGTGTTTCAACTAATTTATTAATAAATAAAAAAAAAAAATTTATTTTTAAACAAAAAAAAGTTTTTGCTTTTTTTTTGTGTGATAAGGCCATTTATAGCCCTTTTAAAATACCGATTTGGATTATTTTTCATTCAGCTTCATTCATCACTGATAGTAACAAACATTTATTTTCATACTTTGTTAGTAAATACTTTCCAATTTAAAATTATAACTATTTTAACATAGTTTTTTTATATTTTCAAAACGTATTACATGATTGCATTCCTTTACACGAATTCTTTCCTTTGCTATTTCTACTTCATGATTAATTATGCTCGTCACAACATTATTTTTGTTGTATCAATAAAAACATTTTCCTTCTTTTTTTATCCATATGCCATTGTTGTAGTGTGTCTTCGATGATACATTTATTCATACATAGTATGCAGGCACCTTTACCCACGCATACAAACAAATAAACCAGAAAAAAAATTTTGTTAAGAAAAAATTTACAACCAAAAATAAAACTCGCGAGCAATTCTTTTCAGCTCGACTTACGAATTGAGTTTTATTTTGGACTCTTAAAATTTGAATTCTTTTCGCGAGTTATATTTTTCAACTCTTAAAAATAAAACTCGCGAGCGAGCGAGTTTTATTTTTTTTACTCGCGAGCCGAAAAGAAAAATTCTTTTAAATGTAAAAAATAAAACTCGCACGAATTGAACTCGCTCGTGAGCGAGTTTAATTCGAGCACTCTCCGTACTCTGTTTTTTTAATGCCATTTTTTCTAGTGCAGGGAAGTATTTTTAAGTGCTATATTGAAAAATTCATAGTTGCATCATTAAGTTCTACTTGATTTTGAGTAGATTTCGTCGAAATCTAGTCACGAAGTAGATTTTGTTTTGTATGGGAAATCTTGTCAAAAACAAATAGATTTGGCTCGAAATCTCGTAAGTACTGGGTTTTGCGTAGGTGTAATTGTAGTATAAGTTTATTTTATTTATGTGCGTAGACAGTTGTGAATAAAAATTAGTAAAATGGTTTCAGATTATACATTAAAAAAACGAGAAATTCGTAAAAAGAAAACTGAGAAGCGAAATAATTTAAACGATAAAAGTCGCGAATATCGCGAATCTGCAAAATTTGTGTAAGAAAGTCAGTTAGGTATTCGGTTTTAAATAACAATAATAATAATTAAAACAATGCAATGAAAACAAAAAAATCGCGGATTAAAAAAAAATTAAAACGGCTTAGAATCTATCATTGAAACCCAAGATTTAACTTACGAAACGTCAGTTACAACTTCTAATTTGCAGAACAACTTTAACTGCAAAGAATGTGGAAAATCTTGTGAGTGTTTGAAGGTAACAAACCGGGGTCGAAAAGCGCTTAAAAGTTCGCTAGCCCGGGAATCTGCATTAAGAAGAAAAATTGAACAGATGGAAAAACTATTGAGGACAATAAAACTCGCGTAAGGTATTGGAAACACAAATTTAAAAGAATATCAAAACCAGCTGAAACCACTCCCGAAAAAAAATTTTAAAAAGTTATGAAACCATGATACAGTGCGTTGAAAAAGCGACTAATGCTTTGTGAGGTTTTAGAAAAACAATTGGTTAAAAATAAACAAAATATAGTAACTCATAAAGAAAAATCTATGTACTCCAAAATCATTTCTGGAAAAGTGTTAAAGAACTATAAAAGCCGTAAAATTTTATATCACATAGTTAATCGTTATTAACAAAATAAAAATTCTAAATCTCTCCAAGAAATTGAACAGTTTTTACAAAAAGATCAAATCTCTGGTATATGTCCAGGAAAAAGGGATATTATAAGGAAAAATGCAAAGGAATTTCGAAAACGATTTCTTCAAGATACTCTTACTAATCTGCACCATACCTTTTGCAAAGAAATTAAACTCAAAATATCCATTAATACTTTTGCTAAATACAAGCTGTTTATGTTTGTCTCGTTAACGTGACTCAATCTAAACACATAAATCCAGATTGACGCTAACCTTTTACCAATTTTCCTTACAAGCACTTAAAACTTGAAGGAAGCCGTATTAAAGTAAAACACACGTATAATTACTAAAAACACGACTGACTTATCTTTATTTTTTACTTTCTTTTATATAAAAATAACTTAATAATAAAATGCTTAGCTTAACTAATAATAATTGAATGAGGAAGTAAAACAAATGACCTAATTATGAATGGTTTATTCGACACAAAATTAATAAACAAGTTAATGAACAAATGACCTAGTTATAAATGGTGTATTTAACACAAAACAAATAAACAAATTACAGAACAATGAAAATGCGGTGTATGCAGTTTGTAAATTAAATAAATATTGTGTAAGAAAGTTAATGTGCTAAAATTATGTACGAATGTATGTTCTTATTGATTACTAAATTATGTCACTATGATGTGTACGAATGTATGTTCTTAACATTCTCCGCCACGTTGAACACAGTTCGAAAAATGATTGAGACTTGAATCAGGTTCAGGAATGTTGATTGTGGACAGTTGGGATCTGGCTGCTGGTGTAGGAATTGGCTTAGCATGTCTTGAGCGGAATTTCCAAACTAGTAGAGTCAATATGACAAGAGTGCACAAAATTAATGCGTTGTAGCTAACTGCATAATGATGTTGGCTGTTTGAGTTGATTAGTTGTGGTAAATGTTCTAGAGTGGGTTCATTCAATTGTTTTTGTAGATTTTTTAGCTTCTCTAGGTGAACCTTGTATTGAGTTGTTGTAGTGTTAACCACAAGCCTTTCTATTTCCTGCTGGCGACTTACTGAATTGATATCTTTTAGTCTTACATAGGAGGTATGTACAATATTCGATGCTTCGTAATGTCCTCGTATTGTTACAGAATTGGTTTTCATTACAGTTGCAACCAATTTCCATAATTCCGGCATTTCTGATGGTGATGAGAGTAGTTTCCTTACCACATACCATTGATGCTTCAATGTCGGTAGTAGTTGCAAAGATCCATTTATTTTGGTGATTCAATTGACTCCAAACTGTTGTCCCTGGAAGTCTATTAAGATTGCAATTGGTTGTGGATTGATTATTAAAAATATTTATCTCGCAGGGATTGGCAATTGAATTTCTTCTGAGTTTCGACTGCTGATTTTTGCAAATGTATTCATCATCCTTTGGTTTGATGCAACTTGCTATGTCATCTGATTTAAAAAGTATATATTCATCTCTGTGAGCATCTGTAGCTAAGTGTGATGTATCTGGTTGAATAACGATTAATGTATTATTTTTTATTGTTGGAACTGGTATTGTTTTGAAAAGCTCAAAAAACTGTTGGTCAACTAGAGGTATCTTAACTTCGAACATAACTTCTTGTTTTGTTACAGCACCCTTGACACTCATAAGCTTATAGAGTTCGATTAAATTATCACCTACTGTTGGTAGAGCATGTGCAAGTGGAAGATTAGCCTTGATGACAGTAATCTCCTTTTTTAATTGATGGGGAGACAATAAAAGAGGGCTTATTTTTCCATTATGAGTATCAGTCAGGACGTTAATGACTGCAGTCTCTATTCTCTGTAGTTTTATTGCTGTTAATGCGAGGTGAGTTGACAGAAGTCCAACTAGTTGAGTGTTACTCAGTTGGGAGTATTCCTTAGCAACTTCATTTTTGTTTTGTTCAATCATTTCTAAAATCTCATGTAATTTTTGTTGAGTATTAACCTCATCCTGTGTGATAACGTTGATGGTTGAATCAATTATTGATGTTTGCTTTTTTAAGAGGCTAGTTATGTGTTCGGTTTCGATTTTTGCCTTATTAATAGACCTTGACATTTCTTCTGCGTAGTCCTAATCAAGAACACCAAAAAGTGAACGTGCAACAGTGCCAACTATATTGAACGGAGATCTTTTTAGCCGTCTGTTGGTAAATAATTCCTTATCTTGGGTTAATTCATTTCTGATTTGCTTAATGTTGTTGACGAAAATATCGCACATCGCGTGTTGTTGCATTACAGGGCACAGTTGCTGCAAGGTTTGCAAGCCTGATGACAAGGATTTTATTTCTGACACAAAAGGCATTAAATCGTAATACACTAACATTTTCCATTCCGCCGTATTCAGTTTTACCGTTCCTATTCCTTCAAAATAAAAACCCGGGTCGTCCTGAAATTGTGTAATTAACAAGTTGTTGCATAGGACAACAGGCATTAGGAATAGTTTTAATAATAAAGATAGTATTATGGGGTTACTTGACGCCTTGAATCTTTTTGTTGGAATGGTATCCTTTTCATCTTTTCTGGACAACGATCGTTCTCGTGTTGGTTTTATTTCTGTTGGGGTTTCTTTGTTATCTTCTGGAAATAGTGGAGCCAGTCTATGAATGGGTCGCTTAAATACCCCTGTTGATATTTTTACCTCAGCTACTCTTACAGCACCATCATCACCAGTGAATACATTTAGAACTCTCCCCATCGTGCCACTTCATCGTGGGAAGATTATCCTCTTTCATGAGAACCATATCTCCTTTTTTAAGATTGCTCATCTTTTGTTTCCATTTGTGACGTTGTTGGAGTTCATGTAAGTATTCCGCCGACCACCTTTTCCAGAATTGGTGTTTTAGGTATGAAACTAACTTCCAGTGTGATATGCTAGATGTCTTCATAGGTTCTGCTCGGCTGTCTTCTTGTGACGTTAGCGCTCCGCCAATAAGAAAATGACCAGGTGTCAATGCTTCAAGACTGTCTGGATCGTTCGATATCGGAGTGAGAGGACGAGAATTTAAAATGGCTTCGATTTCTATGATAATTGTCTCTAATTCTTCATAGGTAAGTGTTTCAGTTGTCACACTACGTACCAAGAGTTTCTTTGCGGATTTTACTGCAGCTTCCCATAACCCTCCGAATTGTGGCGCTCTTGGTGGGATAAAATGAAATTGTATACCCTTAGAGCTGGAAGCTGAGATGATTGCCTCTTGAGCATTGTCTGAATATATGTTTTCAGATAATTCCGCTAAACTATTTTTGGCTCCGACAAAATTGGTGGCATTATCACAGTATATATTCTGACAGTGTCCACGACGAGCAATAAATCGTTTAAGAGCTCCAATGAATGATTCAGTTGACAAGTCAGATACGAGTTCCAAGTGGACTGCCTTTGTTGCAAAACAACAGAACACAGCTACGTAAGCCTTGGTTGGCCTTTTACCTCTCACCCTGTAGTGTACCCACAATGGACCACAATAGTCTACTCCAGAGTTTATGAATGGTCTAGCAGGAACAACCCTTTCTTCTGGCAGGTTGCCCATTATTTGTTGATAAAGTTGTGCTCGCGCTCTAGTGCACCTTACACATTTTTGAATAACTGATCGTGCTGTTATCTTTCCCTTGATTGGCCAAAACCGTTGTCTCATTGTGTTTAGAAGTGCTTGAGATCCGCAGTGTTTGTACTCTTCATGCATCATTATAAATTATAATTTTACCAAAAGATCGTTATATGGCAATATTATTGGGTGTTTTGCGTCTGGTGGTAGAATGGAATGTTTTAATCTGCCTCCTATGCGAAGAATACCTTTGTCATCCAAGAATGGTGATAGACTGCATACAGAGCTACGGTTGTTAACTTGTTTGTCATCCTTCAGTTGTTTTATTTCAGCTGCAAACTCCGACTTTTGTATGGCATGAATAATTAGAAGAAGTGAATCGTCTAGCTCCTTGGGAACAAGTGATATGTTTTTTGGTCGATGTGTCTTTGGTATCCGTGAGTTCCTTGTGAATCGAAGCACATATGCCAAAATTCTTTGCAATTTTTTAAGCGAATTTTTGTGTTGAATTCCATATATGAAATCGGTGTCAGTTGTTACTAGTGCTGTCGTAACTACCCTTTTTAGTTCCATGCTATCTGTAATAGAACTTTGGGGAGAGCCTTTAGTTGGCCACAGTTCTTCTTTTCCATGAAGAAACACTGGCCCATAAAACCATAATCCACATGTAGACAGCTTTGACGGTTGAAGGCCTCGGGATAAAATGTCTGTAGGATTATCTTTCGATTGCACATGTCTCCATTGATCTGGTAATGTTAATGTTTGAATAGTTGATACCCGATTAGCCACAAAAGTTTTATATAAATTTGATTGTGATTTTATCCAGGAAAGCACAATTTCAGAATCGGTCCATAAAAACATAGACTGATTTTTAAGCCTCAAATCGGATTTTACTCTGCTACCGAGTTGAGCTGCTACTACTGCGCCACATAGCTCCAGTCGGGGTAATGTTTGTTGTTTCAAAGGTGCTACTCTTGATTTTGCACAAAGCAGGCGCACAGCTAATTGCCCATCCTTAGTTATTGAACGAATATATACAGCTGCGCCAAAGGCCCTTTCCGACGCATCGGCGAACACATGTAATTGTATTTTTGTTGAAATCTCCTTACAGAATATATGTCGTGGTATTTTGAAATGGTTTAGACCTTCCAACTCACTTCGAAATGTGTTCCAAGCAGAACAAAGATTTTCTGGTAACGGTTCATCCCAGTCTAATGTCAGTTGCCACAACTGCTGAATAAATATCTTTGCCATGACAACAACCGGAACGAGGAGGCCAAGGAGATCGAAAAGTTTTGCGAGCTCGGACGTGACTGTGCGTTTCGATATTACTTGAAGATGGTTAATGTTTACCTTAATGCAAAAAATTGTCATTAAAATCTAAATTGACTTCCCGGTCACTATGTGGTATATCCTTCAGCAATCTAGGAGTATTTGAACACCATTTTCTAAGATTGAAACCGTGTTTTTTCAAAATAGTAATTAGTTCCTTTTGAGTTTCAATCGCAGTCCTTAAGCTATCAGAACCACCAAGGCCATCATCCATATAGAAATTTTCCCTTAGCATTGCTGATCCAAGTGGGTAACGTTCCATGTTCTCCTCTGCAATCTTCTGTAAACATTTTGTAGCCAAATAAGTAGCTGCTCTGGTACCATATGTCACTGTATTAAGCCTATAATACTGAATTGGTACTGAAGGATTTTCTCTCCATATGATCAGCTGGTATTGATGGTTGTCTGGACTAATTAATATCTGTCTGTACATTTTTTCGATGTCTGTTGTAAAAACAAATTTAGGCATTCGAAATCGGAGTAAAATAGAAAACAGCTCACTTTGGATAGTTGGCCCAGTGTACTTTAAATCATTTAGAGAATAGCCTGTAGATGTTTTAGCTAACGCGTCGAAAACTACTCGGAGTTTTGTTGATGTACTGTCAGGTTTTAGAACACAATGGTGTGGAATAAAGCATTTTGGATTCGGTATGTTATCCAGGCTGACCTTTTGCATGTGTCCTATATTCTCACATTCTTTCATGAATTGGATGTACTGGCCTTGGATATCGATATTTTTCTGTAGACGTTGTTCTAGACTAATAAATCTATTGTACGCCATTCGATGAGAATGACCCAATGCTGTTGAATCTTCGCTAAAAGGAAGGTTGACCATAAAACGACCATTCATATCCGTCCGCACATGCTGATTGAAGTGAGATTCGCAAAGATTTTCTACTGGAGACATTATTTTCTCATTTGACTCTACCTCCTCGAGTTTCCACAGTTGTTCAATTGCTTGTTCTAACGAAGTTGCACTGTCAAGAACTGCACATGTTAAAGATGTAGATGAAAAGTCAGTTGTGGATTGTTTGAGTAATCCGCCTATAATCCATCCAAGCGAAGTATTATGCAGAATGGGAAGATCGTTTGTGAGTTTTATTGTACCCGGCTGTATTAAACTATAGTAAATTTCAGCACCGAGGAGAATATCAATTTTTCCTTGTGTATTAAAGCTGGGATCTGCTAAGTGAATGTCCTTTGGAATTTTCCAATTAGAAACATCTAAATTACGATTTGGCTGTGCTGGTATAATTGTTGGTAAAACAAAGGCTTCCAAATCAGTTGAACGTTCGGGAGAGACTGCTTATCTGCCATCTCCGAGAAAAGTTCATAGATTTGCCGCCACTTTAAACAGTCCCCATTATATTGCGGAATGGTTACTTTTGGCAGTGGTAGGGCACTGTGTGCTGCCATGTCACTTCCTTCATGTGGCGCAGGAGTTACACTTTCGTTGCATTTATCTGATAGTACTGCGAGGTTCACCAGATGATTCTGAACCAAGTCCTCCAGGTTATCATATGTATCTTGCTGTAGACCCAACCTTGAAGGGCCTTCTGTTTGTTGCCATATGTTGTCATATAATGGTTGAATTTGATTCCATAAATTTTTCACAGTCTCGGATTTTAGTTGATACAACTGTCTTGGGAGATTTGATTCCACTGATTCCAAACCTTGCAGCAAACGAGTCAACGCTGTCATACGCGCTGTTATTCTTCTTGCTAGTCCATGGATCGATTCTTCTTCTCCGACAAACTGGCCACCTGAGACGCCTTCTGATGTGTTTCTTGCGGTTGGCACCGGCTTGTTCTTTTCAGATGACAGTTTTCTTATTTCCATTTAAATATATTTAATTGAAGCATTGTATTTTGCTCCAGTCGATTTATATAGATCCGTTACCATAAACGGACCCAGTTCTGATAAAGTGGGATCGCTACGAATTCTATTTTCTGTTTTCTCAAATGCCTGCCATTGGACAATGAGTTCTTTCTTTTTACCATCATAAAATTCTTCAGTCCTTCTTTCTAATGGGGCCTTTTTTATGGTAGAAATTATTTTTTCAATACCACTTGCCCTTGCCTCTTGTTGGGCGATAAGATCCTTAACAGTTGCCATGCTGACTATTTGTTTTGGGCTCTGATGACTTTTGTTGTTTTCTTTTGATATGTCAAGACCTTCACCACTCGTGATGTCTTCTTCAAACAGAAATTGATTGTGTTGTTTAAGATTGTGTGATCTCTTTTTGCCTTGCCAAAACCTTCACCACTCGTGAGGTATGTTTTAAAACAGGAATTGATTGCGTTTTTTAGGATTATTACCACTTGTCGGGTAAATCCTGATCACTTCAAGTTGTCCTGATCCTTGAATCAAGACTCCTTTTATGCTGTTAATAGTTCCTTACCGCTGGAGGGGAAAACTTTTAAATACATAAAAGTTGGGGTCACCAAAATGTTTATGTTTGTCTCGTTAACGTGACTCAATCTAAACACATAAATCCAGATTGACGCTAACTTTTTAACAATTTTCCTTACAAGCACTTGAAACTTGAAGGAAGCCGTATTAAAGTAAAACACACGTATAATTACTAAAAACACGACTGACTTATCTTTATTTTTTACTTTCTTTTATATAAAAATAACTTAATAATAAAATGCTTAGCTTAACTAATAATAATTGAATGAGGAAGTAAAACAAATGACCTAATTATGAATGGTTTATTCGACACAAAATTAATAAACAAGTTAATGAACAAATGACCTAGTTATAAATGGTGTATTTAACACAAAACAAATAAACAAATTACAAAACAATGAAAATGCGGTGTATGCAGTTTGTAAATTGAATAAATATTGTGTAAGAAAGTTAATGTGCTAAAATTATGTACGAATGTATGTTCTTATTGATTACTTAATTATGTCACTATAATGTGTACGAATGTATGTTCTTAACACAAGCGTTTTGGATAATTAAAAGTGAAATGTCTGCTCGAAATACATGTTTGTGTAAACACACATTAACTTTGATTTAATGCTGCAAAAGTTGTACCGATTAAAGGTTTTATCTTCATCTAGCTCACATAACTTTATTTCAATGGTAGCATGAAGTTTAGATTTGAAATCTTGTATGTATAGATAATGCACGTAAAAGTCACGTCAAAAGAAGCTAAAAAATGCAATGTTAACGAATTAGTTGTGCTATTAAATACCCAAAGACCTTTTTATTTAAAGCATGTTCACGACAGACCACCAATTGAAATTCGTCCAAAATTTAAAAAACACTTTAAAAGAAGGTGGAGTTCTTGTTGTCGTCGATTTTTCGGAGATTTACTTGTGGAAATATGAAACCGAAATTCAGAGCGTACACTTCGGAGCGTCAAAAAAACAAGTATCTTTACATGCCGGTGGATTTTTTCCGCGAACCTTTAGAAAACACTATAAGGTGTGTTTCTTTTGTACTATTTCTGAGTGCATACGCCACGATGCAGCATACATTTGGGGCCATACACAGAAAAAATTATTTTTTCCAATTCAAACAAAAAATTTGTAGAATTAAAACATTTTTTATCAAAGTTTTTCTTGGGATTCAAAAATTTAATTAACAAGGTTTCGCTTAAATGTGCTACATTTCCATTTCATACTTTTAATAAACTAAAATTTATTGTTGAAGGGATAAGCTATTCCTATGCGCATTTCACTGGTTGTTTAGGCCAGATCGTCAGGAAACTTCATTCAAAGATTTTAGAAAAACTAAAGATATTACACATATAAAACTGTTAAGCGAATATGAATTATAAGCAACAGTTTTACCTGTAACAATATCAAAGCATATTTGTTATCAAAGTTTTTCTTGGGATTCAAAAATTTAATTAACAAGGTTTCGCTTAAATGTCTGAATGTCTGATTTTTTGTCAGAAATCGGTCCTACAAACAAATTTGCATATTCAAACAATTTATTTGCATTTCGTTTATTGAAAAAACCCTGATTTTTTCAAACAAATAATTTAACTGAATCAAACAAATAGTTTACTGAAAATCATATAAATTTAAAACAAATAATTTTGCTGAATCCAACAAAAAAGTTTTTGCACAAGCAATGACGCGCACACAAGCAAGCACTGTAGAAGTCGATGAAGAGGCAGAGCAGAGCGGCGCGCGGCTGGCTTTGAGACACTTTTTTTTGTTGGAATAATTTTTGAACCAAGTCTTGTTTATACACACAATGTTTTTCTTCTTCACTCATTGTTGCTGTATCCTTTCCTTGGCAGCAGACCGACTCGACATGTTTTTCGTCATCATTTTATTTTTGTATTTGATGTAGGTATTTAACTAAACATTTTTAAAAAATTGAATACGGGATTTTGTTTTTCATTCTTTTTTACCAACTTTGAAACCAACCAAAAATTTATTTTGTTTCTTCTAATGTTGTTATTGTTTCTGTTGTTTTAAAAGAGTGAATCGTTTTTTTACCTTTTTTTTTGTTTTTTTTTTTACTACAAACCTCGCCACGCTATTTTATCATCTTTCTTATTGTTGTCCCTTTTTAAAGCGTCCAACTGTATGTGTTTATTGTTGTTGTTCTTATATTTCACACAAAGAAGTGTTGCTTACGATCAAATAAAAAAATGCAAAAAAACGAGAACATTAAAGAGCGTTAAATATTTCATACAAAATTATGAAAACTTGAAACCAATAACGCGTATATTATATTTTTGAATAGTTGTCAACATTACTGTTGGTTGAAATAAAAATCAAACAAAAATATTAATTGATTCAGTAAAAAATTTGTAGAAATTAAAAAAATTTTCAAACAAGCGTTTGTTTGAAAATAATTCAGCAATAATTTTTTCTGTGTATGAAACCAGTGCTAAATCTTATTAAAGAGCATGTACCTCGTGTCAAAATAATTCATTTTCAAAGCGATGGCCCTGCAACCCAATATAAAAATAAATATAAGTTTTATCTCTTATTTCATCATAGCACAATTCTAAAACTTCAAGAGGCAACATGGAATTTTTCAACTTCGGGCCACGGTAAAAGTATTGCAGATGGTATAGGAGGCACCGTGAAAGGATTATGTGATCGAGCTGTATTGCACGGAAGAGATATTATCTCTGCACAAGATATTTTCGACGTAATAACCAAATCGAACGTGAACGAAAATGATATTATATACTATGATAAACTTTTAAAACTTAACATAATAATCAAAGTAATAATTTATTTATTAACTACTTGTTTTAAAGGACCACCTTGTTATCATTACAATATAAGCCCTGATAATTATAATCCAATTGCCGAAATAAAAATTAAAATACAACGAAAGAAATAGTTACTAGCTGTCACTTAATTAATTAACTTATGTTGTATATTATTTACTTACAAATTAAGTACGTACTTTTATGATTTTTGACCTTTTATGTTGAAATATTTTTAATTCTATAAATATTACTCCTCATATTAAAAACTGCAGTATTTTTAAGATCTTGATACTATATCTTTATTTGTAACACATTTACTATTTTAAATAAAAATAATTAATAAATAATAATTGAACTAGTCTTTTTGGTGTTTTATTTTGTTCAAAACATTAAAAAAAATAAATGTTATGGGAAATAAGAATAAATATCTCAGTAAGTATTGACAAATATATTAATACTATACTAAACTAAGAAAAACTTACAATTTTAAAGGTATTACTGATCTTAATATGTATATATTTTGGTAAAAAAAACCATGAGTGGTAAAGTTTAAATGGTTATACCATTAGCGATAGACAAATAGTTTTTTTTCCAAAATATTGCAAATTATGTCTTATATTTACTAGCCGTAATTTTGTAAAATGTTTAACAATTTTAAATAAATTTGTATATGCATACACGATCAAAAAAAAATTTTTTTTATTTTTTTTCAGTGTATTTAAAAAAGTATTAAAGCTCTTACAAATATGTTTGTGTGCTAAGAAAGCCCTTAAGGGGTATTATCCACACACACGCGTTATCCTTTTTCAATTTTAACAAAAACTGTACTTTTTATATATTTTTTTTTTAATTTTTATCTTTAAACCGCAGTAAAATTTGCGCCGCACAGTGGGGCCTTTTGACTTTTTTCGTTGCAAAAATCATAACTTTTGAACCGATAAAGATATTTAAAAAAGCATTTGAAAGGAAACTCCTTTAGCTTTAATATACATGATTTGCAAGGTCATAGGTTAGGCGCGGCACTTTGCACAGTCATTCATCATTGGCCATAGCTTTGTGGAGGCACTGTGCACTGTAGTTTTTTTGTTGAAAACATCATAATTTTTGAAGTTACCAAGAAATTTGTAATGGGGGAAAAACACTTGATTTTTAAATCTTTTAGGATCAAAATAAGTGCTCCCTTATTGTGATAGGCATTGGACACGATGACACCTTTGACCTTTCTTGTCGCAAAAATCATATATTTTGAAGTAATGATATTTTTAAAATTTCTCAAACATTTAAAACACAACTTTTTTTGCTTTAAATGACATTCTCATAGGGAAGTCTAGAAAAAATGCTACTCTAATATAACATGTTATATTAATATAACTCTTTTTATTTATATTACAGATAAAAATTATTGAAATATTTGTAATACTAATGTAAATTTATAATATTATTTTATAGTATGATATATTATAATATGATATCGAGCTATTTTTATTAATTTTTTTAATAGTTAGTATTCTTCAAAATAGTCATTAACATTTTGAGCGATTTGTAATAGATTTAACATATCGGAGCTATAATTATATTCTTCCAAATTTAGATGTATGATCCATTAAGTCTTGCAGTTCAACTTCTGCTGATACTTCAGTAACTTTTACATTAGATGGTATTGCTTCTTTTTTGGCAGAGGTAACCTTTTTATATCCAAGAAGAACATTTACATTATGATTCTTTAAAGAGCTTCGTAAAATATTATATTTCTCCTTTGACAATCCCAAGTCCATAAATAACGCTAAGGCTTCTTCTATGCTATACTTTGTGGGTAATGCATTCGAAGGAGTTGGAATACTTTCTTTAATCCTTCGCAGTCGATCTGGGCTAGCAAGCTCCACAGCTTTTGTAATATCAGACCTTGATTTATCTTTATCTTTAACATACTTAAGACATAATGCTTCTGACAGATTTGATGTAGATATATCTTTTGTAGCATTTCGAAGTTTACGTTTTTTTGTGTACTCCGAACACTCGTTTATAGTTTTAGCAGGTCTTCCTTTTCTGCTGTCCAAAGATGTATGCGCCCTAGAGGGAAGCGAACTGACACCAAAGTAGTCCCGTGATAGGTTTTTGTTGGCAGGGACCGGTTCTAGTTTTAACACTTTCTATGAATAATACCTATCACTTTTACATGGGGTTGTCATTGAAGGGGGTCAATTGACACCATTTGACTAGTCACAGATCTATTCTTAATGGACGTGTTTAGTGTCAGTTACTACAACGTAGTTTTATTTCAATAAAATGTAGTATTTTTTCAATAAAACAAGTTCTAGAATTAAATTCAAGAACAAAATTTTAGATAGTCCCTAAAAATGTGTCACACCAACAGCAAAGACTGTACTGTAGTTCATAACTTTTTCTACATTTTTGTTCTTTATAAACCAGTTACATGATTGGTTCTTCTTTCACTGGTCTTGAGTTCTTTCTTTTTTTTTTTTTTTTTTTTTAATTTATTTATTAATGCAATCTATCTTTTTTGATATTAAACATTAGATTTGAGTAAGATATATATATATATATATATATATATGTATATATATATACTTATTTTTTATTTTTTTTTAAATGGCTATGATCCATTGATCATACCATAATGTTAAGGAGGTTTTGCTATGGTTATTTAAAGAATTGTGTATCTCCATTTTAAAAGGAAATATTCTCATCGCATTAAGTCTGGAGGAGCCCTGCGCCTTAGTCTTACAAATGTTGTGTTATTTCTCATGAGGTTTGATGCAAAAGGGTTTGGATGTTGTTCAATTCTATTTTTGTAGGATGCCAGCTGAATTTTTATTTCGTCTTTTATGGTAGGTATTTTGAGATCTTTGTGGAGTTGATGATTTGTTACATACCAAGGTGCGTCAACAATTCTTCGAATTGTTTTTGACTGAAAACGTTGGAGAATTTCAATGTTAGAGGTGGAGGCGGTGCCCCACAACTGGATGCCATAGGTCCAAATAGGTTTCAGAATACATTTATATATTGTAAGCTTGTTTTCAATGGAGAGTCGGGAATCAATAAGAAACCCGCATTTTCTTAGTTGGATATCTAAAGCTTTACGTTTAGTTTGAATGTGTTTTTTCCACGTTAACTTTTTATCTAGATGTATACCAAGATATTTCGCTTTGTTCTTTTGGGGTATTTCAATGTCATTTAATTTGATAGGAGGGCATGTCTGACAATTTAATGTAAATGTTACCTGCACAGATTTCGACTCGTTTGCTTTTATACGCCAAATTTTTAGCCATGATGATATATCATTTAGGCATTTTTGAAGAGTTAATGATGCGGTTTCGTGGTTTTTGTCAACAGCTAATGCAGCTGTATCATCTGCAAAAGTCCCAATGATGACACCTTCAGACTGGGGAAGGTCGAAAGTGTAAAGTAGGTAAAGTGTGGGTCCCATAATGCTACCTTGGGGAACTCCTGCAGATATTGTATTTAAATCGCTTATATCACCTTCTTCTTTAACAAAAAATAAGCGGTTTTGTAGGTAGGACTTAATAAATAAATAGAAATTTATAGGGAGGATTTTCTTGATCTTGAAAAGTAAACCATCATGCCACACTTTATCGAAGGCTTGGGATATGTCTAGAAACACTGCTGTGCAGTACTGTTTTTTCTCAAATGTTTCGTGAATAGTTTCAACTAAACGATGAACTTGTTCTGTGGTTCCGTGTTGTTTTCGAAATCCAAATTGGTGTGATGGTATAAGACTTTTCGATTCAATAATGGGTGTCAGTCGTTTAAGAAATAAAGACTCGAGAACCTTTGAAAAAAGGGGCAGCAAACTTATTGGACGATATGAAGTAAGTTGCTCGGCTGTCTTTCCAGGTTTCTGTATCATTGTTATTTGTGCAACTTTCCATTGGAGTGGTACGAAGCAGTGAGTTATGCAAGCATTGTATATATAGGTTAATAGCGTTATACCTTTTTCTGGCAGTTCTTTTAATGCCTTTGCTGTGATTAAATCATATCCTGGAGCTTTATTTATTTTTAATTTGCTTATAACGTTATAAACTTCATATTTTGTAAATTTTTTAATCGGTAAATCAAGTTGGTGGATTTCATTTAAAAAATTTTTTATTTGATCGGGAACTTCATCATTAATTTCTACCTTGTTTGGAGTAAATACTTCTTTCAAGTGATTGGCAAACGTGTTTGCCTTATCCTGGTTGCTCTTAGTCCAGTTATTATCAGTCTTGCGAACAGGATGATTTACTTTATGCTGCTGTTTTACTTTATTAGTTATTTTCCATAACGAATAATCTGCAGATTTCGTACAATCCAAATTTTGTATAACTGATTCAAATTTGTTATCTTTTTCATTCTTTAGTAGCGTTTTTAGTTCTGCAGTTAGTTTATTTAAAATGGTTTTATCACTTGGAGACTTTGTTGTTTGCCAACGCTTTCTAGCTTTACGCTTTTTTGATATTTTATTTCGAATTTCGATCGAACACTTGGGAATGTTCGCGTAACTATACTGAGGAGTGGAATTCCAAGCTGATTGTTGTATTGTATTTACAAGATGTTCTACAGCATCTGAAATGTCCTCATAGCTTTTAAGTGGAAGTTGTGTGACTAAATTTTCACTTATAAGAAAACGATATCGACTCCAATCAGTCTTTTTGGTGTGGAGCTTACATGGTTGCTCAATGTTGCTAAATTTATGTTTTATATGCAATATTACCGGGGAATGATCTGATGATAAGTCAAGGCATGATTCGCATGTTTGATATTTGGGTGGCATTCCTTTTGATACACAGAAATCGATAACGTCAGGGATCTTGTTTAGGTCTGTGGGCCAGTATGTGGGTGTATTAGGAAATGTAACATTTAAGCTAAGATCCTTAATTGCGGAATATAGTTGTCTACCTTTGGTTGTTATTAATCTAGATCCCCAGATTGTATGTTTTGCATTGTAGTCACCACATGCTAAGAACCTGTTTCCTAACTTTTTGAAAAATTCCTTATAAGTATCCTTTTTGATGTTGTGTTTAGGTGGGCTGTAAACAGACGATATGGTCACTGGTCCATGCCAATCTTCAACAATTATATTTGTAGCTTGGAATTCGTTGGACTGAAAAGGAATACCTTCATGGTGTTTGATGGTATTTTTTATTAAAATGGCTGATCCACCATTAGCTGTTTGATCTGGGTGCAATACTTGGTAGAACTTGTATTGGGGTATGTAAAAGTGACTTTTTTGAGTGAAATGTGTTTCAGATATAAGGAATATATCTATTTGATTTGTTATTAAAAACGATTTGACCTCTAGCGTGTGCTGCGCTAGACCATTTGCGTTCCAAAAAGCGATTTTAAGGCAATCCATTTTGAATAAACTTAGATGTTAAATTCATTATAAGGTTTGACATCTGTTGCATCAATTGATTTAGCATATTTAGCATTTCGGTCATTTGATTAGGGGCTGAGGTTTGTCTTATTGGCTGAGCATTTTGTATTGCAGGTTGTTGTTGTTGTGAATAAGAGGCATTTTCCGGTGGAAAATTGCTAAAAGGGTTTCTAGCTACATTTGCATAAGATATATTACCTGTTGCGATTGTTGGGTGTGGTAGATCGGTATTTTGTGGTCGTTGTTCTTGTCGAATATCGTGGGATGGTTCGATGTTATTTGAGGGGCGTAATTCTCGGTTTCTCAATGGTGGTTTGTGAATTTTTTGAATTTGTTTAAAAATTTGGCAGCCTTTATAATTTGCCGGATGATTTCCACTACAGAGCGCACATTTTACTTGATCTGACCAGTTTTTTCGTTCACATGATTTAGAATTGTGATTACCAGCACATTTTATACATATTGGGTTTCTCCTGCAGAATGATCTTGTATGTCCGTATTGCTGACAGTTTGAACATTGGGGAATAGTCTTCTTTGGTTTGGGAGGTTCAAAATTTATTCGGCTGCACATTAGCGTTTTTACGGAGTAAATAGTTTTGTTATTTGCGTTTGTCTTCAGTTCAATTTCGAAAAGTGGAAGTGGCTGGTTTGAACCTCTTTTTTTAATATTCCAGATATTTGTTACTTCGTGGCCAAGAGCAAGAAGATCAAGCTTAAGTTCTTCAGTATCTATAGACGGATGCATACCTCTTAATATGACTTTAAACCCTCTTTCAGTTTTCGGTTTATAAGTGTAAAATTCTCTTTTCTTGATTTCAAGTTCTTTCACAATTTTTTTATAACTTTCATGAGTTTTAGGTAGAATTTTGACCTGATCATCCTTAAGAGTTCTCAGGTCATATTGTCCATCGACATGTTCTTTAAGAAGAGAAAGTAATGGCTGAATATTTTCGACTTTATCGACAAAAATAGGTGGCGGTTTTGCTGGACGCTCATTAGTAGGGGTTTCAATTTCTTTAGTGATTTCGTCTTGAAGTGGTGCAAATCGATTTGTAGAGGTCTTTTCGGTTTCGAGCCAATAAGAGTGAGGCTTATATTGCTTAGCACTACCTTTTGTATGTCCAGGACTTTCCCTGGTCCTTTTTTTATTCGAGACTAGGTTCCAGTTACGTTCTGGTTGATATTTGCTGGTTGACGGGTTAAAATCGTTTTCTGGTTGTCGGTTAAAACGCCCTATTTCGGTTTCTAGCTCATCCTCATCTGTTTCGTATAATTGTTGTTGATTTATTGACTGATTTTCTTGATTTTGGTTAAGCTGTCGCTGCTGGTTAGAATATTGTGATTTCAGTAAATCAATTTCTTTTCGTAACTGATTACAAATTTTTTCATATTGACTGTTTTTTTCAACAAGTTCGGCATTATTTTGTTCTAATTTTTGTATGTTAATTGTTTGATTTTTCAGTTCTTCCATTATTAAATATTATTAAATATTACTCACTGGGATACTAGTGCCGGTAATGCAGTTCATTGCATACATGGCATTGCCAACAGTGAATAATAGAATAAAATTTGTCAACCCTTTACCACTATTTTGTAAGACACGATCAGCTGGTGTTTATTATTTTATTAATAAAATTCTCACCAACAAGTTTTGTGTTTTCTGTCTCTATCAGATATTTTTTTTTGTTTTACACAAAAGTTTTAATTTGTTTTAAGAATTTTAAGTTAAAATACACTTAACACGATGCAGTAATCCATAAAATGAAGGAGTTGCAATGATAAGCGTTATGGAAATTACACTTTAGCACAAAACTAAAGGGGGAATACACTAGGGAACGATTTGATTTTTTTTATATTTGGCCGCAGCTCAATAAGACACGACCGAACCGTAAGTTGTTTAGTTATTTAGTCTTTCTTTTTATACCTGTTTTATTTTCACAACTCCCAGGACCAGTCTGTTGGACCAATTGACACAAATTTCCCGCAGGGCGGTTCTTCGATGTTTTCAAAAGTTGTTACTCCATTTAGCCAGTCTGAGTACTTTTCCATAAAGGTTTTTGTCGTACGGTTTGAGGCAAGCCATTTTCTACGAATATCCAAGAAAACGAAGTGAATTTTGTTTTTAACATCCTTTCCGTGGTATCCTGGTAAACCGTGCAATTTTTCCACAATAGCCAAATTAAATACAATTTCATTATGTGATTTTCTAAATAACTCGAACAATTCCGAATTTTGAAATGACATTACATAGTTTTCGGTTAATTGAGCCCCGCTTAATTGAGTTTCCCGTTTTATTGCACTAAAAACCATGGAACGAAATCATTCAGTATAACAGTCTATGTAAAAATACCCGTTTAGTTGAGTTCCGTTTAATTGCGTCACCCGCTTAATTATTTCGCAAAATAAGACCACATTGCGAAAAACAAAAGCAAATGTTTCGGTTGATTGTTTCCCTCTACTTAATGTGTTTTTGCTCCACAAAAATCAAGAAAGTCATGTTTCAGTTTTATAAATAAATGTTATATAAAATAAATAAAGAAATGAGTTACATTTTCTATCTACACATGGGTGTTTCGCTTTATTGCACATCTTGCTCAATTAAGCGATTTTCGTTTTAATTGCGTCGGCGACTCAATTAACCGAGTACTGCTTAATTGAGTTCCCGTTTAATTGCGTCAAAAGTCGTGCATTTTTAGAAACTCAATTAAGCGGAAATAACTGTATGAGTTCTGGTACTGATCACTACTTTTGCAAAGTAAAACTTTAACTGAGTGCATTACACAATTGCAGATTAATTTATACCCAAAAACAAAAAGGTTCAAGCTACCTGATTTGCGAAACATAAATCTAGGCCACAATTAACTGGATTATATACAACTGCACTTTTTATTTTACTTAGTTTTAAAAGTTTTAAAACTACCTGCCTATTTTCATAATGTGTTCTTAAATTTAAATAAATAAACAAATTCTAATAATTATGCCTACCTGATTGACACAGCAAAATATTGTTTATAAATAAGGCTACATACATTAACGGAAATACGTCAGTCAGTTACACTTATATTTACATTTTTGTGCTGTAAGATAACATAAAATATAAAAAATATTAAAATGTTGGTAGCTTTTTTCATTATTTGGCAATTTTTGTTTTAATTTTGGTTGCAAAAATATCTTGGCTGTGGCAACACTGGCTATAAGATTGTAACATCTTTCTTCAAATTTCAAGAAAACCTGTCATTTTCTGTGACCCAATTTAGCTAAATTATTTAAAGTACTGTGTAGTAAATATGCTAAGAAAATATGGGCGTGACCATTTTTGCCCATTTTTAGATATTCTCTATTTTATTTGTAAAAAGTACCTAAATATAGGGTGTCTGAAAAACGGCAACTGCCAAAAAAGTAGGGTATCTGGTGGACATTTTCTTACTTATTTAAATAAACAATAAATATACCTTTAAAGCAATACCAAAAAAGTAGTGATCACATGGCAATATTTCTGACACTTCAATTCTAGAATGTCTTTTTTTTTCTCAAAATCATCTTTTTTGGACTTTCTAAAAAACTGTCGACTTTAAGCAGCTCCACCAGCTATAATTCTTATCCAAATAAGAAAAACGTTTTTGAATTCTGATCAGTAAAATGGTCTTTATACGATGTGTTCATTCATTTTACAAAATTTTCCCATCAAATTTTGTATTTTTGCCACGGTTTTTCGAAAAAGGCGCCACAGTGCGCCGTTTAATAAAAATGATTGACGCGAACGGATTTCACATGCTCAAATATCGGTTTATACACACGCAAATAAACATTGATGTCAGAAAAAAAATTCTAAGTGCCGTAAATTTTTGAAGTTACCCATATATAATATTATTATTATCAAAAAGTAATTTCAATTTTTGGGAATACAAAATTTTAATTTCAAAAGATTTTGTTATTCGTGCTTAATGCCCAGTTTTTATTATTGATAAAAACACTTGAAATTTATTGTTGATGGGATAAGCTATTCCTATGCGCATTTCACTGGTTGCTTAGGCCAGATCATCAGGAAACTTCATCCATAAAGATTTTGGAAAAACTAAAGATATTAAACCAAATAAAACTGTTAAGCGTATAAGACTTATAGCAACAGTTCTACTTGTAACAATATCAAAGTTTAAACAAAACACATCAACAATAAACAGTGGGTATATCTCATCTTACATTCCCCACTACAATTAGTTGAAATTCTCTCAACATTAACTGTAGTTGTAAGTAGGTTAAGAAAAACAAAATAAAAACAACAACAACTTTACAAAAGATGTTGACAATTAAGTGTTTTTTTCTGCCGTGCACTTGCCTGTTTATTATCAAAAAGTAATTTCAATTTTTGGGAATACAAAATTTTAATTTCAAAAGATTTTGTTATTCGTGCTTAATTCCCAGTTTTTATTATTGATAAAAACACTTGAAGTAGAACTGTTGCTATAAGTCGTATACGCTTAACAGTTTTATTTGGTTTAATATCTTTAGTTTTTCCAAAATCTTTATGGATGAAGTTTCCTGATGATCTGGCCTAAGCAACCAGTGAAATGCGCATAGGAATAGCTTATCCCATCAACAATAAATTTCAAGTGTTTTTATCAATAATAAAAACTGGGAATTAAGCACGAATAACAAAATCTTTTGAAATCTTCTATAAATATTTAACCAAAAATATAAACTAAATGAGAAGCAAGAATTCAAATTTAATTTTTAACCCTTTGTGGTACACATGAGTCTGGCCAGACCTTTTTCAATGTGTATAGAAAATTAAAACACGAGTAAGCCGGAGGGTTAAGCACAACGAAAAGTTAAATCTCTTTTTACTTAATTTAAGAATTTTATACTTATTTCAAGAAATTCCGGGATTGATTTTCGAAAGTAATCTCATTTAAGATTGTTCTGAGTACGTTTTAGTGTTATTTGTACTTGAATTTTTGAGTACGGCTCGTACTTAAAGTAATCATAAAAAACTTGATTTATCCCGAGTGTTTTACTTTCTGTGTATCAACAGTATACTATCGCCAATACCAATATATCGGCAAACGTGAAGTATCGCCGATATATCGGTATCAGTATTCGTTACTTCCCTACTTATTAAATAAATAAAAGCATAATCAAAAAAATCTAGTATATGCAAAACTTCAATGCATTTTGTTTACGAACGCAAAAAGTGAAAACGCAGTTCTTATTTTTTTCCATGCTCTACACGGTTTTGGAGCTTTCATATTTACAAAAACTCCAAAAAGCCATCACCAGTCTGACCAGATCTTAAAATGGTTTACAGCTTAATCTGACATAATACAAAGCCAAAAAATTATTTAAAAATTAAAAAAATACAATATTTTTTTTAAGATTTTTGTTAAAAGTTTGTGAAATGCTATTCAAAACTTATGTGCGGTTTCTACAATACAAGTGATGGATCGTGCAGAATAATTTATATGAAAAGCAATCAAAGAACTGAGTGCTACACAAAAATTTGAAGATTCAAAATTAGTCCATGAAAAAATCTTTGTCCCATTTTTTGTTAAAAGCACAGAAATCCGCAACGCTGTTACCTACATGTAAATTTATAGCTTAATAAAGCCTTTATGACACTACATTTTGAATGCATTGTTCAAGTTTTGGTGAACAGTACAAATATAATGTAATACAAAAATTTACCAAGTGCAAAGAGTTAAGCTGTATTAAGATAAATGGCAAAACGTCAAAAATTTTACTAAAGTTATCGATAAAAAATGAAGTTATGTAAAATTGTTTAACTTAAAATTGACATTTCAAGCTTGAAATATTAAAAGTGTTGCTGAATCAGCGGTTTATGGGCAAATTCAGCGATTTACCGCTTTTTGTTTTTAGGTTTCTCATAAACAAAAATAATAAAATAAGCAAAACAGGGATGGCTAAGTTGTTTCAATTGTACTTTTTTGTTGATACTTTTTAAACTAAGATTTATAATACCTTTTTGTAGTGTTTTTTATGAACCTAAATAAAATTAATTTCAACTAAAAAAAATCTTTTAGTACAATAAGGGTAAAAAGTACAATTTTTAAAGGTTATTGGTACAATTTTAAAAATTCTCATTGCCATCCCTGAAACAAAACCATAACAAGAAAAAAAAAAAACTAAAAACTTTGTTTACATTTTTAATAGTTCACTCTTTCTAACATTTACTGTTTCTTTCTATCAATTCTATATCAATTAATGAATAAAAAATGTAGTGTCATAAGGGCTTAATATACATAAATACATGAAAATTTAAAAATACTTCCTTATTAAAGCAATTCAAACTTTTCCATCCATCTTTAACGGAATCCGAAAGAGCATTTTCTATTAGGCCTAGAACTCTGTTCAAATTTGTGAAATATGTTGAGCAACATTTATTATTTCACATGAAAATTTTGACATGTATCAATGTTACCTATCATGCGAGTTTGTACAATTTGACGTTTTTATTCCTGCAAAGTATGCGACATTGTTTTGCGTATGTAAACAAACCCCACATGTATTTTACTGAAAATATTTTTTTATTAAAAAATTTAATAAAAAAAGAAAGTAAATATGCATAAGAACCTGTTACCGGTTGTATTATTTTAACTTTTTATTTCGTATTTAATAATCAGTTCATACTTTTTTGCTTTTACCTAAAATTCCACGTGAAATATATAAGTGCTGCATACATTATTTCGCAGTTGTAAAAAAATGTTGCCAGAAACATTTCGGAACTTTTTCACAAAATGAACAGAAAACATACAACTCTATCAACATTTTTTCATAGATATTCCGCACAAGTTTTTTTTCATATGCGTTTTGACAGCATTTCACGTGAAATGTTGAACAGAGTACCAGGCTTAATGGACAATTTTTGTACAAAAATAATCTTGTCTAGCTGACCGGTCCTTTAATGCCTAGGTTTTCTTCAAATATTTTTAATTAAATAATTTTTGTTTAAGTGCAAATGTCGATAAGTGCTTTTACGCAAATATTGTTAAGTGTTAAATGAGAGTAGTTTAAGAAAAGCTATTATTTGTAACTTGTAGCTTTGAGTTGTAACCTTTGACACTTTCTTGTAACTACAAAACACACAAAATTGTTAAAAGTTAGTTCTCATCAGTACGCACAAACAAAAGGTTAGTATAACCGGAAAAATAAAACTCATTATATTTTACCCTAATTAATACCCCGTCTTTTTCTTCAATTGGTTCTGGCCGGATTCTTTGCGCTTTACACCCCATCATTTTTTTTTTGGTCCTCGAGCCGGATAAGCAAAAGCATCAGAGAAGAGCCAAATATATTGAAGGAAAAGATAATTTTTAAACCCCCCAGGATCTACAAGCAAATCTCGTGGATCAAATACCAAATAACCCCCCGAATATACCCAGTTATTTTATATCAGCAACCCTTCAGCTCATCGGTAATATAATCAGCAGCAAAAAGTAAGTTTTTAATAACTTTAAATTCCTACAAAATAAATCAACATTTTAAAATATAAAAAATAGAAATTTTAAAACAACAAAAATAGTGCATTCACATTTAAAATAATAAAAAATTACAACAACAATAGAAGTGCAAAGCAAATAACTAAACTACATATGTTAAAATTATATGTAAATATAAAAAAAAGGAACACAGTTATTATTTTGTGAGAAATAAAATTTCCCTTGCTAATAAGGGACGAAATCCACATCTCAAAAGTTTTAAATTATTGAGTGCAAAATAACTTTAAAATATCGGTGAGTGTAAAATAAGAAAAAAGCAAAATATAGCTTAACATAAACAAGTGATCAAACCACTTTCAGCAGAAAGCTTTAAAAATAAATCTTTGTTTTGTTTACAACATAGAGCCGTAAGGTTGGTTCAAACAAAATTCATTTGGTTTAAGAAATAAACACAACAAGTGTGATCAAAGAGCTTTTATCTCTCAACTTAAAATTAAATGTAAACACAGGAAAACAAAAAGATTAACAACAGTTGTGTATTTATGTATGTATATCTAAGCATCCTTGAGTTGGATTTTGTATCTACAAGCCGTGATTTATTTTGGTTTCCAAATTCAATATTAAACAGAAAAACCTTTAATATTATCCAAAATTGTATATATTACACGAAAAAAATTGTTTTTGATAATAAGAAATATGCATACTCGTATTAAGAGTTTTTAAATAAAAATAAACAATGAAATCTTAATAAACGAAGATTAACTTTGTATTTAAAGCATGATATAAAAAAAAACATTCGTATGGTATTTAAGAACATTTTTGGTGCTTTGGATTCCAATCGTTTTCATCAATCCGAAAAATTTTGTTTAAGCGATTTTTATGTTACCCATTTGGCAACATCAGTATTTATTACAATTTAATATGGCAACAAATTCACTTAGCAAAACAAAAAATAGCTGTTAACAAAATTTTTGTACAAAAAAATTTACATTTGAGTTTTTATTTATGTGTAAAAAAGTAATCAACTTTAAAATTTGTGAAATTTAAAAAGTAAATATGCCGGGCGTATTTAATTTTTAAATTAAAATGCGGGAAATGCAGGCTAAAAAAAAGTTTAACAAATGTAATTGTTTCCAATTTTGCTTTGTTCTTTTCCGTTTTGTTTTGTTTTGTGTGTTGCCGGTATGTAAATTTTGGCAAAATATGACAACAAAAGAGATATGGCAATGCTTCATAAATCCATTACGAAAATTTTGTTTTCTTGTTAAAGATTTTAGAAAGAGTTTTAAATATTTGTAAAATAAATTGCTAAAAATTATTTAAAATATACTTCTTTTGAAAAATATATAAAGAAAACATATTTGTTTACTGATAGAAAGTATATTTTGATAATTATTTGCCGTTTAAGATACAGAAAACTCCCATTCCGTTCATGAAAATAGAAATGGTTTCATTCCGAAAAATTTTTCGTAATTAATTTTCTGAAGCACCAAAATACGGAATGAATTCCGTTTCCGAACGGAATTGTGTTCTGTGACATGGCTGTATATAAGAACTTTTTGTGAAAGCAAGTTATTCAGCCATGTCAAAGAGTACAATTCCTTTCGGAATTGAAGAAAACATATTTGTTTATTGATAGAGAGTGTATTTAGATAGTTTTTTGGCCTTTCAGATACAGAAAATTCCCATTCCGTTCATGAAAACAAAAAATGGTTTCATTCCGAAAATGTTTTTCGTCATTTTCTGAAGCATCAAAATATGGAATGAACTCCGTTTCCGAACGAAATTGTACTCTGTGACATGGCTGATTAAAATGTTATTATATTTCTAAGATCAAGCTGCATTTATCTTATATTAGTCTGGTTTTCTTGATTTCTAAATAGAATCGAATTTCTTGCATCAGGAAACAAATGCTAGGGATTTCTTTAAATTTTTCAGAAAATAATCTAAAAAACTTGGATTGAATCAATTAATTTTTATTTGAATCAACATGTTAAGTAGTGGTCTGAAACTATCGATAGCCGACACTATCGATAGTATGCGAAAGTTTTTTAAAAACCATTGATAATTATCGAAAGTTTTCGATATTTTTAAAAACTTACAATAATTCCTACAAAATACAAGACATTTATCCAAGATCAGTTCAAGACTTTTAACAAATAAAACCTTATACCATAGAACACGTAGATTCCCAAGTAAATCGTCAGTAACCTAAGCCTTCTATAGGAAATTGCGTTTTTTTTTAGTGATTGTCATTTTTTAGTCATCGTACGTATTTGAAAATTTTGTTGCTGCACTTTTTTAAAATTCTACTCTGAAATTGCTAGATTATTAAATTCTAGTCTTGCAGTTTTTGTATTTTAATCTTCTCCTTTTTTAATATTTTAACTATATATAAATACAAATACACCTACAGCAAACTTCAAATTAAGTTTTTTTTCTCTTTCAATAGGGGGGCATGATTACCGGCGCGGGGTGAATGAATAATAAACTGACGACAAACTAAGAAGCTTTATAACAGCTTGTGTGTGTTTGCTGGTTAGTTTTGCTGCAATTTATGTAATAAACCTTCATTTAATTTAATCAAAATTTTTTCTTTTTTTAATTTCTAACTTTTTTTACTTTTTTATCCGGAATGTCTTTTCCTTTAAGGTAGTTTTGGCTTATGTATAAAAAAAATAATTTCTAACTCTAGACGAGGGTTTTTCAATGTTTAGCATATGGGCATTTTCTGGGGTCGCGAACGTACGTTCGTACGCTTTTGATATACAAATAATAAAGAAAACAAAACTTTTCCTAGCATTTTTTTTTGCGATTCGATAGCATTTGGGTAGATGTATGTTTAGTGCAACAGATGGATTTCATCGAGTTTAAGTTTTCATAATAATAGTTATAAACATGTGGTCACGAACGTACGCAAAATAGAAGTCAACTTTGGCTGACGTAGTAAAATGTAAAAATCTGCGTAATGGAACGGAATATTCAAAAGTGATTATTTTATTTCAAAAGTGTATTAATGAAGGTCTCCATACAGTATTTACAAAATAAAATATCTCTTTTGGTTTTTGTTTAATTGGCTTATGTACCGGTCGCGAACGTACGGGTCGCGAACGTACGATTTTTCCATATGTTTTTTTATTATTATCACCATGCAGATTCCCATAAATATCTTCAAATTTCCTTAACAAGCAACTTAATACTCAATTTACAATTGATTGTAATGGAGAGATTATGAAGAAAGAGTGTAAACATAACATATTTTTTGCATGTAAAATAAGTGCATAAAAATGTCTTTAGAAGTAGAAAATATAAGAAAATATAAAATGTTCCAGTTTCCAGCGCAATTTCCTCAAGTAAAACAGCTGAGATATGCTATGAAACCATTCTTTTATAACAACATAGATTTTTTTTATAATAATAAACAATAAAAGACGATGATTATCAACATTTTATTTTTTCATCCTGGTAGACCATTCTGGGGAAATGCCAATATGCACTATTTTGAATTTTTTCCTATTTGTGTTCAAGTGTTTCTAAAACCTTAAAAAGAAAACGTATAGAGAGAAAATAAACAAATTAACCTTTCCGACGGTATGCTACATACCCAACTATCATTTTATACCTTCGATACTGTAATGCCCACAATGTGTTAATCCCAGGAATAAAATTACATTTTTCTGTTGAAATATACAGTTTTGAGCGCACGTTATACTAAATGTAGTTTTTGTTGTCAAAATGTCAGGTGCCCCAGAGACAAGTTTTTAAATCAGATGGAAATATTTTATGGCCATTCTCCGAAATACCAGTTAATTTATTATTTTATGACACTTGCCTTTGAAATGTCGGTGGAGGAATAGAAGTTAACAGGTAGTTTTTTAATATTATGTTTAAAAGGAGAAAATTTCACAGATCATCGGATATGCGAAATATTTCCGACAGCTTATTAAAAAAAATTCCCTACGCTGTCAAAACGGTGGAAAATTTGTGGGTCATGCAGGAAAGAGCTGGGAGTTGAACGAATAACCGGATTTGAATAGTAATGAGCCTTGCGTTGAAGTTATCCCAGATGAAGACAAAAGTAATTCTGAGAATGATGACAGAACTGTTGATGATGATGGTTATTCTAACTTTTCAGTAGAAGGTATACGTTCAAAGAATAAGTGTCAAAACAAATATCATAAGGATGCAGTAGAATTTCTTGAAAAAATAAAAGAGAAATACAAAACGTCACAGAGTAGAGCTGAAAGAGTTCATCTTCTTACGCTTGCTCCATCGACATGGAGTTGTGCAAAAATAATGACTGAGTTTGGAACGTCTCAACGAAATGCAAGAAATGGTTAAAAGAATTGTTTGCTGAGCATGGTATTCTCACACTCCCAAACAAAAAGAAGGGAAAACTTTAGAGTGCGAGCCCGAAGCTCTAGTAACTCAGTTTTATCAGCGAGATTATATGATACGCTTGATGCCAGAGATAAAAGACTGGGTGTCCGTACGAATCGATGGCAAGAAAGTTCAAATGCAAAGGAGAATGGTTCTCTGCAACCTGAATGAGATATTAACAACGTTTCAAACAGAACACGATGATGTCAAAATTGGCTTCACAAAATGTAACCAACTGAGCCCAAAACATTGCGTTTTGGCAGGAAGCAGCGGAACTCACACAGTATGCGTTTGCATTAACTATGAAAATGTTAAAATGATGTTAATAAAGGAAATCAACTTAAAGTATTAACCAGATGATTTACCAGAATATTTGCACGATTACCGCGATTGTCTTTAATTGACATGTGTCCTAATGCAACAACTTCTTGCCACTTAGGCGAATGTTCAAATTGCCCGGAAACAACATTCATCAAAGAGAATTTAATTTACTCTTTTGAGCGAGAATATATTGAGGAGGTAAAATTTGAATCTTGGCTTCAGACTGAAAGATGCACATTGAAAACAATAGTTTCGAATGTTGATGATTTTGTGGAAGAAATGTGTAGAGGATTGCTAAATTTGAGAACCCATGACTTTTTAGTCAAAGAGCAGTGTTCATTCTTCAAGGATTTGTAGATACATTTGAAGTCTGTTGAATTCATTATTTCGTTTGATTTTGCAGAGAACTATAAATATGTATGTTCTTCAGGATGCCATACAATCATTCCACTTCAATAACGACCAAGCAACTATATTCACAGTAGTTATTTACTACATGAAAGATGAAAAACTGGAACACAAAAGTGTGGCAATTATATCCGACGATTTAAAACATGTAACCGTTTCAGCTTATGAATACCAGAAGATAATACTAAATTATCTTAAATGTAATTTTACAGTAGAGAAGGTACACTACATTTCGGACGGAGCTCGTCAACATTTTAAAAACAAAAGTAGCTTCGCAAATGTTATAGCTCATGAAAAAGATTTTGGAATGCCAGCTGAGTGGCATTTTCATCCTACTGCTCATGGTAAAGGAGCATGTGATGGTGTTGGAGCAAACCTCAAAAGAAATGCAGCGAAGTATAGCCTCCAGTGCTCTCACCAAGATCGCATCTTAGATGGGACTGCTTTATTCCATTGGACAACGAATTATTGTAAAGAAACTGAAATAGTTTGTAGTAGCAAAGAGGATCATGCGGAAACAAAGAAAACACGGAAGAGCAGATTCGATGCTGCGGGAACAATCGATGGCACCGCTCAATACCATGCTTTTATACCGCTAGTCGATGGAAAACTTAAGTTAAAAAAGTTTTCTGCATCTACTCAATGCGATTTCCAAAACAAACAAAAAAACCAGAAGCAAAATCAACAGCTAAATGTAGTAACGCCAAGAAAGGATTCGCAAAAAACAGAAAATAAGGGTGATACATAAGCAGGATGAATGATTGGGTATTTGAAAATTTGCAAACTTAAAGACCACCAGCTACAACAGCTACAACAAATTAAATGTAACAAAAATTAGGATATAAAAGGATATAATGTGATTAAGATTAAATTTTATTAAATTATTTATCTTTTTATTATAACTATATGTATATTAATTTAATTATTATTACAATTAATTAAAAAAAGTTTTATTTGTCAACATTTCTATAGAAAAAAGTGATTTTATTCCTGGAATTAACATATTGTGAGTATTACATCGATTGTATAAAATGCTAGTTAGGTATGTTACATACCGTCGGAAAGGTTAATTTGTTTGGTTTTTCTGCATAAGTTTTGTTTTTAAGGTTTTGAAACACTTAACACAAATAGGAAGAAATTCAAAATAGTGCTGCATATGCTAAAATTTGAAAAACCCTCGTCTAGAGTTAGAAATTATTTTTTTTTTTTACATAAGCCACTCGCATCCAAAAAAGCGACCAAAACTACCTTTAAGGAAAAGACAAAAGCTTTCTTTTGAGAAAAAAAAAAAAAAAAACATTTCGGATAAAAAGAAAAAAATAAAAAAAAAGTTTTAAATTTAAAAAAAATTTAAAAAGATTTTGTTATTTATGCTTAATTTCCAGTTTTTATTCTTGATAAAAACACTTGAAATTTATTGTTGATGGGATAAGCTATTCCTATGCGCATTTCACTGGTTGCTTAGGCCAGATCATCAGGAAACTTCATCCATAAAGATTTTAGAAAAACTAAAGATATTAAACCAAATAAAACTGTTAAGCGTATAAGAATCATAAGCAACAGTTCTACTTGTAACAATATCAAAGTTTAAACAAAAACCTCAACAATAAACAATTAGTTTATCTCTCCTTAGCTTATCCCATCAACAATAAATTTCAAGTGTTTTTATCAAGAATAAAAACTGCGAATTAAGCACGAATTACAAAATCTTTTTAATTAAAATTTTGTATTCCCAAAAATTACTTTTGATAATTAAAAAATTTTTTTAAAAACAACAAAAAATTTTTTTTCGAAAGATTGATCAAATAGCTATCGAAGCTACTTGGGACAAATTTTGCTAACATCAATAGGTAATAAGTTACATGGGGGAGAAAGAACCCCTCTAACTCAGAAACTTTTTGACCGATCTCGTTGAAAATTTGTGTCTCACTATCCAATAGGACTAACCTTGGTGCAAATTTCATCCAAATCGGAATACATAGATTTCAAAATTGGGTCACTTGACATGAAATCCCCCATATGTTTATCTGTGTATTAAAAAACAAACAAGGAAATTTCATGTAAAAAAAAAATTTTTTTTCCAGCACATATTTCTTTATGGCTTTCTTTCATGTTTGTTTACAACATAAATGTCAAATTGATATAAAAAATTCAAAAACCAAAACCAGTTTTACAAAATGGAAACACTTTGACACGTTTTGCTCAAAACAAGTTGTTTTGCTTTTAGTGGAAACATAGTATAATCTCAAATATTTGACAATTTTTGTTTTGTTTAAACAGTTGACAAATGGTGTCAAATAAAATAAATTAAATCATGTTTGCATGCGTTCAGACTAAAACAAATATTTGCATCAAATAGTTATTTAATGAAAGTGTTCAAAAATAAAAATATATTTCACAAATAGTAAAAATGAGCGCAGAAGCGAATTTATTTGTTTTATTCTGTGGAGCAGCATCTCTTATATATTTAGAACAGGAGAATTTAAAAGAAAAAAAAAACTGAATGCGAAAAATTGCAAACTTGGAGACAAACCCTAAAATATATTTGAAATCGCTTAATCGGTTAAACACAAAATGTCCCGAAAAAACAAAAAAAAAAAATGTTCCAAAAATAGCGAAAAATTTAGATTAAATTTATTAAAAGTACCTAAAACTATAAGGAATGGCAAAAATTCGATAAAAATTGCTAAATAAGCGGAAATTCGCAAAAATTTGCTAATAGCGGCAAGATAGCAAAGTCTAATAATTATTAAAAATCTTTAAAACTTTAAAAAATGTTTCTATCTGGAACATGGCAAACATTATTTGTCGTTATTTGCTCTTAAAATTTGTTTGTAATCTATCTATATATATAAAAGAGTTGCGTGAGTGACTGACTGACTGACTCATTCATCATCGCCCAGCCCAAACCGCTAACCCTAGAAACTTGAAATTTGGACTAGTGATTGGTCACTCCCCAAATCGATCCACTAAGACGGGATTTTTCGAAATTCGAATGTTTAGGGGGTAAAAAAGGTAAATACGGGAAAATTCAGTAACCTAATATCCATCTATCTATCTATATATATAAAATTGTAACGTTACTGACTGACTGACTCACTGATTCATCATCGCACAGCCTAAACGCCTGTAGCTAAAAACTTGAAATTTGGAACAGAGACAGGTGACTCCCCAAATCGAGCCACTAAGACGGGATTTTTGGAAATTCGAATTTTTAGGAGGTAAAAAAGGGTAAAAACGTAATACTTATCGTTGTTCTTTAGAAAAATAAACGGACAGGTGTCTGGTACTTTTTTAAAATTCGGCCCTATTAGGGAGAAATCGGGTAAAATCTGAATTTTAGTAGTTCTTTGCCACCCCATATATCTTTTGAACAAATAAACATATAAACAAAGTTAAAACCCATTTGGTGCTTTTCGTAACTATTTTTGGTACTTTTTTTACAAAACATTTTCCTACATTCATTGACATATTCGTACTAAATTATGGGCTGCCACTACAATACTGAAATATTTGATACTTTGATGGGGGAAAACTATAGTACCCAAAAAAGGAAATACGGGAAATTTGATATTTTTCTTTAGCTTTTTGGTTATACTAATGTAGCCGCTTAAATGCTAGAATTTAAACAAGTTTAAACCTAGAAAAATAAACTTTGGCATAACAATATGTCCACGAAGAAAAAGGAGACGCTTACGAAGTAGCGGTTATATGCTTGTATCATATAATGTTTGCTCAAAAATTACTAAAATATTTGATTATTTGACACTATTTTCACATTGGACAAATATCTGTTTGCCGGCTAATACTTTTATTTGATCAAAATCAGCTCTTATTTTATTTGACACTTAAAAATATTTTGTGTTCCGGCTACGTTAATGAAATATTTGATGTTTGCATCCAAATTTTTTATCAGTCTGAAAGTACCTTAAGACTTCCTTCTTGGCATGGTATTGGTAGATTTTTTTAGAATAAATCTTATATATATTACAAAACTTAAAAGTATTGTTTAGTTTGTGTTTTTTTTACAAACATTGTAAAAAAAAGTTTATCTTTTCATACAATCCCGACTACAATTGGTTAATTTTTAGTCCACTCTAAATGTGATGTATTTCACTTTGTTTATTTTTAGTTATAAATTACTAAAAAAAAGGGTGCATTTTTTGTTTTGAACCGTTATTTTTATGAAACAAAAAACGATGACTTGCTAATTTTTTGAAAAAAAAAAGAAACGCAATCGTTATATTTTTTTTTAAACTAAATGAATAGTTTATACATATTATGAAATTCAAAACAAAACTCGTGAGTTTGCAAATAAAAGATAGCATGTGTAATTTGTATATGCATGTGTAATTTTAGCATGATCCATGTGTAATTTACCATTTTATTGGTAAAGACACTGAAAATATCAGTATTTGGAGCAAAATAACGGTTTAAATATGAACACAAAAAAAGTCGGCAACACCTGTTTTCGCTTACAGACCGACAAAAAACTAACAGTGCGACCATTTGCATAGCCAAAGCCGTAATGATAATATTTTATGTAAGCTATGTTAACATACAGGCAACGTTTCTAAATAACATTTAGTTTGGGAACTAAAGGGGGTTCGATATTGCCACCTATTCCGCAATACCCATAGTTTCTCTATATTACAAATGGTCTGGAGAGAACAATAGGCTACATAATTTTTCGAAATTTTAAGTGGAAGTTGCACCTCTTATACAAAGTTAACACTTATTTTCTTCAATTTTAAAAACTTTTTGAGTTATAGCTTTCAACAACAAGTACAACTTTTAAAGTCTTGGTATGCGTTTTAGTATCAAAGTGGGAAATTGAGCTTAATTATGCGGTAGATATTTTAGTTATAGATGCTTTTTGGCCGGCGGAAATATAATCATATTAAACGAGATGGGATCGGAAGCGCCTTTGACCTTATCGTTTATCTAAAAAAGTTTTTCAGTTAGATCGTTGAAGCATTTAGAGAAGCAGATAATGGCCATATACACTTCAAAGCACATATTTATATTCCTTATATGGCTAAAGCTTCGTGACCATCGTGTCAGATCTTATAATGTTGTAATTTTTCTGACAATGGTGCCATTGTCAGATTCATTAATTAAACACATTCGGTGCAGTTCAACAAGTATAAGGCGGATCTAAAACGGGCAAAGCGACTATCATTGAGGCAATTTTGTGTATCCATTGATAATGTCAACGAGCTGTCAAGATTCCGACTCCATGGGCAGGAAAGTTGTTGCCCATGCGGATGACATAGTTCTGCTGGTCAGGGGAAAATTTCAGTCCTCGATCGGGGAATGTTAGGGCTTTTAAGGGCAAATGGGACAACACCATAACGGACTTCTGCAGATTATGTGATGATTCAGAGGAGCTGGAGGCGATCGAGCATGTACTGTGCCATTGTCCTAGGATGCAGGGTCTCAGACAGAAGTGGCTAGGAGATAGGTTTCACGACGAACTGTGGTGTATCGCTGGATGTCATCCGGCTGATCTACTGGGGTTTGTCTGGGGTTGTTTCTGTTGAGCGGACTGTAGAGGGGGTAATAGTTCTACGTAATACCTATTAACTTTCTAATTTTCTTGATCCTATCCACCTCATACTTCTTTTCTTTACTTTTCACTTTCTCTACTTTTTCTTTTCATTGAAAGGATTCACAATAGACCGTATTGGTCCTTACCTAACCTAACCTAACACATCTGCCAAATGAAAATACCGTACAATGTTCACACAGTTGCAAGACATTTTTAGTCAATTTTAATGACAACATTGCAAGATCTGACCACCGTCTGTACGAAGCTTAAGTTGACAGTCTGTTTAAGTTTAAGCTTCTAAAAAAATAATTTTTAAGTAGATAAAAAGGTTAAAATACAATTTGGTTTAAGGATTGATGTTTGAATATTGAAGTCGGCAGTCATCGATGGCTGCGAGTGTAAGACGGCAAATCCCTCTGAGGAGATCAAGTGGTTGTGATCGAAATATGTCAGGGTAACCAGCCGCCTGTGTTCGAATCTCAGGCCAGCTGCCTAGGTTCGAAAAATTGTCAATAACAATTTAAATTAATTTTCATGTTGTAAAATTCCTTTCTTCATAAAGATAATTTCATGAAAAATTAAATTTGATGAACTTAAGCCTAATTAAAAATATTAAAATTTGGATTAAAAACCATAAATAGTTCGACAAAATAACCACAATACTAATTATTGTTAAAGCTAGGGCACGAGCTCTATGTGTACATTTGTCCTTCAAGTTGTGCTGAAAAAGGTCTAAAAAAAAAAGAAAGACAAACATGGGAAAACAAAAATGTACTTTGGACTTCAAGAAGAATTCTTGACAAAAAGTACGAAGGAATGGAAGTAAGGAAAAAACATGTAAAATCAATTAAAAGGGACAATCTTTCGAAAAAAGGTAAATTTCGATCTACCAAAGGTTAAAATACAATTTGGTTTAAGGATTGATGTTTGACTACACAGCAAAAAATTATTAGGTTTCTGGAAGCAGTAAACAATTTTCATGCTTTCAAGTTCCGCTGGTTTAAAGCGCTTTCCGATTTTCCACAGAAGCTCCTAAATTTTCCGGCTAATTTTTTTTTTTTGGATTCCTCATAATTTTTGCTTTAAGAATCAGCTATAAAAAAATGGGCCCCGACTCCTTGTTTGGACAGGAGAAGAGCATTTAAAAATACATTTTAAAAATTATTTTACAGTTAAAAATACATTTATGAAGAAAAAATCTTTCTTATTTTGCTGCTTATACTTAATTACAATATTTATTAAAAATTTCAATTGTCTTGGCATCATTATAAAATTAAAGTCACTTTAAATTTAGCACGTCGGCAGACGAAGAGTACCGCTTTACATTAATTGACATATCAGAAATATTTGGTATGAAGCAATGAAACTTTTGCGTTCCAGTTATAGTTTTGACATTATTATATCTGTTTTGAATTCGTCGCTCCATGGCATCGTGTTCTTTTTGAGTGCATAAAACTGTGTTAATGGCAATTTCCTTGCTTTGAATCCACGAAAACAAATGTTGTACATTTAAGATCTGGTCAGTATATGGCCTTTGCAAACTTGCCTTAGTCGCCATGCGTTTTAGGGTTCCCCCTAACGCATCGCATGGGCCCTTACCGTGGGACGTCGCGAAAAAGTGCCACTCGACCTTGCAGTTTGTTCTTCTTCAATTATGCAAAGATTGTAAAAATTTTTTTTATTCTTGTACTGACAAGCCGCGCCGTCTGAGAAAAACGTTACTTTGTCGATTGCATCGAATTTTGATCTTAAGAATTCAAACAGTTTCATTTGAAATAAATAAACGGACACTTAATTATGAGCTAAACTCTCCGCGACAACAACAAGGCTTACGGTCTGTAGTTCGTTATCTTCGTTTTTGAAATAAATGCAAAAAGGATGCACCGTGCACTGGTCGTTTGCCCAGTGATAAGCCTGAATTTCATCCTGAACGAGAAAAGTGTAATTCTCGGCAAAGTCGCTTATCACAATGAATTCATTTTGGGCTAATATCTCCTTACTTTCCTTTAGAAATTTCGATTGCATCTCGGATATGAAATGGTGCGCCTTCAGTTCATTCAACTTGAATCCGAATTCCTCGATGAATTCCGGAATCTGCTTTACCACGGTCTCAAGGGAACATCTGCCGCTGCTAATTATCCACTGTTTGAAATGCACCTCCTGAATTAACAGCTGTTCAAACTTTTCCGCCAAATATTGCTCTAGCTCGTCAATCTTCGGACAATTGTCGTATTTGGACAGATGACAATTTTCCGTGGGGTATGCGCACAACGACTTCGACAGGAGGTCCCTATATGTTTCAATTTCACCGTGAAATACTTTCAATTTCTTGCATGGAAAGAAAATTAATTTGATGTTTTGATGAAACATGCAAACGCAGACTGAATGCGTTCCGTGCCTGTCTAATGCCAGCACGCATTCTTTTGGTCGTAGGATGGCAAACTTAGAAAATCCCACTTTTTCTGCTGGGTATTTCTCATTGAACTGATGGTATGCTTCGGATAGATTACATAATAATAATCTGCGCTGCTTGTGTACTTTTTCTCCATCTTCACGTGTGATAACATAGTCACGTGTACCTGGGCAGGCGCGGCTGTTGTCATCATTGCAGTAAAAATCTTGAATCAATTTCACCGTTGCTTCGCTGAGGGTCCTTGAGCCAAATTTCTTGGTGGGAGTCGCCAATATGCCCTTCTGTCGAACTAGTTCTTTGCTTCTTCTCGCGATGTAAAAAGATGTTTGAAACTGTTCAGAAATCTTGCGTATAGACCATGATTGAGGCAGCACAGATAAAATGAGATATTTCTCCGGAAAAGTGGTCGCTAAATTGAATATTCTTTTCAACTGCTCAATCATTTGTTTGCCGTCATCAACGTCATCTGCTTGACTGCATTCGTTATCAGAGCCTTCATCAAATATTGTCGCGATTGCACTCATAACCTTGCCTTTTTTCTCTTTCCTGTATGTTTCACTTCGCAACTTTCTTTTTCTAATAGGCGTTTCACCTAAAGTGGTAATAGCCTCATTCAAAGGACTCAAAGACATATTGACCATCGGAATGTCTGCCTCACTATCATATGAAACATTTTGTTCACTTGTCGTTTCACTCTCGGATTGTGGCTGCATTTGTTTCAATGCATTTGCTTGTTGAGACAAATCGATTTTACACTTGGGGCAAATGAATTCTGCTTCTTCACCGTATTGTATATTTAATTCATTCATGTATCGCTTCGAAACACCAGTTAATTTTAATACTTTTATCTTTTTCGAACGATGTCCACTCTTGTTAAACGGATTGCAGCAAAATTTATTCATTTTACTTTAAATTGTCTTTACAGCTTCACTCTTTACTTTACAAAAAAAAAACACTTTAACACTTTCACGTTTAGTATTCAACTGAAATTTGACTCAGAGTGTGTGAAGTATTTATATTTATTTTTTGGTAAAAAATAGGTAAAAAAAATAAGCGATATTTGCTTTTCTTTAATAGGAAAATTTGCGTGAACTACTGGTCATAAAATGTTTTTTAAAGAGGGACTTAATTGGTTACTGCCAATAAGCCGACCACAGGTCATAAAATGGTTTGCACATTTTTTAAATTACCAGGTAATAAATATTTCGCCATATTTATGGAAAATCCGTGTTTTATGACTTGTTTCTGCACGTGTCATTTTAGGCGAAATATTTATTACCTGGTAATTTAAAAAATTTACAAAACATTTTATGACCTGTAGCCTCAGTCGGGTTTGGTGTGCCATTACATGCCACTGCTGCTATTATCCATGGATTTATGGCCGATCTTGTGAAGGCAGGCAGACCATATTCACTACACACACAACTTGGGGCTCTTAAAAAAAAATTGATTTTTTTTTCATATGTATTTTTAACTGTAAAATAATTTTTAAAATGTATTTTTAACAAGGTGGTCTCTTAAATGCTCTTCTCCTGTCCAAACAAGGAGTCGGGGCCCATTTTTTTATTGCTGATTCTTAAAGAAAAAATTATGAGGAATCCAAAAACAAAAAAATTAGCCGGAAAATTTAGGAGCTTCTGTGGAAAATCGGAAAATTTAATTTTCATGGGAAAATTTAAAGGTAAATTTCTAAGAAAAATTAGGAAAATTTTATTTTTCAATTAAAGCCTGATTTAATACCTTTCCAACGAGCTATCACTTGTTGCGATCGCTTTAGTAGTTTTTTTTAAAACAACTTTCAATGAGGTCCCTTATGAAGAATTCTTCAATTTTGTCACATGACAGTGGTGTACACCACCACTAAACCAGTCACTATAAAAAAAAAAAAAATGTAGGTACATTATTTTTTGCTGGACAATCGATTGAGACTATTTATTTTAAAATCGGAGAGGGGACGTCCAAAAGGTGATCGCTTTTATATGGAATTGCTCTATAATCTCTCTCATATTACATTAAAGTGAGAGAATAATAGCAATTTACAAGATTTGTTGTTGTTAAATGATTTTTTATAAGCAAGATGATACAATTAGATGACGAAATAAAAATAATGCGACATTCAGTTGTGATTTAATTTATGAAAGGTAAATTCTAAGAAAAATTAGGAAAATTTTATTTTTCAATTAAAGCCTGATTTAATACCTTTCCAACGAGCTATCACTTGTTGCGATCGCTTTAGTAGTTTTTTTTAAAACAACTTTCAATGAGGTCCCTTATGAAGAATTCTTCAATTTTGTCACATGACAGTGGTGTACACCACCACTAAACCAGTCACTATAAAAAAAAAAAAAATGTAGGTACATTATTTTTTGCTGGGCAATCGATTGAGACTATTTATTTTAAAATCGGAGAGGGGACGTCCAAAAGGTGATCGCTTTTATATGGAATTGCTCTATAATCTCTCTCATATTACATTAAAGTGAGAGAATAATAGCAATTTACAAGATTTGTTGTTGTTAAATGATTTTTTATAAGCAAGATGATACAATTAGATGACGAAATAAAAATAATGCGACATTCAGTTGTGATTTAATTTATGAAAGGTAATGACCAGGGAAACCATAAATATGCAATTGCATGTTTTTCCTTGTGCGACAAATGAAGGCACAAACAATATATTTATCCGTTTTAGAGCGTTTTATGAATTTTGACATCGATTTGTTAGTGCATATTTTTGCATATTTTACCGTTTGCAGCATTATTGTGCATAATTTAGTTAAACGAGCATTTTTGTAGCAAATTTTAAGTTTATAGTGCATATTTTGCCTTTTTAAGGCATTTCTTGATACATGTTAAATTTTTTTAGAGCTTTCGCAGAAAATAAATTTTTTTTTCGAAATTCTGTTCCTCAAATTTTGCCATCGACATTTAATCTTTACTCTCAAATTGTAAGACAAAGCAGGTTGTCATTAAGGATAAATGTTATGCGATGTGTATAATACTGTTACGTTTTTCCTTTAATAAACGCGTTTGAGTTCTTTTAATTGCAAATCCGAATAAAAACCCGCACTTATTTAACTTAACAAACTTTATTAATTATTTTGTTCACAATTATTAGTTACGAACAGAACCGTTTCTCAAAACAAACTAACTCTAATTATTCATGAGTCACCCCTTTTTATATTTCATAACTATTTCTTGAAATTTCCTGAACCTTCCTGTAAAAACATTTTATTATGTTCTAAAACCATTTCTAGAAATGACTGGGAAATTCATGTAATAATTATTTTAAAATAACAGTTGTGTTCAAAATTATACATGACAATTTTAAGTAACTACTATAACTTAAAAGATAACTTATTACTTTAACTATAAATAATGCTTAGATAATTTTACTTTCGCAACACTGCCCTCCACTTAAGCCTGTTCGTCCCGAATAGGCTCAGATTCTCCTTTTCCATAATGGGCTAGTCGTTCTAGATGTACCACTTTCATTTTTGACCTTGGACTCTTATATTTCCGGATTCGATACACCACGTCATTCAATTTCTTTATTACTTTATACGGGCCATCCCAATGAGTCTGCAGCCTTAGAGATAGTCCTTTCTTCCGTTGCGGATTAAAAAATAAAATCAACTGGCCTTCTTTGAAGCCTTCAGAATTTGCCGATCGATCGTTTCTGGATTTCATCTTGTCATTTGATAAATTAACACGCCTTCGTCCTAACTCGCTTTTCTGCTCTTGGGTGGAGTCCTTATTATTCGCTTGTACGCATAGTTCACCAAAGTCGCAATGCTGGAGCGGTGTTCTATTTCCTCCAATTAGACCGCTGTCTTCAACGCACTGTGGGCATTTAATTATGCACTCAATCACGGCTTGCTTGCAACCGATCCAATAGTAGCTTGCTTTTAACTTCTTTATGGTTTTTGTTACGCTAATATGTCCACTACTAGAACCGTCGTGGAATTTCTTCACAACTTCGCATACTTTAGAAGACGCTACTACAATAAGGTTTTTAACCGTTTTGCCATCAGTACTTTCCCATGTACGGTATAGGCAATCATTTACCATCCGCAGACTATTCCACTGCGCCCAATACGCTTTCATCAGTGGACCCTCCAATCTAACTTCTTCATGAGTCGGTCTTTCACCGTCTTTCTTGGCCTTCATGATGTTCGCTAATACGGGGTCACTTTTCTGCGCCAATGACCAGTCTTTGCTGGGTTCCACATGTAATAGGCGAATCTCATTGATGCGTTTCCTGTTTTCAGACTCCATACAGTGCTTGCTTTTATGTTTACTGGGCCGTCTTGAATTTGTGCTCGCCTTCCCACGTTTTCCATCGTCTCTTTGGGATGACAATTTGCTATGATCACCAGTGACTAGCTGTCTTACGAGAGCTTCACTTACATTCCCAACGTTTAGACTTATGCCTTGACGAATCATAAAATCTGCTCCAATTGTGACCTCGTCCATAATTTCAGCCACAATAAATTCATCGAAACCGATCATATCGACCATTCTTATTTCCACTCTTGCTTTGCCATAGACAATGACAGGCTCTCCCGTAGCTGTTCGCAAGTTTACGCCGCTTAGTGGCTCGACAGCTCTCTTTATCAAATCAGCTCTTATAATGGAATGTCCTGCACCAGTGTCGATAGTTAAAATGCGGATTTCACCATTTATGTAACCACAGGTCGTTATATTTCTGTTACTCGTTTTCACAACTAAATTTATCGTGGGACCTTCAGTTTCCTCTGCACTGCTAGCTCTTCTCAGCGTTAGTGGTGGCTCCCGCGATGATTGTTGACTTGCTCTCCGTTTATCCCTTTGCGGCGAAGCAGACCTTGATTGTTGTCTGGGTGCTTTGCAGTTTCGTTGAATATGGCCACACTTACCGCAATTATAGCATTTTGCTTTGTTTTTACCTTGCTTCTCGCTCAAAGCTTGCATCACTGCCTCCTTTATGTCCTTTACAATATCTCTTTCTTCTTCAGCGGCAAAATCAAGTTTTCGCACCTTATACGCTTGCGGCCTTGAAATTATACTTGCGGTTTCTTGGGCTAGGGCAAATGATACATCTCGTATACCATTTACAAATGCTTCGGTCTTAAAATGATCTAGCAATGGATGATTTTCACCAGGATAAGTAAGCTGCACCAAACGTTCAATCTCTAGTGCGAAATCCTGTAGCGTCTCGTTTGCCTTTTGTACCCTACCCCGTAATTCCATTCTGAATATTTCTTTTCTGTGTTCACCACCATACTTGCGTTGCAGTGCTGCCATAATGCCATCATAATTGTTTCTGCAACTTACTGGTACACTTTCTAAAATTTCAGCTGCAGTTCCTTTTAAAGCCAGAATCAGCTCTATGGCTTTTTCTTCATTGTTCCAAGCATTTTTGTTGGCAACTGTGTCAAACTGGAACTTAAACACATTCAATGGTGAACTGCCGTCAAAACTTGGAGCTTTTATTCTATTCGAGACTTCGAAAAACTCGCACCGCTCCCTCTTGGTACTGAAGAGTATTTACTCTTTCTTCCAGATGATGTAGTTTTCCATCAAAAACCGTGACTTGTGTTTTTACATCCGTGACTTGTGTGTTTACATCAGACAATTCTATTTCCATATCGTCTACTCTTTCGTTTATAACAGTGGAAATCTCTTGAAGCTTCTCAAGTTTTTCATTAGTAGCCTGAAGTTTTTCGTTTGTTACTCTAGAATTTTCTTGGATTTCGGCTACGATAGCTTTTGAATTTTCTTCCATTTTTCTAGAATTTTCTTCCATTTTTCTAGAATTTTCTTCCATTTTTCTAGAAGTGTCTGCCGACATCTTTTCCATTTTCTGCATCATAGCAGCAAACATTGCGCTTAGATCCATGTTGCTTGTTACTGCACGGGTAGCAACTTCTATTTCTTCTTTTTCGTAAAATTCATAAGCTGCGATGTCAATATTGCGTCGCTTAAATTCATCGATTAATCTTTTCTGCAGCTCAGCTTTATTTCCTGCAGTAGGCAGATCCAACTTGCCCAACTCTTTCTTCAGCTCATCGAATTGCATTGCTGTTTGTATAGTTTTTTTTTTATTTGTTTATTTATTTTATTTTTTTTTTTTATTGCAATTTCACTTCTGACACCAATTGTTACGTTTTTCCTTTAATAAACGTGTTTGAGTTCTTTTAATTGCAAATCCGAATAAAAACCCGCACTTATTTAACTTAACAAACTTTATTAATTATTTTGTTCACAATTATAAGTTACGAACAGAACCGTTTCTCAAAACAGACTAACTCTAATTATTCATGAGTCACCCCTTTTTATATTTCATAACTATTTCTTGAAATGACTGGGAAATTCATGTAATAATTATTTTAAAATAACAGTTGTGTTCAAAATTATACATGACAATTTTAAGTAACTACTATAACTTAAAAGATAACTTATTACTATAACTATAAATAATGCTTAGATAATTTTACTTTCGCAACAATACATAGAAATGTAGACCAATCTTTTAGTATACCGATCGACTCAAAATCACTTTTTAAACTGATCTAACGATGTCCATCTGTCCGTCTGGCTGGTTGTTATCCCATGTTAAACTTCTGCGCGAAGTACAAGTTTAAATTTTGTAGATAATTTGATCAAACATGGACGAGGCCTGTGTAAATGATGAGAATCGGTCTATAATTTCAAATATTTCCCATAAAAACTTCTTCCCAAATAATGCTCTTTGTGTCAGTAAGCCATCTAATTATGATGGTGTTTAAATTAAATTCATCCCAAAAATATTTTACTGCAAATTAAATTATGTTCGAATCGTTTCACATTTTCCTAAAGCTCCCATCTTTAAATAGCTTTCACTGCCTTTAAATGTGAACATTTGTTAATAATTTAGCGACCGTACCTAAAATCCCTTTAAGACAAAAACCCATATGGATGTTAATATATAGATAACATTCGACGCAAACATCTATTATATGAATTTTAACATAATATGGGCTTAAGCGATAATATTTTTAAATTTTTTTTTCAAATTTTATAGGGCATATTTTTAACATTTTTCAGGACATATTTTTCAGTTTTTAATGCATATTAAATGCGCATAGAACGTGTTTTTAGAGCATATTTCTGGTTTCCCTGGTAATGACCTATATTTAATAGTGTTTTTTTTTTTCTACGTATTGACTGTACTATTTTATTACCAGGTTTGTTTATTTATGAATCTATACTAGTTTTGCCTACATTGCATACTATATATTTTTTGTACATTTTTGTAATAATGATTTTTATTATAAAATGATCTGTTAAAAAAAAAATACAAAAGAAATTTGAAAATTTTTGTAATAATGATTTTTATTATAAAATGATCTGTTAAAAAAAAAATACAAAAGAAATTTGAAGCACCGCGTTTATTTGTGTTTTCGCTAAGGTTTCGCTAAGGTATGAATTAAGGGACTGGTTTATTAAGTACAGGCCATCGGTAGCAAGCAAAACTGCATTATTAAACATTTTGAATTCAAGAAACTCCGATATTCCTTTGAGTGTTCCTGGTCTAATAGGAGAACAAAAGTTAGTTGTTAAAAGATCTGTTGCACCGGGATCCTACTTCCACTTGGGTATTGAGAAAAATTTACAAAAAATGTATGAAAGCATTGAAATTGAAAATGTCGAAGAAGTCATATTGGACATAGGAATAGATGGGCTTCCCCTCTATAAAAGCAGTGAAGTTGGTCTTTGGCCAATATTAGGGCGAGTCGTGAATTTACCGATGCTTAATGTTTTTTTAATTGTAAGTCATGTAGAAAAGAAAAAACCTTTAGACATCAATTTATTTCTTCACGGCTTGGTTTACGATTTAAAGAAATTAAGCGAGGAAGGCTTTGTGGTGGGCAATAAAAAAAAATTTTAGAATACGAGCTTATTTATGTGATACTCCAGCGAGATCTTTTGTGTATGGGATACGAGGTCACAATTCTTTAAACGGGTGCGGCAAGTGTGATCAAAAAGGTAAAAGCGTAGCTAAAGTCACAACTTACAGTACCACTATAGGAAATCTTCGTACTGATGATGATTTAAAAAATAGAACTGACAAAGATTTTCATCACCAAAAATTCTGCGATAACCAAATGTTGCTGGAGAGTGTGGACACACAGATGATAACGCAGTTCCCGCTGGATATAATGCACTTGGTTGATTTGGGTGTTGTAAAAAAAATGCTTGTATTACTCTTTCAAGGGAAATCAAAAGAGCGTCTTTCTGCAAACTCTAAGTATGCAATGTCATCCATGTTAACATCTTTTTCGCCATTCATTCCAAGAGAGTTTTGCAAGAAAACCTCGGTGTTTTGCAGAAATTTCGAGATGGAAGGCCGTCGAATTTCGCCAATTCATTCTCTACACCGGTCTTATAGTGGTTGAAGAATGCTTAAGCCAAGATATATTTGAGCATTTTCTGTTGCTAACATCTGCCTATCGAATTTTTCTAAGTCCGAATCTTTCTCCGGAAAAAATAAATATTGCGCACGAAATGTTAAAAAAACTTGTTGAAAAATTTTCAGATATTTTCGGTGAAACCAGCTTAACTTACAACGTTCACAATCTTTTACATTTAAGAGATACAGCACAAAAATGTGGCTGCCTTTCAAATCTTACAGCATATCCTTTTGAAATATGATGAAAAGCATAAAAAAGGCAGTCAAAAAACCACAGAAAATAGAAGAACAGCTGTATAATACTTTTATGGATTTACCACTTAAAAAAAAAAACGAAAACCAAAAGAATTAAAAGGAATTCTGAAGGCAAAATTAAATCTTTTGCATCAGAAATAGGGCTTTTTACAAGAAACTCCCCAGATAGCTTTTGCTTAATTGATGATGGGTTTTTTGCGCCAATAACTGATTTTAATGATAATGATTCGTTTCAAGCCAAAGTTTTTATAAATTCCAAAGACTTTTTCTTAGAACCAATTCAATCGAAGGAACTTGGCATATGTATAGCCAATACGAAAACTTTTATTGAAAAAAGTTTCAAATTAGATCAAATATCAGCCAAACTTGTGTCCTTGCCCTATAAAAATTATCTATTATTAGTTACTTTAGTACATAATCAGGATTTTTAACTCTTTAATTAAATTCTTTAAATCAAAACTCAAAATTAATTAAAAATAACACAAGTCTAAATTTAAATAAATAAATAAGTCCTTTTAGTAAAATGGCTCCCAAGAAACCAACAACATCTTCGGCACAGGATCAAACAGGCGTAACATCATCAGCTACCAATATTATATTACCAAAACTGAATGAAATCAATAACAAACTCAAAGAGACATTGATAGGTAACATAATACACAATAAATTACAAAAAATTATTTTCTGACAAAACCTTATATTTTTAAAATTTTAAAATGTGATAGAAGAACTCAACGAAGTAAGGAAAGAAGTTAAACAGTTGCAAGGTAATATTAAATTATAATATATATTGCATATAATTATTATACATTTTTCCTTTTTTATTATAGAAACTGTTTGTAACCAAAATAAAGTAATGGTCGAATTGATGTCAGAAATTAAAATTATGGTGAAATCCAATATTACAGCAGAAACAAATTCATCGAAATATTCAAGCTATTTTCCACTTTCTTCGAGCGCAGAATTAGATGATGTAGAAACGGAAAAAGATGAAAATTCGAAGGATGCAATTGTAAGAATACTAAGTAATTACATATGTGCATGAACTTCTCCTTCTATATCAATATTATAAATTTTCTTATTTGTTTTCAGATTGCAACAATTAAAAATCTTTTAAGTGGTGGTGGGGTAAGAAAAAAATATTCTGAACATATTTGATTTGTCTCTTCTCCTACATTACACTGTTGACGGCAGACAGAAAAAGAAAAGACTATTGGATTATCCAAAATTAATGAATGTTATCTATCGTAAGTATTTTTTATTCAGTTTTTATTAAAACTTCTATTTAAAATTACAAAAAAATTATTTTATAGGCTCTATTGATACTGAATGCATATCTAAAAATTTATTTTTGGAACAGTTACGAAAATCAATTAGATTGGCCAAAAACCGATACTATAAACTAAAAAATGGCGCAGAGAAAGAAAATGCAGAAAAAGGAAACACTTTTTTCAATGAATAACATTTTTATTTAAATAGTTACATATTTGAATGAATTACAAACATTTTTAAAACTTTGTTTTTCTAGAATTTAAAATAAGAGAGATCAATCAATGAGATCAATCATTTATGTTATAAATTTATCTATATTTTGTACTTTAAAGCCGACTTATATTGAAATATGAATTTAACTGTTCTTTCTATTCCATCTTTTAAAGCATAAGCATATGTGTAGTTTTTACAACACAAGTAATTAAATGTGTAGTAAAATTCATATGAAAAACACTTTTTGAGTTTTTTCATATATATTTTACTACACGCTCCATCACTCGTGTTGTGAAAAAAGCACACAAATCAAACTTTTTTTTGTTATTAACTGAACAATGTAATTTTAATAAAAAATGAGTTATAATTAAATTTAGTTTTTTTTCAATATACATATCTATGTAAATAAAAAATGTAAATAAATAAATTAATGTATATGTACATAATATTTAAAAACAAATTTCTTTTAAAATTAATACAATTCTAATCATAGGAAATAAAAGAACAAAATGCTTCAAGAGCATCCTTGACGCTCTTCTAGAACCCTATCAAACAGTCATGTTTCATGCGCATTTTTGATGCTTTTAAAGAAGATGCGCAGAAAAGAAGCATGATTTCAGCGCATTTTGTATTCTTTTAAAGAAAAGCAATGAAGAGACGGGATTTCATCCCTGATTTCAGTGCATTTTATATGCTTTTAAAGAAGCGCAGAAAAGAGATGATTTTATTGCGCTGTTGATGCTTTAAAAGAAGCGCAGTTTTATGTCAAAAAAGAGAGCTCCAAAATGGGACATCGTGAACAAAAATCATGCCTTTTGGAAGCGCTTTTCGAAGCAAGAATAACAACAACAACCAACAAATCTCGCTTACACTCTCGCCTCGGGCGAAGCAGTCGTTTTTGCTGGGTAAATCCCTCTGAGGAGATCAAGTGGTTGTGATCGAAACATGTCAGGGTAACCAGCCGCCTGGCTTCGAATCTCAGGTCAGTCAAGAAGGAAAAATTGTCTATAACAATTTTAATTAATTTTCATGTTGTAGAATTCCTTTCTTCATAAAGATAATTTAATGAAAAATTAAATTTGATGAACTTAAGCCTGATTAAAAATATTAAAATTTGAATTAAAAACCATAAATAGTTCGACAAAATAACCACGAAATAAGTATTTAGTTGCACAAATACCACACACAATTTTAAGGGTCAAAAAAGCGGAGTTGGTAGTTCTTGTTCCAAAACAAAAAATTGGTTACTTTTGTGTTAAAAAAAAATTAACCAAAATGGAAAAAAGTACACAAGTATACATTGGAAAAAAGTAACCAATTTTGGTTAAAAGTAACCAAAACGGCAACGCTGAGTGTGTGTGATATGTATTAGATAGGGATGCCAATCTCGAAATACCGATATCCCGGGATTATTCTAAAAATTTAAGTCCCGGATCCCGGGATTTTTACATAAAAATCCAGAGATTTTAGGTTTAGTAAAAATGTGCTGATTTTTTTTTTATCAAATACAACTATGTTTAATTAAACGTGAGTCACCCTGTTAAAAATAACTTCAAAAATTTAATATTAAATCATATTGGCAATCAGTGTGGCCAGATTTTAAAATAATAAAAAGCTAAATGGGTGTTTCTACGTTAAGAGGTACTATCTACGGCTACATTAAAAAATCATATATAATTAAAAAATTTGTGGAAATATCAAACGTGTTTAATAACAAATAAAGTAAACTTTTTTGACAATAAATTGCAATACCTAAATTACCTAAGTTTAGTCATAACTTTGTGTTTACCTAGAAAAAAGTATCTACCCTGGCCTGTCCCTTTACTATTCTGTAACAAAATCTTTGAAATTTAACACATTACTAATTCATTAAACAACTAATCGTTATTTTTTATATAAAGTAGTATAAATAACAATAAACGTCGTTTAAATAAACTTTCAAATTACTTTCATATTCTATTAAAAAAATTACATAGGTTTTGTCCCTCGTATTTTAAGTCTCCTCCCCTGCACATTTTTCGACCGTTTAAAAATGACACTAAAATGCGTTGACGCTGCAGATTTAAATTGCAGAACATTTGTTTCGAAGTGAATTTAACAATAAGAATCGAGCGAGCCATTAGCGTACTCTTATTGGGCCGATAATTCGACCACACCACTCGGATCGCGCGCACGTATCAGTGATTGATGTATCTCCCCTGGTGAGTTTTATTCGCTTGTTATTTGTGGCTTAAGTTTGTTTGTAATATTTATTTATTTTAATTTCAGTATAATTTACTGTGTTAGTTTGTTTTTTTCGTTACGATACATATTTTTCTGATTGTGCTAGTTTTTTAATGAAAAAATCTCTCCCCTGCCGTATTTCCCCTGCTTCATTTGATGCCAGGGTAGAGATTTTACGTCCAGGGTAGATAAGGAAGTGAGATATTACTTCTTTCTTAGTATTTCATGTATATTATTTTACGTTAAACCAACACATATCCACTATATACGTTATAAGTGTTTTAACGCTTTAAAAATGTATGTATGCCTTATTTAATATAAAAAATTATAAAAAATCGTGCTAACCAACTTTTTACTGTCATCAATCGTTATATTTTTTAATGTTTGTTTTTATAAGTAGAAGTTCTTATTTAAGTTTAAAGTTTTTATTGGAGCATAGATGCTCTATATGTTTTTGTTACCTTATATTGCAAAATATATGAATTAAATAATTTACTTTTTTTCGACTACGTTTATGTAAGCAGATACTAAGTATTTTGGTTTTCTATGTTACATAAAAGAAGACTGTATGGAAATTTTTGTCTAATTTTTTTTTGTTTTAAACTATCACCAAATATTGAATAAATAAAGTTGATTCTTACGAAAATAAGGTTTGTTTTCAATTTTTATTTTCCCTGTAAAGTAAGGTATCCTGTCCTGGCCTTCATGTCTTTACCCTGTGTAGAGTATCTCCCCTGGTCACTTAATATACCGGTAAAAGTAGATTACTTGACTGGCCATTATTAAACATTCATTCAAACTACCTGATTAAATACGATTATATTGAAGAAAGTTTTTATTTTAAATATTTTTATCACGCCGCCATTCCTCACAAATACATATGTTCTGTATATATGTATGTATATACAAAATGCTGCAAAAACGTCGTAACTCAAAAAATACATCTCGAAATAAACGTGTTTAAAATTTTTGATTTGCTCGCGCCACTTACAAAAAATAAAAATGGTTTTTATACAATATAAAGGAAACATATAAAAAAACATTGCGAACAAGTAAGTCTGCATCCCTAACTCCAAAATTTAATTTTTTGAGTAATGATGACGTTACAGCAAATTTAAGCGATACATGGCAAAAGAATAAAAAAAATTGCATTTATTGTTCCATATTCGGGGGATATGGCCTCTTAATTACACAAAATTCAGACTAAAGAATGTGACCAGAATGTGAATAACGCGACTTAAGCCATATTGAACTTAAGGAAACTTTATGTTAAGTTTTATAAAACTGTCATTTGCTTAAGCAAGGTGCGAAACTTATCGCTCATTCCGTACGGAATCAATGTTTTTTTTTTATTTTAAATGCATTTGAGAGGCTTTTTGTTTTCTTTCTGACAGTAGCTTAAGTTTGTTCATGCACATTCTGGTTGGACCTTAAAGAAAAAGCTACATGTATTTTTGAAAAAAGCTGAAAAAAAGCTAAATGAAAAATTTCAAGCTAAACGAAAAAAAATAAAGCTAAATTTAGCTCGAAAAAGATAATATGGTCACACTGCTGGCAATGAATCTGATTTTTAGCTGTAGCTCGTTTCTGTATTTCTCGCATCGTAAAATTTCTTACATGAAGTGTGAAACAAAAAATTCCATCGTTTCTCGATTTATGAGATAAAAGTGTTACTGTATTTGAATGCGAAAACAGACACAACAAATTCTGTTTATACTGGAATATTTCCAGTACTTAAGTGTCAAATAAAAGCGAAACGTCAACAAAAGAAATAAATATAATAAAAAAAGGGCTGCCAGATTTGACGAGTTATCGTCATCTGGACGATTTTTTGTTCCGATATTAACAAAGTGACGTTTTGATGATTTTTTCTAAAAAAGTGACGAAAGCAAAAACAAAATCAAAAATATTTTATAATTTTGTTGTTACTTTCTATAGAAATACATCTTGAATTTTTAAATTTCAAGCACTTCTATTTTGTAGCGTTGAAAATTGAAAAAAAAAATAATATGAATGTCTGTAGAAAGCAACAACAAATTTATAAAATATTTTTGATTTTATTTTTGCTTTCAATGAAATTGTTGGCGTTGCGTTTTACACTGTAAGCCCCTTACACAGAAAAAATTATTGCCGAATTATTTTCAAACAACCGCTTGTTTGAAAATTTTTTTAATTTCTATAAATATTTTTACTGATTCAATCAATATTTTTGTTTGATTTTTATTTAACCAACAAAAATGTGGACAACTCTTCAAAAATAAAATAAACGCGTTATTGGTGTCAAGTTTTCATAATTTTGTATGAAATATTTAACGCTCTTTAATGTTGTCGTCTTTTTGCATTTTTTTATTTGATCGTAAGCAACACTTCTTTATGTGAAATATAAGAACAACAACAAAAAACACACACAGTCTATTTTTGAACGCTTTAAAAAAGTGCAACTATAAGAAAAACAATAGCAGACACGACATTATAAGGAACAAAATCCCGTATTCAATTTTTTAAAACTGTTTGGTTAAATACATCAAATACAAAAATAGAATGATGACGAAAAACATATCGAGTCGGTCTGCTGCCGTTTTTGGTTACATTTCTTCTTTAGCAAAGGAAAGGATACAGCAACAGAGAGTGATAAAGAAAAACATGGTGTTGTGTGTATAAATAAGACTTCGTTCAAAAATTATTCCAACAAAAAAATGTGTTTCAAAGCCAGTCGGCGGCTCTGCTTTGCCGTCACCTTCTCATACAGTGCTTACTTGTGTGCGCGTCATTGCTTGTGCAAAAACTTTTTTTTTTTTTGATTTTGAATTTCAGTAAACTTTTTGTTTGATTCAGTTAAATTATTTGTTTGAAAAAATTAGTGTTTTTTTTTCAGTAAACAAAATGCAAATAAATTGTTTGAATATGCAAATTTGTTTGTAGGACCGATTTCAGACAAAAAATTGTTTGATTCTACAAATTTTTTGTTTGGATTGGAAAAATAATTTTTTCTGTGTAGGCTTGTTTTCACGACTTACCTATAAAGTTCGAAATAGTTAACGGTACCTTTAGCACTAGTGAGGAATAAAGTTACCTTCAACTATTTTCGTTTTCACAACTTCTGTATAAAATAAAGTCAACATTTTTAAAAATGTGGCATTACTAAAGAAAATACCGATTATTTTTGCCAAAATAAAAATACGAGCTGGCAACTACGTGCTTTTTTACATTTACAAAATATACGTATAATTGGAGTTGCCATATATAAAAAATATGTGAATATAATATGGCAATCTTAAATCTAAACCTTACGACAAAAGTTTAAGGTAGAACGTTCCTCTCTTTAGCTTATCCTTCACTTTTAGATTAAAGGGAACTTGTGATAACTAAGAACTCATTATCTGTTCGATAACTTCCTACATTTAGCTATCGTTAAGTCGTGAAAACGGGCCTTAGTCTTCGAAATAAGATAATTGTAAATATTTTTATATGTTTGTTTATTAGAAAAAAAGATATCTTTAGAAACAAGGCTGCTTGAATTTTTATATTTATCCCTATTGTGAAAGTTGTCCTCGAAATTGTTTGTTTCTTCCCAAAAAAATGTATCGGCAAAAGCAAAATTTCGAGGGAAAGTAATGGACCGACTTGGCTTATTTTGAACATTTAATACTTCTTATATACACATAATCACATACATGTAAGCTTATGATTTCCGTTCCCACAAATCAGCAGACGCAAACGTCAGCTCATTTCTTGTATTGCAATTTTAAATGTAATAATAACTTTAATAAACAAACTTCTACTGCTACAGTATGAAGCGACAACAAGTAAATGTGCTTATTGTCCACATTTGTTCTTTTTCGCCAACAATTCCTATTGTTAATTTTTAAGTTTAAGTTGAATTAAGTTAGATTTTAGAATTCAGTTTTTAATAAAGACTCAAAAAGGACAGATGTAATTGTTTTAATTATTAATGGCGCAGTCGGTAAACGAAATAGAGAAATGATCGGTTAGAAAAGGAAAAACTATCAGTGAAATAAAATAAAAAGTTATAAGTCTAAGCTGCGGTATTTATAAGTAACTAAGTGTAAGAAAACAAAAACCAAAATGAAAACTTAATATAAGAGTGTTAAAAGAAGCATAAAACAAAAAATAATAATAAAATAAAAATTAAATGCAGTATAAAAACAGAAAATAAATTAACAAACTAAACAAAGTAACTAAACTTATAAAATCTAGCAAAAAAAAAAAAAAATAAATTAAAAACAATTTTGAATTAATTTTTAAACAAATGCCAATATGCAATATATTCGTACTTGAAACAATTCGTACGCAAAATAAAGAAAACTGAAAAACTAAAACTAAAACGAAAGAAAATGTCTTTTACCTAAAATAATAAAAATAAGTTAACAAGAAAGAAAAAGATCTACAACATAGAAATCCTAACTAAGAGACATTTTCCCAAATCATTATCTAAACCAAAAGAAGGAAGGAAGCATCAACGTTAATCATCTTCCAAAATTCAGAAGTTTAAGCAAAGAGTTTAAGCCAACCAAGAGAAGAAGCAGAATTATTTTTAACAAGTAAAGTAATACTTTTTTTTAAGGTAGTATTTAAGCTAATTATCAAAAGAAATAGTTTAAAATTAAATAAAAAATAAATAAAAGAGTAACAATAATAATAAAATAAAAAAAAAAAAAAAATGGATCAATTTGAGTTAGCTAGGAAGTGTATTTGTTCGATACAACAATTTAATGGAAATACGTCAGACCTAACAAACTTCATTAAGCGAATAGAATCATTAACCTCCATTATGGAACCCCTGACAGTAGAACTGAAAAGAATTTTATTGGGTTACATAGAAGACCGATTAGTAGGTAGGGCTAGAGACCCTCTATCCAGGAATGGGCAAGTCCAAACCTGGATGGAAATACGAGCAGTGCTAATTAGGGAACATGGTGATCATACTCCGAAAGAGGGAATTTTAGACGAAATAACTCTGTGTCGATTCACAGATGGAATAAACAAATTTTATTGTAAATTAAATGAACTTCTAGTTAGACTTAACAATTCCTACTTGCTGGATGACAGCTTAACGTCACTTCAAGCTACAAGGAATAAAAATCTGGTTTTAGAGACATTCAAACGAAACTTACCTGAACCGGTAAAAGGAATAATCATTAGTAGAAATCCAACTACCATGGCAGAAGCTTATACAATAATAGAAGAAAATGGTTATTTAAATTTTTCCGGACTCTCATTCAATAGCGCAAATCGACATAATAAGAAACAATTTCAAAGCAATAATACTGATGGCTATAGAAGAAATGATTCAGGAGTAAGAAATTTTCGTTATCCACAACGAAGTGGAAACTTTCGGCAAACGGATAGTTTTCAGCCAAATAATCAGAATCTAGGAAATAATTATAGAAATAATGCAGGGCAAGGATCTTCGCAATCACGTAGAGAAAATTTTTCCGGACAATCGCGAAGGTTAAACATACCACAATATGTTCGAAACGAACCATATCAAGCAGTGGAACCAATGGACATTTCGAATAATTTTCAAAATTTTCGGACAAGGGGCCTTCCAGATACATGCCCTATATAGTTATCGATAACCCGATTAGGAAACTTAGATTTATAATAGACACTGGGGCAGAATTTAGCATTATTAGTCCTAGAGTATGTAATGAAAAATGGAAATCGCCCATAAATATAACACTTAAAGCATGTAAAAATTACATTATAATTAGGAAAAAATGTACAATACCACTTTTCAAAGAGTTTGGACTCGAAAACTTTTACGTAGACTTTTTAGAATACAATTTCGCTGATAGATTTGATGGGCTCATAGGTAATAACATTTTAGTGAGCCTTGACGCCAATATTTCCTACAAAGACCGAGTAATTTCGACAGAAAACAGCATAATTAAATTATTCTTTAACAAAGAGGAGGAAGAATATTACTGTCGTTCTGTTAATGAATCAAGTATTTTGACAAGTGAAGAAGCAAATATTTTTCATAACACTATACAGTCAAAAGATTTGATGCAATACATAAATGTAGATCACCTTAACGAAAGGGAAGTGAAAAGCTTGAGAGGTTTACTCTTTAAATACACAAATACATTTTATAAGGAAAATGACGATTTGACTTTTACCAGTGAAATTAAACACAAAATCAAAACTACGAACGACATTCCAATTTATACCAAATTATACAGATACCCCCAAGTACATAGGGAAGAAGTTGACAGACAAATAGCAGAAATGTTGAAGCAAGGTATTATAAGACCTTCTCGAAGCCCGTATAATGCACCTATATGGGTAGTACCCAAAAAGAAAGACAACTCAAACGTTCATAAGTGGCGTATAGTCGTTGACTATAGGAAGCTCAACGCTTTAACTATCGACGATAAATTCCCCATGCCAAACATGGAGGACATGTTCGACAAATTAGGACGATGTAATTACTTCACCACGATTGATCTGGCCAAGGGTTTTCATCAGATAGAAGTGGACCCTCTGGATATACCTAAGACAGCATTCTCTACTTCGACAGGGCATTATGAATTCTTGAGGATGCCCTTTGGGTTAAAAAACTCTCCCGCTACCTTTCAGAGAATGATGAACAACGTCCTTGCTGATTACATAAATAAAATTTGCGTCGTTTATCTTGATGACGTTTTGGTATTTTCGACATCTATTGAAGAACACTTGAATTCGCTAAGGCTGATTCTTCAACGCTTAAGTGAAGTTAATCTCAAGATACAACTCGACAAATGTTCATTTTTACAAAGACAAACTGAATTTTTGGGACATTTGGTTACTGATAAGGGTATTAAACCAAATCCTCAGAAAGTAGAGGCAATCCAAAGAATAGAGCTACCAAAAACAGAAAAAGAAATTAAATCGTTTTTGGGAATTACTGGTTATTACCGGAAATTCATTAGGAACTACTCGAAAGTAGCCTATCATATGACGAAGTATTTGAAGAAAGGTGTAAAAGTAAATACCTCTGACAAAGATTACATTACAGTACTTTTCGCTTATAGTCCACTACTATAGTTGCACAACTTTTGTGGACTATAAGCGAATTTGGACTATAACCGATTTTTTTTTATAAGCCATTTTATGGATAATAAGTGAAACCTAGTATAATCCACATTTTGGACTATATAAATATTATTTTCTTCAATAAATCCACTCTTTTTAAACCAAAGAAAAGTTTATTTAAAACATAACCAAATATTGATTTATTTTAAATAAATAGTTAAAACAAAAATCTTTTTAATTAATTAATTCAAATGCTTTAAAAGATTTCAATAAAAACAAATGCGTATGAGATTCATTTTAATTCTTTGGATGACGAAATCAAACACAACATAAATATCAATTTCATAGGATTTTTACATGGGGTCTCCACCTGCCAGTTTTTTGTTATACCAAACGTCAAAGTCTATATAAAAAAACTCTTTTATTTTTATTAGCGTTTTTTTATGAAGTTGGACGTTTATTTAACAAAAAATTGTCAGACGAAGACACCATGTCATGAAATATAAATTGCGAAATTTAGCATTTATAATACAGCAGACGCTCAGAAATTCGAACTCTCAGAATCAACTTGATGTTGTTAGAGTTTAAAACTCAGTTTTTTGGTGTTTGTATTACACATACTAAATAAAGTCAAATGAACTGAATTGTTATTTTTTATATTTCGTTAAGTTTTTTATAGTTTTTATGTTAAATAAACTAAAATTAAAAAAAGTATAGTTTTGTATATCTTTATGGTCAAATTTATCTAAATTTTTGTAAAAAAAAACCGTCCAGAAATTCGAATAACTCGGAAACTCGAATCGCCCTAAAAACAAAGTGGATCGAATTTCCGAGCGTGTGCTGTAATTGCCAGAAAGGTAAATTAAAACATGTTGCCAGTTGATTAAAAATATATAAAAAACCGAGTGGACTATAAGCGAACATTTTTGCATGAAGAATTATATACGCATGCTAAGAAAATGTGGCTTTTAAACGAAAATGGACTACAAGCGAAATGGACCTTAGAACAAATAATTTGTATGAAATTCGAAAAAATCTGCATGTGAATATGACAGTTTTGGCTTATATCCGTTTTTGGCCTTTAAGCGGAATGGACTATAAGCGAAAAGTACTGTAATGCATTTAAGAAACTCAAACAGCTCCTGATGAATGACCCAATTCTCAGCTATCCTGACTATTCAAAGAGATTCACCCTTGTCACAGATGCATCAAATTTTGCGATTGGCGCTGTTTTAATGCAAACCGAAAAAGTCGTTTCATATTATAGTAGAACATTGAATGAACACGAACGTAGGTATTCTACAATAGAAAAAGAACTACTCGCTATAGTAGCAGCAACTAAGTACTTTAGACAGTATTTATGGGGTAGAAAATTCACTATTAAAACGGATCACAAACCTTTAGTTTGGCTGGATTTATTGAAAGAGCCAAATCTTAAACTACAACGATGGAAAATTAAATTAAATGAATTTGATTATGACATCGTGCATGTTAAGGGAAAAACAAATGTGGCGGATGGTTTGTCAAGATTACCAAATTTAGAAATAAATAATGGTGAATTGGTTTCAGAGGAAGAAAACCAAAACGACACAAGTTCAAATTGTGCGACCATACATAGCGGTGAAGAGGACAACTCTTGCCATATTTATATTACGGAAAACCCGATTAATGTTTACAAAAACCAACTATATTTCCAAAAGGGATATACAGAAAAATTCGTTATGCAAATTAAGAATAGAAAAGTAAAAAATGTTATTACACTCGCTGATAATAGTGACATATTAACGATACTGAGGAAAGTACTGAAGGATAAAGGCGTCATGTGTATTTTTTGCGAAGACGATCGACTTTTTGTACAACTTCAGGATGTTTATGTACAATTTTTTTCCAGTAACAGAAATTTAAGAGTGCTAAGATCCACGAAAAAATTAATTGAAATTACAGATAGTGACGAAGCCTTGAAGATAATAAAAGACGAACACTTGAGGAACAATCATCGTGGCATTAATGAAGTATTTGGAGAACTGAAATTTAAATATTACTTCCCTGGATTGGTGAACTTAATAACGACATTTATAAATAATTGCGAAGTTTGTCAAATAGCTAAATTCCAGAGAATGACAAAAGTATCATTTTAAGTACTCTTTCAATATTAGTGAAAAAACATGTATGGACATGCATGAGTAAAGATCAAAACCATACACACACATACCAATACCTATAACAAGCTAAAGTTGAATATGTATAGGTATACGTTGCCAATGTGTATTTGCATATTCATTCTTCTTTTTGAATATACATGCAGATATAAATAAAATTTGTTTTAGCTATCTGCAATACCCATATAAGTATGTGTATTACCGTAAGTATAACGTAAATATACAGAGCGCGAGAGAGAGCAGAGATGGCAAATGCAATTTTAAAAATTTAGAACCTAGGCAAAAGTTTTTGTGTGTTGTTATTCAGAAAAATATCAAGATTATTTTAAAGCATTTTAAGATTTGACTAAGCTGTTTTATAACTCGAGAACTACTCAACCTATTTACAAACCAATACATGCGTCGGAAAAGGGTACTTTTACCGAGAAAACTATCTTACAGATCTTTATGAAATTTAAAACATAGATAGATCCATATTTATACAGACACATAAGCTATGTATTTTTTAAAAAATATCATCACGAGGGGAAATAGGGGGCAATTTATGCCTCTCCAAAACTATCTAACAGATTTTAATGAAATTTAAAACATAGATGGATCCACCTCTATATGAACACATAAGCTATATATATTTTAAAAAATAGGATAACGAGGGGAAATAGGGGGCAATTTATGCCTCTCCAAAACTATCTAACAGACTTAAATGAAATTTAAAACATTGATAGATCCATATTTATATGGACCTATAAGCTATATATTTTTTAAAAAATAGGACCACAAGGGAAGCTCGGGGGTATTTTCTGCCTCTCGAAAACTATCCAACAGATTTTAATGAAATTTAAAACATTGATAGATCCATATTTATATGGATTATATTATATGGACCAGGGAAAAAATACTTATAAAAAACGGCTATTTTTATTTTTGTAAATTAAATTTTAATTCAATCATGTTTTTAATAATGTGTAGTGAAGATAGTATACATTCATTTATTATTCTTAAAACTAAACAACATTTATTGCAAAATAAAAAATAAAAGTAATTAAAAAAAAAAACAAAGTTATCAATATTCTTCTTATAACTAAAGTTAATTTATTGCAAAGTAAAAAATAATTTAAAAAACAAACAAAACTTCATTATCATTTCTTATAGTATATACATAAATTAATTAAAAACACATTTTACCAAATGTTCTTTTTATACAAAGAATTTAAAAATAAAATGCTGTCCACTGTCTTGGGTTCTAATCGATTTCTTTTCTCGGATATAACATTACCAGCTAGGGGAAAAACGCGTTCGGACGCTGCGCTGCTGGCAGGAATGTTCAAGATTTTCATAGCTAATTTGGATAACTTTGGATATTTGCAGACATTGCGTGTTATCTAACGATATACACATGCTTGTGTAATTGTGTTTTTGCTTAATGTTTAACGGTAAAACAAACAAGTGTGAGTATAACATGGGCATGCAACAATTTCTATAGAATCTACAACATTGATGTCAAAAAAATTTTGCAACTGTACTGATCAGAGAATTTTAAAGTACAGCAAACACAAAAAACTAAGCGCAAATATTTTTATTAACATTTAATCACAATAAATGGTTTTGGCTGGAAATAAATTTAAAACATATTAAATTTTCATACTTAATTTTTTAAACTTATTTAAAACTTTGACTTTAAACATTTTTTTAAAACAATATGTATTAAAAATTTCCTCATTTTAGGTAAATCAATTAAAAAAATAATTTAATTCAGTGTGAACTGCTATAATGTTTTGCAAATTAAAGCAAGAATTGTATCAAAGAAAACTCAAATAAAATCTTCTACATCTATGCTTTTATGACAGTTTCGTAAAGCCAATAAAATTTTTTTTTTTTAATTTTACCATAATTTATTTTCCACACTGTAGTTGTTAAAATATAAACGCAGTTACCATACACATGCACTTGTCGCTGTCACACCCGCAAAGCATAGATAAGTGGCACGAGAAGGCATACATGGCTTTTTATGTATGCTTGTAAGTATGGATTTGTATGTTGTGCTAATAAGAAAGAGTGAAACAACCACTCAATACATTTATTTACATTAATTTTATAGCGTTTGCGACATGTTTTTTACATCTGACTTGTCAACTTTTTAGGTCACATGTTATTCTGCATGTGTGTCAAAATTGCTGTTTAACAAAATTTTTTTAATATTCGATCCAAAACGTACATGTAATTTGCTCCTCGTGGTCTTAGTTTGAAAAAAAAAATACATAGCTACTGTGTATCTATAATAAATAACTCTGTATATTATTCTTATGGGTACTTATTGTCATTCTCTGCTAAATTCGATAGAAGACTCTTACAGTTCAAGAAAGATAGTAATTATGTAATAGACACTAACAATGAAGACGATGACATTGACTTCCAATACTTGTCCCAACGTTTAAAAGAGATAAAAACAAAACACAAAAACAAACAAAATTGAAACTTATCAGATCAACCCAGATAACGGACCAAATGAACAAGCAAGTAGAAATCAATAACGAACTAATTAAGAATCTTGATACTGTGGTAGAGTGTTAACAAGCAGCAAAATAAATTGAATGAGTTTTTGTCAAATATTACAGCTAGAACAAACAAAGCCTTAAATTATGTGGAAAAGTTTAGGTTTGTTTTGCAAACATATGCCGATCTTAATATTCTAAACAAACAGATAGAAAAAATATCAGACGTTGTTATGATGAGCAAACAGAACATATTACCACATGACATACTGACTGAAGAAGAAAAGATTAGATACAAAATAAATTCCGAAATTTACAACAGAAACATACTTTAAGGCCCTCATTATACCGTTTCCAAATGATCGTTATGAGGAATTAGACTTGTCAATAGAAGAAGTGTTGGTGCAGGGTAATATGGTATACAAAAACGGAGAAAAATTAATGGTTAAGAAAAACCTTTTGATCCATGATAACAATTGTGTAAGAGATTCTTTCAAGCAGAATAATGAGTGTAAACTTACACTCAAAATATTATGTAGCTAAATTCAAACGAAAATTCATTTTAAACAACTTAAAATTCATTCAAAAAACGGATCATTTACATTTCATTTAAAACAAATGATTTTTACATTCATTTTTAAATTTTTTATTTATTAAACTGCATATTCCTTAAAATTGAATAGTTTTTACTTTTAAAAAATATATTTTAACCGACAAAAATCAAACTACATAACAAAATAAATACGGAAAAACATTATTTGTTGGTAGTTTGTTTTATGAATAACAAACATAAATGTTAAAAAATAAAATTATTCGTAAAACAACTATATTTTTATTAAATTTTAACAGTACGGAAAACGAATTTAATAACCCACAATCAGTTACTGTAATAATTTTATAAGTGTAGAATAAATAAAGAACCAATAATTAAAGAAATTAAGGCGGGCCTTGTTATAACAAAGTTAATTGAATTTACCAAAATAGATCACAATTGTAGTTATCAGCCATATTTTGTTAAAGGAAATAGTATTATTAAGTTTGATAACTGTACTATTAAAATAAAAGAGCTTGTGTTTGAAAATTTGTTCCATAGATTTAGTCATGGAGTAATTATACCTTTGAACTATGTAAATTTTACAAAAAACATTAATAACTTTACTTTGGAAGGACTTCATCTCCAAAGTATTAAGAATAGAGAAATCATTAAGTACATAGAATTTAAAAATAACGTAGCACAGGGTACTACTATAAGTTTGGTCGTTATACTTTTAATAATAATTGTAATTTTAGCCATAAAGGTTAAGTGTTGGAAGGTGAGAAAGAGCCAAATAGAACTAAAACTGAAAGACTACCCTGCAGCGTTGCCGTTTTGGTTACTTTTAACCAAAATTGGTTACTTTTTTTCTCAATGTGTACTTGTGTACTTTTTTTCCATTTTGGTTACTTTTTTTCAACACAAAAATAACCAATTGTTTGTTCTGGAACAAGAACTACCCGCTCCGCTTTTTTGACCCTTAAAAATTGTGTGTGGCATTTGTGCATCTAAAACCAATACTTTTTCATCAACTTAAAGATTATTTTTTTAGAAGCTTAAACTTTAACTGACTATAGGCCTAAGCATAATATACATAGCCATGCTTAACCTACTGTCAAAAAAAATTAACAAAAGGTCTCACAAATGTATTTAAAAAAAACAAAAACAAAATAAAAAAACATTTGATTCCGTACGGAATGTGCGATTAGATTCGCACCTTGCTTAAGCAAATGACAGTTTCATTAAACTTAGCAAAAAGTTTATTTAAGTTCAATATGGGTTGCCTAATATAATTAACATGTATTCGCACATTTGCTAAAGCCAACCTAAGCACATTATAGTTGGGCCTTATCGTGTTAACCATATAACGTGTATACTTTGAAGTGTAGATGACCATTATCTGCTACTCTTAATGCTTCATGGGGCTAGCTGAAACACTGATCCCGTTTAATATGATTATATTCTACCGGGCAAAATTTAGTTAAATTTTCCACTTTGATAGCATAACACACAGCAAGACTTTAAACGTTTTGTTTGTAAGAGCTTCTCATATAAAAATTGACGAAAATAAGTGTAAAGTTTGTATAGAAGGTGCCTCTTCCACTAAAATTGCGAAAAAAAATTAAAGCCTACAAGATAAAAATAAACACAATTTCTTCTTTAGACATATTTTAAAACCGAAGTGCGAATAAAAAAGTACTTTTGATACAAAATAATTTTGGTTACTTTTTTCGCTTTTGGTTACAAAATTTTTACATTTTGGTTACAAAATTTTTTTGGTCGTGGCAACGCTGCTACCCTGATCCATTTGCCCGGAGAGCAAACACTAAGGGTGGGGAAATCACATACATGTAAGCTTATGATTTCCGTTCCCACAAATCAGCAGACGCAAATCTCAGCTCATTTCTTGTATTGCAATTTTAAATGTAATAATAATTTTAATAAACAAACTTCTACTGTTACAGTATGAAGCGACAACAAGTAAATGTGCTTATTGTCCACATTTGTTCTTTTTCGCCAACAATTCCTATTGTTAATTTTTAAGTTTAAGTTGAATTAAGTTAGATTTTAGAATTCAGTTTTTAATAAAGACTCAAAAAGAACAGATGTAATTGTTTTAATTATTAATATATACAAAATATGATTGATATTTGATATTCTTATCTTATATGTACACTTTTGTGCCAAAACCATTAATCCGGCAAGAAAGAAATTTGTCTCCCAGTAAAAACTTTTTCAAAATGGATAGCTTCTTTCACTCGTTATTAAGTAGCTTTCTTCCATAAGAACTTCGATAACTACTTTTTTCTGGATGTATTAAGATAAAAAAATTACTTACTTTTGAATTTGTTCTTTTTGGCACAACCCTTGTAAAATTCATTAGTTTTTAGTAGAATTGTATGTAGTGCTTTTATGTGTTTCTGATTACTTAACATATTATTTTGTAGGCGAAGATTTTACTGGGTCTTTAACCCGTTTATTTATGAACCGATTTTTTTAATTTTAACTACAAGGTATGCTACTAAGTCTATTTCAGGTAAAAAAGAAAAGGATTATAGGAATAGGTAAGTTAAAGATTTATATCTCAATTATTAAATAATAATTATTAAATACCCATGAACTTTAACTATGTTTTTGTTTGATTATTTTTTAATAAAAGTCGAAACAAATTGGTTTAAAATTGATTTTAAATTGGAAGATTTTTAAAACAAAAAAGACGATCTTTTTTATTTTTTTCTCAGGAAATTTACGATTTTGACACAAATTTATCTGGCAGCACTGATTAAAACCAAAACAAGAAAAGGCTAACAAAAATTTAAACTAACAATATATAACAATTGTTTTTTGTTTATTTTCATCATATAAATTATGCATTTATCAATTATATTCCTTCTATTTTTTTATTTATTTAAAAAAAATAGTATATAAACATATTTTAAATTCAAAATATCGACATTTTGTTTTTCTCGCCACCAATTTCAAATGTGACTTATTTTGACAGTTCTTGAAAGAAACTTTTCGCAAAATATTGTTATAGAAACACTTTTTCTCGCATCCTTCCAATAATTGCTGGAAAATTATTTAAATGACAGATAATTCTCGCAAAAAAAAGATACAGAAACACTTGTGTGAGAAAAACCATTTTTTGTTTCATTTCACACTATTTTTGATGCAATTCACACGTTTCATGCGAAGAGTTTTACGATGTGAGATATACAGAAACGGGCTACTGGTTACAAAAATAAGTCGCAAGTGAGTTAATGTTACTTGCAATGCATTTTGTACAACAGAAAACCAAATCAGAAGATAAAGTTCGGTGTGGTATTTTTTCTAAGTGAATGATAATAGAACTGCGCACGCAAATTGCAAGTTGTGCAAAAAGGCGTTAAAAACTTTAGGGGGTTCTTCCAAAGGTGTTTTGACACATATTTGTTTAAGTTTATTTTATTAGATAAATACTTGCATATATATTTGACTTAAAATAAATTAAACATTGTCATATAGCATATATGCAGCTATTTATTTACGATGCCACCCAAAAGTGTTGAATGCGAACATTGGTTTCGTCGGCAGCATATGTTTGCAATAAAATAAGGCATCGATTATCCGACGTCATTAATTTGTTTTAGAAGCTTTTTAAAATATAAGTTTTAATACATAATCTGTACTTCCATATTACTTTAAAAGAATACATTAAACTGTTTTATTTTGTAATGAGTTAAATTTTCTTCCTGAATTATTTTTTTTTAATACTTATACATAAACATTAAATTATAATTATATGAATTTTAAAAATTGGCTTTTATGTATGAAATCTCGAAAAATCCCGATCCCGAATCCCGGGTTTCAAAAAACCTGGTCGCATTTGGCATCCCTATTAAAGCAACGATGATTTTCCTACACACAAGACCCGATTTGCGTCGATCCTATTTACGTCGTTTTTTATTTAATGTTTTTGTGAATATGTATTTCTCTTCAAATGATAAATATATTTATACTTATTTTTTATAAAGTCTTAGCCCACTTGCTGAAATAATTAGAATAAAACGTAACCACATCACTTTTTTATCATAAGTAGAATTTCTTGCTAAAAATTTATAATTTTGAACCAAACAATAAAAAATCAGTGCAATAAATTGCCTCTGATTTGTAAAATTTAAACTTTTGACGATTTTGTTAAATGTTCTTGACGATTTTGACGAATTTTGTTAAAACTTTTGACGATTAGAGACCTGCAGAACCAACAACAACAACTTTAAAACAACCACAAACAAACGATGGTCGGCATAAGAAAGCTAAAATTTTTATTTTAGCGAGAAGAAAACTGTAAGTTGAATAAAGTTTTTATTGTTTTTAATACTATATTGAAAAATTAAATAATTGGAGGCTTAATTGTGTGTTTATAAAGTGAGTTAGAGAAAATTATTTCTAACGCGAGTAGTGTTGGTAAACGTAATTAAACTAGCTAGGCAGGCAACTAGGGAATAAAAACATTAAAATCGTCCATGAAAATAAAATACAAAAGATTCTACTTGAAATAAAATTTTTGGTGAAAGGATTGCTTGAAAATTAGAGTGGTGCAGAAAAATTAATAATGTTGAGTCTTGAATAAAGTACGAGGGCCGCAAAATAATTTTCTTAAATAAAATAATGCAAGTAAATTTGAATTACTTTCAAGTAAAGGTAGTAAGTAAGCTTTCGTGATACATAGAGTTTTGCAGTTTTGGCAACTTAAGTTAGTTTTTTGGAGTTTAAAAATTATAAGGCGATAAATAAAACATAATTTCTGGCAATATATTCTACTCAAATATTTTTTCAAATATTTGGTTCTTCAAGTAGTGACAATTCTTCTTTGAATTACATACGTATTTTCTGGGGAATATCGGCTTTTGGCAAAATCATTAAACTTTACACGGCAAAATGGCCTCCAAGAGGAAATGCAAGTATGATATTCAACAACTTGCTAGTTTTTGCAACAATTTTATGATATGAGGAGGTTAGTGAACAGTGCCAGGTTTTAAAAGCAAGAATACCGAGTAAATGGTAAATTTCTTCATAAACACGTCGGTATACAAATCTGTCAAATCGGTAAACAAATTGGCTGAGTTATAATCAAAATACTAAAATCCCAAAACTTACTCTTTCTTTTATAAAAAAGTTTGTTTAAATATATGTACATATATGTAAGTATATATGTATACATATATACCTTTAACTCAATTTAATGGTAATATTATTTTTAAGCACGTTGGTGTATAAATTCTCCAAATCGGTTAAAAATGGTAACGTTATGAGCAAGTAATCCAAAAAAGTTAAAAAACATTAAAACTTGTTTAAAACTAAAATTTTAGAGCTGTAATATGACCTATTCATATTTCTTAGTTATCATAATATCGGAAATCTTTAGTAGAACATAATTGCTGAAAAACTCGGAAAATTGGTAAAAAAAAAAGTAATGTCAAAATATAGTTTTTTTTTAAATACCTGTTTTCGGGAACCATAGAGCTTCTCGACTCCAAGTTTTATCACCAAAGTAAATGGTAAATTAATTCCTAAAGATGTCGGTATAAAAATCTGTCAAATCGGTTACAAAATGGCCGAGTTATGACCAAATACTGAAATTCGATCAAAACTAAACTTGCTATGTATTAATTAAACTTCAAATATATTTAATAGCACGTAAACATGTGCAAATAATTAAAATTAAGCATTATATATTATATAAATATACATGTATATACACATATATTTATATCTATAATAAACTTCTGTTCTTTCCAAACCATGGTGAAGGGTATATAAGATTCGGCATAGCCGAATTAGCACTCTTACACTCAAAATATTATGTAGTTAAATTCAAACGAAAATTCATTTTAAACAACCTAAACTTCATTTAAAAAACGGATCATTTACATTTCATTTAAAACAAATGATTTTTACATTGATTTAAACATTTTTTTTTTATTAAACTTTAAAATTGAATAGTTTTTACTTTTAAAAAATATATTTTAACCGACAAAAATCAAACTACATAGCAAACTAAATACGGAAAAACATTATTTTTTGGTAGTTTGTTTTTTGAATAATAAACATAAATGTTAAAAAATAAAATTATTCGTAAAATAACTATATTTTTTTTACATTTCAACAGTACGAAAAACGAATTTAATAACCCACAATCAGTTACTGTAATAATTTTATGAGTGTACTTGTTATAAAATGGAACTGTCATTAAATTGTTAAATATTTTGGTTTCAAATTAGCAATTTTTAAATTTTTTGGGGCATATTTTCATCAATTTTCAGGACATATTTTCAAGTTTTTACAGCATATTTAATGCGCATAAATCGTCTTTTTAGAGCATATTTCTGGTTTCCCTGATGATCAGATACATATTATATAATTTATTTATGTATGAACATATATAAGTCTTTTAAAACTGTTTACAAATTGTTTTTTTAAATATTTTATTAATTAAAAATACTCAAGAAACTTAAAAAAAAAAAAAATATATTTTTGGAAGAGTTTCAGTAAAATGTTAAAAATATTGCGATTTTTGCTTTATTTAGGTAACCATATTAAAACATAAATTAAAACAGAGTAAAGTGAAATTAATTTAAATGAAATTATTATCTTAATTTTATAACTTAACAAAATATGTTAAATTTGGTAGGTTTTAAAATTTTTTTTTTTTTTTTTTTTTTTTTTTTTTTTTTTTTTTTTTTTTTTTTTTTTTCTCATTATTTTTTATTGAATCTTCATATATTAAATATGAACTAACAATAATTAATCAAATCTTAACCTAAAACGTTATTTTATGTCCTGCCAGTGCCAGACAAAAATTTTCTTCATCACGGGTTGTGTTCACTTATATAGGTGTTTATTGCTCATCTAATTGGGTAAGTGCTGCAGTGTCTCTTCTTCTTAAGCGAGTGTGGCCGCCATGGTTTAAAATATTTCGAGCTAGTGGATTTGGGTGTTGTTCAAGCCTTTTTAAATATTTTACTGCATATTTTGTAATCATAGTTTTTACTAATGGAACATTGAGATCCTTGTGAATATTTGAGTTTTTAACATACCAAGGGGCAGCTGTGATTATTCGAAGAAGTTTATTTTGGCGCCTTTGAATTTTTTCGATATTAGAGGCCGAGGCAGTGCCCCATAGTTGAATACCGTAGCACCAGATTGGCTTTAAGATGGAGTTGTAAAGTAAAAGTTTGCAGTCGAGACTTAGGACAGAGTTTCTTCCAATAAGCCAATGAATTTGGATGGCTTTTAGTTTCATTTGAGATAATTTTGCCTCTATATGGCTTTTCCACGTTAAACGGCGATCTAGATGAATACCAAGGTATTTTACATGCGAATTTTGAGGCACTAAATGATTATTGATTTTAATAGGGGGGCATGTTTCCCGACGCAAGGTAAATGTTACATGTACGCATTTTTGCTCATTGACCTTTATCCTCCATTGCTTTAGCCACAGTTCGAGTTGAAATATATGATCCTGTAAGTAACGAGATGCTTCATAACGGTTTTCGTGGACGCTTAGAAAAGCTGTATCGTCTGCAAATGTTGAAGTTTGTGTATAGTTGCTTGTTGGCATGTCCGAAGTATAAATTAAGTATAATAGGGGGCCCAGGATGCTGCCTTGTGGGACTCCAGCGTCAATGGGCTGAGGTGAACTTAAGAAATTTCCTTCTTTAATAATAAATTGACGACCGACTAAGTAGCTTTCTAGCAGCTTGTGTGTGTTTGCTGGTAAATTTTGCTTCAATTTATGTAATAAGCCTTCATGCCAGACTTTATCAAAAGCTTGCGAAACATCGATGAAGAGTGCTGAGCAATATTTCTTTTCTTCAAATGCTTTTCTTATGACATTTACTATTCGATGAGTCTGTTCGATTGTGCTGTGTTTTCTTCTAAATCCAAACTGATGGTTTGGAATACATCTATTTTCACTTAAAATCGGTGTTAATTTTGAAACTAATAATTTCTCAAACAGCTTTGACATATTTGATAATAAGCTAATAGGCCTATAAGACTCAACTTTTGTATGATCTTTACCTGGCTTTGGTATCATGGTAACTAAGGAAACCTTCCATTTTTGAGGATAGTATTCGAGGCGTAAAATAGCATTAAAAATAAAGAGAATAATTTTCTTTGCTATGCGAGGTAGCTCTAAAAGCATTTTATTACTGATCTTATCAATACCAGGTGCCTTCTTAGTGTTTAAGTCACAAATAGCCTTTTCGATTTCTCCCATCTCAAATCTGAAGGGTATAGCTGCTCTAGCAGCAACAGGTGGTAACTCGACCGCAATATTGTGAGATATATTTGGTGTAAATACGTTTTTTAAATGATCGACAAACAGGTTTCCTTTTTCAGCATCATTTCTTGCCCAACTTCCATTTAAGTTTCTTAATGGTGGCTTAGAGACAACTGGCCTTTTGAGATTTCTAGCTGCACGCCACAATGAGTAGTCTGATTGTGGAGTTGCATCAAGTTCCTTGAGATATTTTTCCAGTGAAGCCGTTTTCTGAGTCTGCAGTAACATTCTCAGCCTTTTTGTACAGTCTTTTAGTAATTTCTTAAGTTGAGGGGATCTGTGCAATTGCCACTCTCTACGAGCTCTCCTTTTTTCAGACAAAAGACGCTCGACATCTGAGGAATATATTTTATTATTTTTAGTTTTTTTGGGGGCAATACTGGAATGTTGTACAGCTAGTTTTAGAAAACTGTCAAAATTGACAATAGAGCGATCTATATACTCCGGTGTGTTAAGCGGAATATTTTCTGTGCAATGGGTACTAAGATATTTTTTATATTTTAACCAATTTATATGTGTAGCTGACGTCGCTATGTATCCAGAGGGAGATTCAATTCTATTGGTGTTTATTATAGTAACTATTGTAGGTGTGTGATCAGAGGATAATTCTAAGGAGGCTTCAACGTGAATCGTTTTTGTGGGGATGTTTTTAACAACGCCAAAATCGATGACATCTGGAATTTTTTGCGCATCAGCAGGCCAATATGTTGGTTGGCCACTCGCGACAACATTTAAATTCATTTTAGAGATTGTATTAAACAAAACACGACCCTTTGGTGTTATTAGTCGTGACCCCCAGAAGGTATGTTTAGCGTTATAATCGCCAGCAGCCAGGAAACAGGGCCCCAATGACTTATAATATTTATAATATTGGCTTTCCGATATTGAAAACCTAGGTGGTGAATATAAAGATGAAATTACTATGTTTCGATTTATCTCTTCAACACAAATGTTCGTTGCTTGGAGATAATCTTCACGATGATCACACATTGGGTAGTGTTTAATTCTGTTTTTTATTAAAATGGCAGAACCTCCACAAGCTCTATCTCGAGGGTCCTTGGTATCATATAGAGTATAACCATTGATTTTGAACGTATTTCTTGAGGTCAAATGAGTTTCAGAAACCATCATGACATCAATTTGTTTATTTTTAAGAAAGTATTCTAATTCATTTTTATGTTGGCGGATGCCGTTTGCGTTCCAAAAACAAATTTTTAAACAGTTCATGGCTTGTTAAGTACAGCTTGCAATAACATCGATTGCATTCTAAGAATTTCCTGCATCATATTACCCATTGTGTTTGTAAAATTATTTACTGTTTGCACTAATGTTTCCATTGTTTTTTCTAGCCGACTTAGATTAGAAACTGGAGTTTCGGCATTACTTGTCGAAGCGCCTTGCATTGGTACATTGTTTGATTTTAAGACGTTGGCATAAGAGATTCTGTTACTACTAGGCTGGGGGGCCTGAAGGTCATTACTGTTTACTTGATTTGTTACCTGAGGGGGATTAGTTTTCGGTCCAACCGACTGCTTGACGAAAGTATATACAGGGCATCCTCTATAATTGGCAGTGTGATTGCCACCACAGTTGCTGCATTTTTTTACGTTGGGGTCGGTTTTAGACTTGTCGCAAAGAACTGTACCATGTAATTCGCCACATACTACGCAAACAGGGGGTAAGTGGCAGTATGCCTTAGTATGGCCAAATTCTTGGCAGTTCAGACATTGAACGGGACCACCTCTTTTGTGCGGCTCCTCTATAGTTACTTTTCTGTACAGAATATATTTTAAGTTATAGATTGGATGCGTTTCATTTTTTTTAAGTTTAACGTCGCCGGGTTCAAACTCCACTCGAAAAAGTGGTTGGGGAATTTTTTCTCTATTTTTAATGTTTAATACATGTTTTACCTTGAAGCCTCTTTCTTCAAGGAATGTTTTTACCTCTTCTGGGTCCACACATGAGTCAATACCCTTAATCACTGCCTGAAGACCTTTACTGCTTTTCAGTTGGTATGTATAAAAATTTTTTTTGAGTGCCTCAAAGTTGCTTACAATTTTTCGAAAATCATTCTCATGATTGATTTGTATTTTTGTTTCGTTTATACTACCACGCTTGATAGCAGCTACGTAAAACGAATTTTCACCTATAACCGATATTAAACTCTTTATGAGCTCATTAGAATTTTGCTCCCTCAGATATATCGGGGGAGGCTTGGACGATTTTATGACGTTTTGTGCTTCAGAGGATTCATCCTCCAGAATTGCAAAACGATTTTGAGAATTTATTTTATTAAAAGATGGTACTTTTGAGGCCGAAGCAACTGCTGCAGAGGTAGGGCTGCGTCCCCGTTTAAGCACTGTTATGTACCTGTCCATACCAACTTGTACTGTAGGCTTTTGAGAAGTTTTTACTTGAGTTATTGAGTTGTCCATAGCGGCTGTTTTGGGGTTAACTGTTTCATCACTTATTAAAGTTTTTTTTTGCTCTGTGGCAACGCTTGTAGTTAATAAATTTGTTATTGTATTACGATCGACCGTATTTTTAAACAAAGAGGGTGAGAGAGAACGCGTTCGAGTAATAGGTTTAGCCGTTAAATAATTGCTATCATCGATTCTTTTTTCTACGTTTGTTTCGTCAACACTCAATGTAACATACGCATTTCTTTCGTTATGTTTTATTGTTTTTGCATTATATGCATTCATAAGAGTTTTTTTTTATATATTACTGTTTGTTTAAATGTGCTCTTCTTTTTATTTGTTGTTTAAAAAACCCCGAGAATAAAAAAAAAGAATAAAGAAAACAAGAAATGTTTTTGCTTAGAATGTATGTATGTATATGTATGTGTGTACATACATATATTTTTGTTAATTGTAATTTTTAATATTTGTATTAAAAATTTTATGTTCACTTATTAAAAATTATTTTAAAGCGTCTGTTCATTCGCTGATCTTATATTATTTAAAAAAGATAATAATATTATTATATCATAAATATGCACTTATTTATGTTAAAAAAAAAAACCGTAAGCCGAGTTAAAAAAAAAACACGTCTGCATTCAACGAGCACGCAAGCAGAATGAAGGGGAAAAAATTACCTGGCAACCTTACTGAAATCCTAAGAGTACTTTTTAGGATTTCAGTGTATTGGTCGGAACTCGTGTTTAAGAAGAAATTAACTATTTACTTGGATTATAAATCTTGGGCTCGGGAAGATCTTCGGTTCCCGAAAATTGGTATATTTCAAAAAAACGTCACGCCCACTTCTCTAATCCTGCCCATTTATTAAGGAGACGGTGTATTGATAACCATTATGCTTGTACCTAACTTTAAGGATTTTGCTCTTGCCGTTTTCCAGATATACAAAAAAGGAATAGAAAACAACAAAAACAAGGGATTTATAGGAAAACCAAGTAAGAGTGCTATAATCGGCTATGCCGAATCTCGTATACCCTTCACCATGGTTTGTGAAGAACAGAAGTTTATATATATGTATCTAAATATATGTATATATACATATATGTATATTTATATAACACTAGCTTAACCCGGTGCGCTTCGCTACACTGCTTAAACCACTTCTTCAGTTGAGAGATATTTAATATATGCATCCTATGGAAGGTTTTCTCCCCTGCGCCTTCCCGCTTTATTTTTATTTTCAAAAGTGTAGTATACCATAGGAGTGACTTCTACTAAGTTTGAACATTCTTACTATAACAGTTCTTAAGATATGTGATATTAAACATTGGCGTCCTATGGGGGGTAACATTTCCCCGCTGCTATTTTATTTCAATTTTGGGGTTCAGAAGATCATACTACAAAAAGTTTAATAAAAAGAGTGCAGCGGCTCTAAATTATATTTCTATCTATGAGGGGTACTGCTCCTCCTCTGTCCATTTCTATATTGAAATTTAAAGTTTGCCATAATAGTAGCTTTAACCACGTTTGAAGACTCTCCCTTTAATAGTTCTTGAGTTGAGAGATATTTAATATATGCATCCTATGGAAGGTATTTCCCCCCTGCGCCTTCCCGCTTTATTTTTATTTTCAAAAGTGTAGTATACCATAAGTGTGACTTCTACAAAGTTTGAACATTCTAACTTTAATAGTTTTTAAGATATCCGATATTAAACATTAGCGTCCTATGGGGGGTAACACTTCCCCCGCTGCTATTGTGTTTAAATTTTGGGGCTCAGAACATCCTACTACCAAAAGTTCAACAAATTGCTTGCAGCGGCTCTTATTAATATTGCTATCTATGAGGGGTACTGCTCCTCCTCTGTCTACCCCGCCCATTTTTATATTGAAATTTATAGTTTACCATAGTAGTAGCTGTAACCATGTTTGAAGACTCTCCCTTTAATAGTTCTTCTGTTGAGCGATATTTAATTTATGCATCCTATGGAAGGTATTTCCCCCCTGCGCCTTCCCGCTTTATTTTTATTTTCAAAAGTGTTGTATACCATAAGAGAGACTTCTGCAAAGTTTGAACATTCTCACTATAAAAGTTCTTAAGATATGCGATATTAACCATTGGCGTCCTATGGTGGGTACCACTTCCCCCGCTGCTATTTTATTTCAATTTTGGGGCTCTGAAGATCCTACTACCAAAAGTTCAACAAAATGCGTGCAGCGGCTCTTAATTATATTTCTATCTATGAGGGGTACTGCTCCTCCCCCGTCTACCCCGCCCATTTGTATATTGAAATTTATAGTTTACTATAATTATAGCTTTAACCACTTTTGAAGACTCTCCCTTTAATAATTCTTCAGTTGAGCGATATTTAATATATGCATCCTATGGGAGGTATTTCCCCCCCTGCGCCTACCCGCTTTATTGTTATTTTCAAAAGTGTTGTATACCATAAGAGTGACTTCTAGAAAGTTTGAACATTCTCACTATTACAGTTCTTTAGATATGCGATGTTAAACATTGGCGTCCTATGGGGGATTCCACTTCCCCCGCTGCTATTTTATTTTAATTTTGGGGCTCAGAAGATCTTACTACCAAAAGTTCTGCATAATGCGTGCAGCGGATCTTAATATATGCGATAATTAATATTGGCATCCTGTGGGGGATACCAATTCCCCTGCCCCTATCGAAAAAATAAGTAGCCTATTTTATTTTTAGGGCTCACGTGATGTATCTGTAAAAATTTCAGGAAAATCGGTTCAGTAGTTTAGGAGTCTATAAGCCAACAAACAAACAAACAAACAAACAAACAAACAAACAAACAAACAAACAAACAAACATACAAACATTTTTCATTTTTATATATATAGAAGAAGAAGAAGATAGAAGATAGAAGATAGATAAATCGCTTAGTTTTATTTAAATATTTGCTAATGTTTGCGTGCTATTAAATATATAAAAAGTATAATTAATATATAGTAAGTTTAGTTTTGATCGAATTCTAGCATTTGGTCATAACTCGGCCATTTTGTAACCGATTTGACAGATTTTTATACCGACATCTTTAAGACTAAATTTACTTTTTACTTTGGTTATAAAACTTGGAGTCGGGAAGATCTATGGATCCCGAAAATAGGTATTTAAGAAAAATTACATTTTTGACATTTTTTTACCGATTTTCCCGAGTTTTCCGATATTTTGATATCTAGGACGTATAATAGGACATGTTACAGCTCTAAAATTTTAGTTTTTAATGTTTTAGTATTCTTTTTGGAGTATTTTGCTCATAACTTAACTATTTTCAACCGATTTGGCAGATTTGTATACTAATGCTTAAGGATAATATTACCATTAAATTGGGTTATAGGTATACATGTATATATGTATGATTATAAATAAAAAAAGTAATTTTTGGGATTTCAGTATTTTGATTATAACTCAGCCATTTTTTAACCGATTTGACAGATTTATTTACCGGCATGTTTAAGAAGGAATTTACCATTTACTTGGGTTATAAAACTTGGACTCGAGGAGATCCTTGGTTACCGAAAATGGGTACTTTTGAAAAAAAAAATATATTTTAGTCATTCCTTTTTTGTATCTGAACCGATTTTTCCAAATTTTCAGAAAATATGTTCTACTAAAAATTCCTTTTTCGTATCCATATGTCATATGACAGCCCTAAAATTTAGGTTTTCATAAAAATTTTGATTTTAGCCCATTTTAGGAGTATTTTCCTCATAACTTGATAACCGATTTGACAGATTTTCATACCGACGTGTTTAAAAAGAAATTTGCCAGTTAGCTAGGTTATAAGACTTGGATTCGGGGAGATCTATGGTTCCCGAAAGTAAGTATTTAAAAAAAAATTTAATTTTGATCACAACTTCTTTGTATCTGAACCGATTTTTCTGAAATTTTCAGAAAATATTTTCTACTAAAGATCTGTTGATATATAAGGCGTAATCTTAGGTCATATCTGTGGTTTTCACGAATAATCGCGTAAGTTATAAAACCAAACTTTTCAGGAGAGCAAAAACAATTATTTTTTTCAATTGCGGCTTCTGTAGATGCTTTTTTAAACTTTTTTCTTTACTATCCTCTTAACAGTGACTTTCTACGTATTATACATAGTTTTCATGAAAAAATCCTCACAGGATCACAATCTGTAAAAGGATTAAAAATGCATATGTTTGATTGACTCATTAAGTGTGTGCAATATAACATCATATCTCCACATAAGTTCTTTTTTGTGAAAATAAATGTTATCATTTTAATCACACATGACGACTTACGTTGTTATTTTTAGCACACAAGTTGGCGACATATTCAGAGTTTTTGATACTTATAGCACAACGTATGGACTTAAAATATAAACAACCGCTCATCTGCTGTTGTTGCAACTAAAGAAGTCAACAATAAACGCACATGTACATATAAGTTGTTATTAATAGAAAAATTTTCAAAAAATACTTTCATATTTTTTGCACGAATAACATCACATATGATGAATTTCATTTAAAAATCGAGATAAAACTGAAATTTTGAACCCGACCCCCTCAGATATCGATGAAATTTTGTTCATAGCTAAATTTGATCAATACAAACAAACTCTCATTTTTAGAAATGACTGTTTTGCGATTTTTTGGGCGTGACACAGTGGGAACGTTTTCGAAAAAACGCGAAAATGATCGAAAAGAGCTCCATTTAAACTACAATAACTCAGAATCGGCTAAACCGATTTCCATGATCTTGATATCATTAAAAAGATATTTTAACAGGCTTTATGACACGTTTAAAAAAAAAAAAAGAAATACACTGTAAAAATATTTATAACAAAAAAAAATTTTAACTGACGAAAAAACCAAAAAGATCAAGGGTTTTTTTACAGTGTATTAATTTTTTAGAAAGGTTTATCCTTCATCTATACCATATCAAAAAATAAAAATGGGTTCTTTTTTAGTTTTTTTTATATAATTTTTTAAGTAGTGTCACTTCTAGTAATTGCCCTTATATTTTATAACAAAAAAAAATTGTAGGTAACGAAAAACCAAAAAAGATCAAGGATTTTTTTTACAGTGTATTACTTTTTTAGACAGGTATTTCCTTCACCTATAACATATCCAAAAAGTAAAATGGGTTCTTTTTTATTTTTTTTTTAAATAATTTTTTAAGTAGTGTCACTTCTAGTAATTGCCCTTATATTTTATAAAAAAAAAAAAAATTTAGGTAACGAAAAACCAAAAAAGATCAAGGATTTTTTACAGTGTATTAATTTTTTAGAAAGGTTTATCCTTCATCTATACCATATCAAAAAATAAAAATGGGTTCTTTTTTAGTTTTTTTTATATAATTTTTTAAGTAGTGTCACTTCTAGTAATTGCCCTTATATTTTATAAAAAAAAAAATTTAGGTAACGAAAAACCAAAAAAGATCAAGGATTTTTTACAGTGTATTACTTTTTTAGACAGGTATTTCCTTCACCTATAACATATCCAAAAAGTAAAATGGGTTCTTTTTTATTTTTTTTTTAAATAATTTTTTAAGTAGTGTCACTTCTAGTAATTGCCCTTATATTTTATAAAAAAAAAAAAAATTTAGGTAACGAAAAACCAAAAAAGATCAAGGATTTTTTACAGTGTATTAATTTTTTAGAAAGGTTTATCCTTCATCTATACCATATCAAAAAATAAAAATGGGTTCTTTTTTAGTTTTTTTTATATAATTTTTTAAGTAGTGTCACTTCTAGTAATTGCCCTTATATTTTATAAAAAAAAAAATTTAGGTAACGAAAAACCAAAAAAGATCAAGGATTTTTTACAGTGTATTACTTTTTTAGACAGGTATTTCCTTCACCTATAACATATCCAAAAAGTAAAATGGGTTCTTTTTTATTTTTTTTTTAAATAATTTTTTAAGTAGTGTCACTTCTAGTAATTGCCCTTATATTTTATAAAAAAAAAAAAAATTTAGGTAACGAAAAACCAAAAAAGATCAAGGATTTTTTACAGTGTATTAATTTTTTAGAAAGGTTTATCCTTCATCTATACCATATCAAAAAATAAAAATGGGTTCTTTTTTAGTTTTTTTTATATAATTTTTTAAGTAGTGTCACTTCTAGTAATTGCCCTTATATTTTATAAAAAAAAAAATTTAGGTAACGAAAAACCAAAAAAGATCAAGGATTTTTTACAGTGTATTACTTTTTTAGACAGGTATTTCCTTCACCTATAACATATCCAAAAAGTAAAATGGGTTCTTTTTTATTTTTTTTTTAAATAATTTTTTAAGTAGTGTCACTTCTAGTAATTGCCCTTATATTTTATAAAAAAAAAAAAAATTTAGGTAACGAAAAACCAAAAAAGATCAAGGATTTTTTACAGTGTATTAATTTTTTAGAAAGGTTTATCCTTCATCTATACCATATCAAAAAATAAAAATGGGTTCTTTTTTAGTTTTTTTTATATAATTTTTTAAGTAGTGTCACTTCTAGTAATTGCCCTTATATTTTATAAAAAAAAAAATTTAGGTAACGAAAAACCAAAAAAGATCAAGGATTTTTTACAGTGTATTACTTTTTTAGACAGGTATTTCCTTCACCTATAACATATCCAAAAAGTAAAATGGGTTCTTTTTTATTTTTTTTTTAAATAACTTTTTAAGTAGTGTCACTTCTAGTAATTCCGCAAAATTCTGAATAAAAAAATCAATGTATTCTTCATAATAATTTTCTATTTTGTCATAAACATTTATTACTTTACCCATAATAAAGAGAAATATATATAGAACAAAAAATTCATAATTCATAATTATAAACAGTTTCGAGAAGCCAAGATATCCCATTACAATTTTTACGCGTATATTTTAAAAATTTTAGTGAATATGAATTCAAACAATAAGTACAGATGCATAAAAATATCTCATAAGTGTTGCGCTTCGCTTCGTAAAAATAAGTGAAAACGAGGCTGCAAATATAATTGAATATTTTCCAGCTGTCGCCAACATTCATTGTAGCCGTATTTGCGAAACTTGCCGGAATACACTGAGAAAAGCGCGCAGTCGTAATGAATCCAACGTGGAGCAGAATGAAGTATCAAATTATTTACCAACAACGCCCAGCGATGAAGTTAGCGAAGAATTGAATGAACTTCCAACTTGTAATGCAAACATCGAAAGGACGGAAGTCATTGAAAATATAAATGATCATATTATTCCTCATCTACCAAACCAAATGTCGCCTCTTAAAAGGAAATATATGAAACAAGATGCATACAGAAATAGAAAATCACTGCAAATTTAATATAGCAGATTCACTTGGAGCTGATCCATTATCTGATTTGTCAGCGCAAATTGAAAACGTCAAAGCCATTTACGAAGAAATTTTGGAAAACATCAAATATCAAATAGAGAACAGCTCAAATCTTTTGGAAAAGCAAAAACTTTTATCTCTTTTACCAATCAATATGAGTCACGCAGAAATTAAAGATCGTTTTGGGGATGATATATCTCACGATTGTATCAAAAAAAGTAAAGATATCCAAAGGAATAAAACGAAGTTTGCAGATATCAATCTTTTTAAAATGAGCAGACGTAGTTTACCAACCGAAACTCTAAGCACAGTCAAGTTATTTTATGAAGATGATGAAATTAGCCGAATGATGCCTGGATCGCAAGATTCAATAACTGTTAAACAAGGAAACTTACGTGAAAAAGTTCAAAAAAGACTTTCGGTACGTATTACTAGAAGTGACACTACTTAAAAAATTATTTAAAAAAAAAATAAAAAAGAACCCATTTTACTTTTTGGATATGTTATAGGTGAAGGAAATACCTGTCTAAAAAAGTAATACACTGTAAAAAAAATCCTTGATCTTTTTTGGTTTTTCGTTACCTACAATTTTTTTTTGTTATAAAATATAAGGGCAATTACTAGAAGTGACACTACTTAAAAAATTATATAAAAAAAACTAAAAAAGAACCCATTTTTATTTTTTGATATGGTATAGATGAAGGATAAACCTTTCTAAAAAAATAATACACTGTAAAAAAACCCTTGATCTTTTTGGTTTTTTCGTCAGTTAAAATTTTTTTTGTTATAAATTTTTTTACAGTGTATTTCTTTTTTTTTTTTTTAAACGTGTCATAAAGCCTGTTAAAATATCTTTTTAATGATACCAAGATCATGGAAATCGGTTTAGCCGATTCTGAGTTATTGTAGTTTAAATGGAGCTCTTTTCGACCATTTTCGCGTTTTTTCGAAAACGTTCCCACTGTGTCACGCCCAAAAAATCGCAAAACAGTCATTTCTAAAAATGAGAGTTTGTTTGTATTGATCAAATTTAGCTATGAACAAAATTTCATCGATATCTGAGGGGGTCGGGTTCAATGCATCTCGATTTTTACATGAAATTCATCATATGCTTTTTATTTGGAAACATATTCAGCAGTTTTACAATTTTTGGCGATGTATGTCGACATAAATCGTTATAATAGCAAAATATTTTATTAAACAGTTAACTTAAGTTGTTTTTAGCAGGAAAAAATTAATAATACTACATTATATTCTAAAAAGCTTAATACTTATAAAAACCTAATGCAAAATGTAGCACTTTGACATCATTGTCGCAATTTCGGTAAAAACCGACTTACGCGATTATTCGTGGAAACCACAGATATAACAGTCCAAAAATTCAGGTTTTTATACAATTTTTGATATTTTTTCTACGGAAGGTACCACGCCCACTACTCCAATCCCGCCCACATTTTGTGGCATGATGTATATTGATAATCTATATGTTTGTACCTAATTTGGAAACTTTGGCTCTTGCTGTTCTTCAGATATTCAGATAAAAGTAAAAAAAAAAAAAAAACAACAAGGGATTTTTTGAAAAAATTAGAGGTAGTCGTGGTTTTTTTGGTCATATCTCACCCATTTATGGACCGATCTCGCTGAATTTCAATAGAAAGAAATGGTGGACTATATGTGACATAGATATAAAACAACACATATCAAACGTAAGACGGGCAGACGGACGGATATCATTAAATCAACTTCTTTCCTCATAAGGACCCAGGGTCTAAGATCAATATTGTGGAAATTACAAACGGAATGACAAACTTAGATATACCCTTTTCCACCTGTGGTGAAGGATATAATTAGAGGTAGTCGTGGTTTTTTGCTCATATCTCAGCCATGCTTTGACCGATCTGGCTGAATTTCAATAGCAAAATTATAATAAGCAAATCTAACAATCGGACCATTTCAACAAATCGATGGACAACCCAAATTGATCTGCCCTTCTCAAAAGGATCTAGACTATATATATTTTATAGTTTCTTAGATCAATATTGTAGAAATTACAAACGGAATGACAAAGGGTATAAAAAGATTAAAATGTTTTTGTTAATACGTACCATTTCCTTAATATCACACTTTTGGGCAAATTCCAGCCTATATTGACTTCTATTATAAAGTTGAAAACGAGGTGTAAACGTTATAAATGTTGTACAGTTGTACAAACCAGTACTTCTTTGTATATTAACTCCGATTACATAATTTACTTTGGATTGTTCCGCCATTAACTCGCGTGAATTTGTTTCTTTGTGAATTCCAAAACTTTTGCACCACTAAAATAAAAACAAAAATATTATGTTTTGTTTACTAATTTATCACTTTGTGTTTTTATATCATACTTTTTTAGTTCTTTTCCTTTCCTTTTATTTCATTTTTCTATTATACATGCTTTTAAGTAACTATGTACATATCGATGGCTTAATATAAAAAAGGCCTAACTCGATTTTTTGTTTGTTTACAGGGGAAGAAAAAAAACTTAATAATGCAACTTTTAATATAAATATCCAACAAATGTGTACTACAGCCCCTAAAAATTTTCAATCAGGATACATGTGGCATTAGCTACCAGAATAAACAAAAAAAGCTATTTTTAAAAAAATCGATTAAGGCCTTTTTTATATTAAGCCATCGATATGTATGTATGTGTTTTATTACTTGGCAATTGGACTTTTAATTGAAAAATTTCCATGATACTAGTTACCGATTGGAATTTTTATATTTCGCATTTGTCAAAAGTCTTAATAGGCCGTTTACATTAGAACTAAATCTAGTAGATTTCATTTGAAGTCTTCCTCAAAATCTTGTCCGTTTACAATGTAATTTTTGGCATAAGCAAGATTTTGTTTTCATAGCAAAACTGTTTGACTAAAAGTTTTTTGTGTAAAACATAGTAAAAAATAGGCATTTTCCAATTGGTATTACCTTTTATTTATAATAAGATCTTTGGATGAAGTTTCCTGATGATCTGGCTTAAGCAACCAGCGAAATGCGCATCAACAATAAATTTCAGTGTTTTTATCAAGAATAAAAATTGGTAATTAAGCACCACAAACAAAATCTTGTTAATTAAAAATTTTGTATTCCAAAAATTACTTTAATAATCATCTTTTTACTATTTTTTAAAAATTTGTGAATTTTTTTTAACATTTTTTGTTTTTTTTTTTTTTTATTAAAATGTCAGTTTTTCTTCTGCAGAGAAGTATTTTTTATTGCTTTATGCAAAAAACCATAGTTACACCACTAAAGGCTAGTTTACACTTTTATACATGTCAAAAACTCAAGTAATATGAGAAAGTGTGATAGTGTGAATGCAATGTGTCAAGAAAGTACACCGACAAGTACACAAGCAATTTGACATCCCATACGACTTCATCGTTTCTTGAAATTTTTGATTTGTATGGAAAATCTAGTCCAAATCAACTGGATTTGGCTCAAAATCTAGATTTCGTTGTTGTGTAAATGGGCTATAAGGCCCAACCAAAATTTGCATACGCCAACTTTGAACTAACCAAATGCATAAGCAAACTAAAATGGCTTTTAGGTAACCATAATGTACTTATATGAACTTAAGATCTTTTTAACCATTGCTTCATATTTGTACAATATTTTTTTTGTGAGTAATTCGTAAGGAAAATAACCTAAAGCTGTATTTGTTTATTTTATGTTACTGAACTGCAAACAACCTTTTCCTACAACAAATAAAAAAAAAAAAATTGGAGGAAAAATAAAATTTATAAAATTAATAAAGCATCTCTAAAAGCGCTGTGTATTTTTATGCCCACACCTTAAAATATTGGTCCTAGATCCTTTAAGTACACCGATCGACTGAGAATCACTTTCTGAGCCGAATTAAATATCTTATTATGTTTGTATTTAGATTGTATTTGGTCCAAATTTATTTTATTGCAGTCAAAGTCATCTTACCAAATTTTCTTGTATTAGGTCCATATTTGAGCGTAGCTCCCATACAAATACATACAACTCCCGAAAAAAGCTTTTAATACCATAACTTTCTTATAAATGTTGGTATAACCACAAAAACTTTTGCAATGTTACTTTGCCATGACAAAATGTTGTTCTGGTAGGTCCGCATCCTAAAATCTCATATAGATGAAGATATCTAAATAATATTCAGCACAAAGAACTTAACATCATAACATAATTAAGATTTGCCGGATAAATGATTACTCATGGGCCCCAAATAGTAACGGACTATACTTTCTTACTTATTTATGATAGATTGCCCATGGGTACCAAAACGGGCACACCAACAAAAAATGTTTTTATATACTGTAGTGTTATAATATGGTCGGGCTTGACCGAGTACACTTTCTTACTTGTTTCTTAAATTGTTGAGAAAGCGTCTTTTTTATAATATGACCAATTTATTTTTTCGACATTTTCAATTAAATTTAATATATGAATTAGCGTGGCCCTTGATCATATGAGGAAAAATTGTTGACATTTAGGGTCCCACCCCCTAGAAATATCCAAAAAACTAAGAAATACAAAATAAAAAAAAAAATTAGAAGCGCATCAAAGCCACTGAAAAAATCACTTGTCAAGCTTTTGTAAATTTTTGATGTGTCGTAAAAGTTTTTATTCTAGATGATAAATTTATCAAAATGTAGACACAATTATGTTTTCAAAACGATATAACATTTAAAATCGGTTTAGAGTTAGCCAAGCAATAATCTGCATAATAAAAGTAAGCATAGGCTGCACATTTTAAATTATTTATTTATTTGTTTATTTATTTTAACAATTGTAGAGTGAAATTAAAGCAACATGCATCTGTTAACCAGAATTTTAGGCAACTTTTTTTGCTGAACAAAATGAAAATGCAGCAATAGCTAAATTAGGCAAATTATTCAGAAACAAATCGGTACCAAAATTTATAAAAAGCTCTTAAACGAATTAATATATTGTTTCTGCCCTCATTGGTCGCACAAGAAAAAGCATGTAATTGCATATTTACGGTTTCCTTGATGATAAGTTTGTATGTATGCTTAAGCTTTTGTTAGTAGGATATGCCAGGACATCTCAAAAAGAATTCCAAATACAATTTAAGACAGCATTGTTTTTTATTGCTATCTCTTTAGATTTAGCTGATTCATGTACAAACTCCTATGTCTTAACTTTTTTTCATACATCAAAGTTAAGCTAGCATGTAAGTTAATACGTTTAATTACCTCACTGAGGTATTTAAACGTATTTGCTTAATTACCTCAATGAGGTAGTTAAACGTATTCTTATAATTACCTTAACGAGGTAGTTAAGAGTATTTGTTTAAATGCTTTCCCCGCATAATTTCCCAAAAATATTGGCATTTTTGGTGAGGTAACTATCCGTGGAATACTGTAGTTATTACTTTTTTTAACGTGCTAAACTGTTTTCCGAGGGTAGGCTTTATGTGGGGCCTAGGGTAAATTATGGACCAAACTTTACGAAACGTAGCACATTTAAATATGATGCGCAATATTTATTACGGTTTTAGACGTACATTGTAGCACTTTTTGCGTAAGTCCTTGTAACAAAATTGTTAATTTTTAAGGATGGTGGTTCTACATTTTGATTGATAACTATGATCCTACTGATCGGATTTTGATGGATTTCACTCCCAAACTGCTTAGGATAACTAGAAGCAATTTGACACCAAGATTGCACTTTTGTTTTGAGTTTTTCGAAAGTGAGCGTATTTCAACAGACGGACATGGCTATTAGACATAATAAAAACGTTTCACATGGAATGACAAACTTAGTATACCCTCATCAACAATAGTGGTGGAGTGTATCAATAGAGTTTATAGTCAAATAAGGACCAGTCTCATATACATTTAGCATGAAGATTATAGTAGGAGTCGGAGTCGTGATTCGGAGTCGAATTAAAAAAATTTCAGCGTTTGGAGTCGGAGTTAGTACTTTTTTTGGACGACTCCACAGCCCTGGTATATACGTAATGTCATTATCCATAGAGATCTTAACGTCCCTACCAAATAACAATTAGGATTAAGTTTTGAATACATATTGTAATTTTCGAAGAGAAAGATTCAATTATAAAAAAAAAATATATTAATAGCGAAATTGTGAAAATTTGTGGACTATATAAGGGCAAAATAAAAACATTAAGAAGAAATCGTGGTCGGTTATAACTAACTAAACTAAATTTTTTTCTTTTATTTTTCCCATGAATGTCCGCAGGACCGTTTTTTTTATTCATGGTTTTTTTCTGTTTATTAATATTTTACAGTATCAAATCAAATGGACATGTATTTTTTTCCATTGCTTAAATTATTCAAGTTATTCGATTAAAATAAAATTCTTATTTATCGAGCAATATTAAAATTTAAAAATTGATTAATTACATACTCGAACAAAACCTAAAGTCAAATAATTGGATACCCTAGTGGTTATGTCTTCTTGATTTATAAATAAGCAAGTCAAATAGACGTAACTTGCATTAAACCTTAATAATATAATTTTAAAAAATAAATAAGTCTTCATACTATAAGTAAATTTTGAAAAAAATAAAAAATAATTTTTATTGATTTTGTTACGTTTTTGCTTCTACTGTAAAAAAAATTTTAAAGAGTGGTTACGTCAGTTTGCATTTAATATTGCTTAAAAATTGATAGCAAATGATTTTAGTTAATCAATAAATTTATTTATTTATTTATTTCATTCATTTATGCAATATCAAGCCTTAGAGGCCAAAAATTTGATTTTTTATTTTGCTTACCTTGTTATTATTTCCAAAACTTTTTCCTAGGCGAAACTCTATTAAAGGAGAACCTTCTTGATCAGAAAATGAAAACATTAAAGGCGATACTTCTCTAGCATATTCGTGTTCATCAAATTGTCCCGATGCTACTTGATTCGTACCCTCTTGTCTGAAAACGAGTGGTAGTCCAGTTTTATTTATAAGCCAAATTGGAGCTCCAATGAAAATTTCCATTCCCCCTCCCTGAAAAGATTGTATTGAAACACGCAAAAACAGCTCCCTATTAAGCATATCAATTAACTTTAGTTTTGGCTCTACAATGCCTGTATGACCCATTGGAATTTTAAGCTGGCTGGAGAGTTTGTAATTGTCTATTGTAATGCTGAGACAAAAGGATTCATTTATGTCAATTGAATAAATTTCTACTTCTTCTGAAGCATTTAATCTACCCTGAGTATGACCAGTAATTTTGAAGATTAAATCACAACACAACAAATTTTTCAATTTAAGCGGTGGTATAATGGTTATTGTGTGGCCTGGCATTGATATTATATCTCTTACTGGATACTTATCTTTTTTGATTTCTACCAATATATGAAATGATATTTTATTTGGTGAAAAGCGCGAAAGTATATCCTGAACACAATCTGTTGCAATACAGCTTGTCCATTGAATTGCTCTTGCACAGAACCCGTTATCGTTTAGACCATTGTCGTTGGTGGTTTCTTCTATTGAGTGTGGTTTCAAATAAATATAAGCATCTACAAATCCCAATGGTATTGTTAACTTTTCCAAAGGATTTATTGTCAGCAATGCCGCGTCTTTTTCATTTTTCAACTTCAATCGCAATAAGAAGGTGTTCATAGTTTTATTAACAACATTTAATGCTGAACGAACTATAATTAGTTTTTGTGCTGAGCCCACCAGAGAGATTTCAAATACAATGCGAGTTTTTTTATTGTATTGCATATCTTGGCTAGCATACCGAAAAAATGTACCAACTTTATCAATAGAAATAGGACCAATTAATGTCCAACCATGTATTTGAACAAGAATCTGATGCATGTTTAATTTGTGAGAATCCATATGTCTTTGTTTACTTTGAGGGCCATAATCAAAGGGAACTATTTCATTGTGTTTAGCAGTGATCCAGTTGCACATAAGATCTTGTTGTGTTCCTTCTGTACGTGTAATACCACCTCCATGTGAGTAAAATATTTTAAATATAAGTGGTTCACCCGTTAAGTTTTTTAAGGCAAATGGGACAAACGGCAGTCTTCTTCGTACATTAGCATTCATACATGGTGCAGTATTTTTATTAAAAGAATGCTTTAAATATTCTTCAGTCCAATTTTTATGTACTAAATCACATAACTCTAGCAGGGTAGATGTTATATTAAGTTTTAAAACTTGCTTACTACTTGCTTGTACCGACAAGCGTTTATTTTTAGCTAATGCACATTTAGAGTACTTCCAAAGAGCTATACATTGCCATGGTTCAGTTATTGGCTCCCAGCCGCTTAAATGACGATTATAGTAATCACTGGCAATTTTAGCATCAATTTCACCTTCAAAAAATTTTGTATTATTTTCCGTTTTTGTTTGAATTTTTTGATTGATCATTAAATTTAAGAGTGAAACTTCTAGTAGAGGTACATCTGCGTCTAAGCAATCGTCAATAATACACACAAATATAGAATTAGCGTTCAATGTTATACTGCTCACTTGCAATGCAGTCCTAGTTTGCTTATGTTGCTGTTGTTGTGATAACCAAATGGCAGCTTCATTAATATTAAAATGATTAAATTCCATTGCATGCCAGCAATCGGAATATTTAAATCCCATTGCAACTAGTGGCGCTATCTTTTCAATATTATTTTGATGAATATAGTTCTTAGTCACATGTTTGTTTGTTTGCTTAGGTATACTCTGCATTATTCGGGAAAAAAGCATAGCATCATTGTAGGAAATTCGCAAAAAAATTTTATCTTGAATCTGGATTTGAAAGCAATTATTACGAAGCTCCATATTAAGCGTAAATGGGTCAATAATTGACTGAGAACTCTCATTTTCAGATCCCAATATGCAAGAAAATATTTCCAGGTGATTTATATCAATTGAAATGGGAGCAGTAGTGTTGTTTGGTTTGTAGGAATAGACGGTTGTACTTTTTAAAATTATAGCATTTGTATCGACTTGATCATTGTTTTCTACAAACACAATTTCGGAATTGGTTATGTTTAACACAAATTCATACTTAGGGTGGTTGTCCAACGTTGAACAGCATTTTGTTCCCAGTGGCGTTTCCATTCTTTCATGTTGCGGAGTTTTATGTATTTCTAAGGACATATAGGGATCTTCCTTCAAAAAGTCGTTAAGTTTTTCCAAGTAATCTAATATAGCCATTATCCTCATATTATTTAGGAGGATAGTGTATTTAGATGCATCGTTTCTTTTACGACTGTGAATTTCGGCTTGAACTAAACTTTTAACAGTGCTCTGAACCGACGGCTTTAAAATGTACTTAAATACATTGTGTGATGTGGAACCTTCAAAGTTTTCCCTTGCATCTAAAACGAGAATTTCACTAGAAATTAAATCGATGTCTTGAGAACCGTCACTAAAGGAGTCAATTTCTAAAGTTGATTTTATAAATTTAATGCAGGCTAATGTAGAATTCGAATTATCATTGTTAAGATCAACTGATTCCGACAGGAATATAATTACATTTTCTAAGAGAAAATTCATTGATAAGGTGGTCCAGTTTGATTTATTATTCATATGTGTATTAACTTTTGTAATAGAGCACAGTTTTTCAATAGATTCATTGACATTAAACTGAAAGTTGTAGTAAACATCATCTATATTCTCCCCTAAGTTGTAGTCAAGAAATCCGCGAATAAGTTTATATTGTTGTAAGTTGATAAGGCCGTGGAGCTCGGAAAGTGTCCCCTTGACTTCTATATCAGGAATATTATGACTTATATCTGAATCTGTATTCCTTATAACTTGTAACTTTAAATGACACTTCTCTTTGAATATTGTGTTGCCTAACTTCACAATATTAAAATTTCCAATATGAAGTACATTTGAATTTCGTTCTACAATGGGACTTCTTTTGTTATTTTCACGTTCACCCGTCAGAACATTAATATTTACAAGGTCAATGTTCATTAAATCCACTATTTCATTATAAACAATTGAGTCACTTCGCTTTTCACTTAGGGATATAATATCATTGGCAAAGTAAAAATTATTTAATAATGTAAATTTTCCAAGATCCGCAATCAACAAATGGTTACTATTATAAGATACAGGCAATAAAATAATTGGAGACTCAGCGTGAACTTCCAATCCAATTTTTACAGCACTTCGGTTCTGGATTTTTTTTGACTCATTTATTTTAAACTGCTTCATAACTGGCTGGAAAGAAATAAACTAAAGTTTACTGACATGTATAAAACGTTACAATGTAAAATTATCAGGCCAAATTTTTATACAGTTAAGGACATTACTATTTGTACACTTAAGATATTTCAAAAAACTACCAGTCAGTGTTTAAAAAACAAGCTTACATTTTTTTTTCTATTGCTTAAACTAGTTCTCCAAACAATTACAAGTAGCGGCACCAAGAGCAGCTATATAGTTTTGTAGCATTACGTTTTTTAAACCACTTTTACATGCAAAAAATTAAATAATTAAGTGTCATCAACAAAAAACAAAAAGGAGTTGCTGCTTAAAAAACTTTAGTTTTATCACTACTACATTTGAAGTTTTATTTTTTTGACAAGAAAATTTTGAGGTAGAAGATCGTTAACATTGAGATAATGGTAGGATAACATTGAAGTAGAAATATAATAACATTGTGGTTGCATACAAAGAAAAAATTATTTTTCCAATTCAAACAAATATTTGTAGAATCAAAACGTTTTTTGTTTGAAAGAGGATCTGACAAACAAATTTGCATATTCAAACAATTTCGTTTCGTTTATTGAAAATAACCCGGATTTTTTCAAATAAATAATTGTGATAGCTGGCTAAATTTGTTTTTGATATTTAAAAAATTTTCAAACCAATAATTTAGCCGAATCAAACAAAAAAATTACTGAAATTCATATAATTTTCAAGCAAATAATTTTGCACACTCAAAGCAGAATATGAAGAGCAGGAGGCGAGACGGTGGCGGTCAGTGTTCCCAGTTTTGGGGATTTATCCCCAAATTGGGGATTTTTTTGTAGTTGGGGATAACAATTTTGTGAAAATCCCCAGGGTATTTTTGGGGAAAAGCACTTTTTTCGCTGGGGATTTTTGGGGATAATATATTATTATAAATTCCATTTTTGCAATGGCAAGACCGATTTGGTCAAGATGTGGGTACAAATTTTAGTCTTTTTTACGGTTTGAAACTTTTTCAAGAACTGGTTGAAATAGTTTTAAATAAGCTAGCGTTACTTCAGTTGGACTAGTCTTTTTCTGTAATGAATGCAACCAAAATCAATATTTGCAACAGAATGCAATATAAAGCTTCGTACAGACGATAAGCAGATCTTACAATATTGTAAGCAGGCATTGCCAACAGCTATATTTTTCTGACAATGGTGCGATTGTCAGATGCATTCATTTTGCACTTCTGCAAATACAAATGAACTTACAATGTTAACACAGTTGTAAGACATTTTAGCCAATTTTAATGCAATTTAAGCAACGCTGCTTACCAATATTGTAAGATATATATTTTGTAAGACCATCGTCTGTGCGAAGCTTAAGTTATAAGAATTAATACACACTTTAAAATAATGCAGTTTGCTGTGTCAAATTAATTCATTCATCTAATATGCACTTTTTAAACAAACAACATGTAAAAAAAATTGCACTGGCTGATGAATCAGAAGATTTTGATTCCCTAGTTTTTGAAATGATAAGGATTGACGCATAATTATTTTTCTTTTGCGTTTTTATGTTACCTTTGTTACATTCTATAGTTGTGTACATAGATACTTAGAACTCAAAGAATAAATAACATTAGTTTTAATATTACACAAATGGATTTATTTAAATAAATCGATGTATGCATATTTTTCCATTGTGGGGATTTTTGGGGATAAGAAAATAGCTCCCTTGGGGATGAAAAATCGCAAATTTGGGATAAGACTTAAAATAAGACTGGGAACCCTGGTGGCGGCTGGCTTTTTGACATATTTTATTTATTAAATAATTTTTGGAAACTTTCGTCTGTCTGTTTTGTTATACACACTACACACAATGTTTTTTTCTCACTCACCGTTGCCTTATCCTTTACTAAAGAAGAAGAAATCTCAACTTAAAACGGCAGCAGAACGACCCGATCGTCATCATTCGACTATTAAAATTTTATGTATTTAACTAAAAATTTAAAAAAAAATAAAATACGGGATTTTTTTCATTCTTTTTCACCAACCAAAAATTAATTTTTTTCTTTTAATGTTGTTTTAGTTGAATCCTTTTCATAAGCTACTTTTAGGTAATGTTCAACAATTTTATTTTTCGAATGAATTCTATTGTATTCTACCCAGGGTACGAAAACAAACTGTACATTTTCGTAACGTATTTTTCTAACACACAAACTATAAAATTTTTTTTTGTGTATGTGAATGTGTACACAAACATATACGGTACACAGCGAGAGTGAGCTGACGCACACAAACACTACGATAACGTACATAACATCTTTTAACGTTCATGTACAGTATTTTTAGCGTATTTATTTGTACTTTTTATTGAACACGTAGTGTTGTATATTAACGTGCGTGTGTGTGTGTATTTTTTTAAAGCAAGAAAAAACTTTTATGAAATCAAAAAAGGCCAAAATATGATTTGAAAGCGAGTTCTATAACAGGAGTGCAGAAATATAAGAAACATGCAAAAGTTCTTTATGCAGTATAGAAAAAAACATTGCAAGTAATGATCAGTTGTAAAGTGTTAAGAGTATGCGTATATGTAAATATGTATGTATACCCAGCGGGAAAAAGAGGGCATAAAGATGCCTTCTAGAAGGCCTCAGTACTTTCTTTTGGAAGTACAAGACCTGCTCGCTTAATTGCATACTCATAGCTTTTTTACACACGTTGTCATTGCGGGGTAGGCCTTCCAGGTAATCTTAAATAGTCTTTTAGAAATTTATTTTAAAAGGGCTTCAAGTTATTGGCTCTCTTGTGTGCCAAAAATATAAAAAAAACGAGCCAAATTTACGGAAAAGGGGCCAAACCCCTTTGTTATAGAAATTTAATTGTGCACTTTTAATGGATATTTATTATAAGTGTTATCACGATGGTCATTGTGCAAATTTGCAATTTGTGAATTTTCAGTGCATATTATGATTGATCGTGAGCATACCACTTTTATTTTTTATGCAAATATGCTATTTTTCTAAAAATTAACTCTGGCAACACAAAAACTTCTGGCGGCACTTTAATAAATCTGCTTTTACTTACAATTATACACAAACATATTAAAATAAATTATTTCTTTTTAAATTATTTAAATTAAATTCTTTATTTTATGTTAAAACCCACGAAAATGTTCAATTTATAAGTTTTCTTTAAACCAATATGGCGCTTAATATGTCAAATGTTATTGTTTACATTTGTTTGCAACTGAACAAATATGCACTACTAATTTTGCTCATGGTTTTTTTTAGTGCAAACGAAGTAAAATAGAGCAAATTGCAAATACGCACATTTTGTTGTTGTGTTGTGCAAATGTGTGTATTTTTGCACGCATTTTCATCGTTTGCACGCTTTGCACTACCTATCGTGATTTCCCTTTATATTTTATACATAATTAATAGATGGTTTTAAGGTAAAAATGGTTTTTACACTAAAAATCAGAAAACAATTAAGTTTTGATTGTGCATTTATTTTTTATTTTTTAAACTTTTTTTTAACACTTTTTAGCACTTTTAGTTTTTAGGTAATACAACTTTTCTTTTTAACGTATTAAACTCAACTCAAAATTAAACACAACCGTTCTGTATTCTCTTTTTGTCGTTTTTTATGTAATTTTAATTGTATAACGCGCAAAAAAACTAAATATCTTAGTCCTTCTCTTCTCCCTTCTCATAGAAGGGAATGTGGAATATTGATCTTATCTTTTATACCTACGGAAGATCCGAAGCCTTCTAAGAGAACTTATTTAGCAGTTAGATCAGAATCAAGGCGAATTCACTAGAGAGTGAAGTCAGCAATACAACAACACTGCTTCTGTGGTCCGATTGTCAAAAATATTGCTAGTAAAACAAGGTTTGTTTACATAAAAAACTGTAGTTTATATACAAACTTTGACAACTACACCACGGAAAAAATAACCATATGTTGGCTCGACCCCACCTTCTAGTCAATTCGCCTTGATCAGTATGGTAATTGAATCAAAAAATGTCAAATCAGGCCTTTAATAAGGCCTGAATAAGAAGCTGTTCTGACTTTTCCCGCTAGGTAATTGTTTGTGCACATTTGTAAGTGGAAAGTGAATCGTCGAAAATTGTTGTTGTGCTATACGTTATTCGAGTTTATTTGCAGAAAAAAAATTATTTTTACACTCATAAAATTATTACGATAATTGATTGTGGATTATTAAGTTCGTTTTTAATATAATAAAAATATAGTTATATTACGAATAACTATTCTGCGAATATCTTTAAAATTAAAAATTTAGAAATGTCAAGCCAAAATAAAACAATATTAACGTTTTATAAGTATGATAAAAATTTATTCTTTCAGCTACGTTATGCTCATTAACATTTATTCACAAAGAATCAAAAGCCGGTTGAACTCATATTTTGAAAGCACGATCTTTCGCCATACGGAGTAGGGGTCCATTCCTTGTAAATAATTCTACAATCGCCAATTCAATGTTAGTTTTGGTTTTTAAATCATTGACTTTATTTTTATTGCAACATAATCTGAATATAAAGTAGGGTGGAACCGCTTTAAATGTCTTTCTAGATTTCCGGTATGATTATTTAATTTTTTTTTTCACAACTTCCATTATCACAAAATACGTCACTTTCATCGATTAAACTAAAATAATCGTGCAAAAAAATTATTTTTATGGCGCGGCATCTTATTTCGATTTCCAGCACACCCCTGTAGATTTTATTTTATATAGAAGCCCAATTTTAAATTTAAGTACATATTTCTTTTTTAGCTTCTGTGTCAATAAAAATATTTAAGACATCAATATGATTATTTTTTTTATCGAAATCGACTTACATATGTTAGTGTCGCCTTTTTTTATAAAATTAATTTAAATGTGTAAAAAAATTGGACTTTAACCATGATTATAAATATGACAAACGATATACTTCTGGTTGATTTTCTTTATTAAGATTATTAATTATGATTAGCATGTCGGCAATTTTCTAACAATCGCACGATTTGAAGTCGTAAGACGCTAGATTTATTTCATGGTGTTCGAAAACTCATACATTTTGCTTCCGATCTTTAATGGTTTTTGAAGATGGCTAGCTTCTTGCGATTGCGATTTAGAGAACACTTATAATTCGATTTGAAGTCAGAATCGCAATATACTTGTATATGACATAAATAAAAAATGGCATTTGACTTTGTAAGACATATTTTCGGCGAGTTCTACAGCTCTTATACCATTGACTTCGTAAAAACAGGATACAAAATATAGTACTAAAGCATTTCACTGTTCAATAATTCTTGCAATAACAACCTCCAAAGATAGGCGTTTTGTATAAGAAGCAGCGTATATCTTATGAGGTGGTACCGAACATTATTCCTGAAATTCTTTTAGTTCAGTAATTCTTTAAGGGCTATGGGAAAAAATGGTAATATTGTGTATTTTCATTTCTTTATTGGCACATCCGAAGTTTCACCAACAATCAAGAATATTTTCGGTTTTTTTTTTTTAATAGATATTCCATTTTCTATTGCCTGCTTTGCGATATAGTCAGTTGCTTCAACAGACTATGTCCTACCACATTCAACAAGTCAATTTATAAAATGAAAAAGTAAATTTTCTCAAACCGACCAAAATTAGGATTAGCCTACCATCCTATCAAACGAAAATACCAAGTTCGGCAACCCTGTTTACCACTTAAAAATGTGCACAAACAATTATACATATTTATATATACTCTCTAAGTTAACGATGCGGCCAACAGTGCCAACAAAATTAATTTAGCCTAATCAGCTATTAATTTTGTTTACCAACTTCCACACGCGCGTTCGGTCTACTCAGGAGTCAAATTACCACAATGTATTTTTGCTCGATCAGCCAATTCACACGGTAAAGGCAATTGTGCTGGAACAGCATTTCGGCACCTGAACATGATGGCTTAACGTGATTGATGTGTGAAGCGGAGGTTGGCAGACAACAGGCAGCAGAGAAAATAGTTAGTCTTGGTTGCGCGGTCGTTTAGTAAAGTAATTAATTCTCTCTTTAAATTATAAAACAATCACCCTTATCGTGGTTGGCAATTTTGTGTCGTTTTTTGGCGTTTTTTAGGCGTTTTTAGAAAATCGCATCGCGGTTGGCAAAAACGCCAGCGAATACGACACTGAATATAATTCTACTACAAAAACGGTATCGCAGATGGCGTATTTGCCTGTCAAAAGCGCTAAAAACTGTCGTTAAGTTTTTTGCTCACGACAGAGTTTATTTTTTGATAAAAATTATTTAAAAATGGAGTCAAACAAATCGTAAATTATATAAAAAGCAGCTTTAAAGCTTTTTGTTTCAATTTTTGTTTTTTTTTCTATTTTTTTATATTTTAGCATACAAATTACCACACCCGCACAATTTTCCAAGTTGGTGGAGATAATGGAAAAAAAGTCGTACTTGGCAAAAGGGTATAATAAAGGATTAAATAAAATTAATACAAAAGATGAGTGGAATGAAGTCGCAGAAGAACTCAATAGTATAGGACCTCCATTCCGTACAGGCGAAGGTTGGTTAAAGGTGTGGGGAGATTTTAAGTTTAAATTAAAGAAAAAGCTGTCCCACAACAAGGCTGAAAGTCATGCAACAGGTGGAGGAGCTTTTAAGCAATTTGCTTTGTCAGGATGGACTTTTTACTTTTTGTCAGGCAAAGAAAATACATTGCATTGCTGCCTTAAATGCTTCTTTAGATGATTTTCCGAATTATTAAAATCTTCTTCGTCTTCTGATGATAAAAAAAACCAATACTCAACATATTTGTTAAAAAAAATATTTATTTTTATTGGCGCAATTGTATTTATAACGTTTTTGTTTTTTATAATCAACAGCTTAAGAAAAATAATCAGCTGTGATTTGTTGACATTTTCATAACAGGGTGTTTCATTAAAAAAAAAAATTGAGTAATCTGTTACAAAGCGACTCTCTTACAAAAAATAGAGTCGTAGGCGTAGGCGAAAAGTTTCCACGATACCATTCAATTTTAAATACGACAACAAATGCGACATACGCCTAAATACGCCTACGCCAACCGCGATAAGGGTGAATAATTGTCTTTTATTTGTGAAATTAGAATTGTCAAAGTGAAAAGTAAATAAAAAGTTATTGTCTAATAAAATATTTGAATATATAAAAGTGAGTTTAATTTCTACCAGGCGCTGTTGGTTGCGCCTTAGTGTTTTTTTTATCCTTTCCAAGTGGAGATCCTTTAACTGGCGCCCGAGCAGGGACCCTGAGTAAAGGTCTCTTAATAACAAATTAAAATTTCTGCGATCTCTACGGAGCACTCCAGAAATAAAATATAATAATAACAACCCTGCGATCTCCACGGAGCACTCCAGGACGTATAAAAATTAAAACTTAATAAAAAAATAAAACTCGTCCCTCCTTCGCCAACCGAATAAGCCCGGTGATTTCAAACTATTTTAATCACAAAAGGTTATTCGAGCGAAAGTGAAGTTACTCGTACCTAAGTAGGTATCCACGATTATAAAAGTGGATTTCAAAAAGGAACCCTACGAAGCTTCCGCGAGGTAATAAAAGGCTTCTCCACTTGAGCGCGTCGCGGTACGCAACCAAGGCTCGCCCAATAAAAAAAGATATAAAAATAACAAAGTGAAAAAATAAAATTTTTTTTTAAGGAAATTTATATGAAAAAAGTTTTAAGAGAAAAAATTATACAGAAAAAATAAAAAAGCCATAAAATAATTGCAAAAATAAAAGTAAAATTATCTGAAAAAAATAGATATAAATTGCTAAGATACAAAATCTGTCAAAAATTTTGCAAAAATAAAAATTTATATGAAAAAGAAGAAAAATATATCTGGAAAAAAATATATAGAAAAAGAATCTGTTGATATACTACAAAAGCTATAAAAATTGCGAATATATAAAAAAGTTTTTTTTACAAAAAAATTGCAATAAAATCTATGAAAATATTTGTTGCAAAAAGAATAACCACAAAATGAATCTAAAAGTGTAAGAAGTGCAAGTGATAATTTCTTTATAAACTTGGAAGAAAGAGGAAAAATCCCTAATATATTCAGGTGAGTCCTTTTACCACTACCTATATCTGTGAGCATGGAAGAAATGAAGACGAGTTTAACTGTGCTTACGGGAGCTGTCAACCGGCTCCTGGAGGAAATGAAAACGATGGAGGCAAGGTTAGATAGGATTGAAAAGGGTAATGATATAGCCGAATTAGGTAGAAGATTAGACCAATTAGAAAACCTAGGGCGAAATGACTTACCAATCACGGACGAGGCTGTTGCAATCCTGCAAGTGCCGCAGACTGAGGAAGACTAAAAATCAATTAGTAGACTCCCCGATAGTGTAAAAGAGCTGCGTACTTTTGACGGCAACCCCTTGCATTACGTTTCTTGGGTGCACTCGGTAGAAATGGTGCTCAAGGATTTCGAAATTGTGAGAAACAAACCGATATATCGTTCGATTAGTCTTAGTCTCCTACAATATATTTGATAGTGACTGGAAGGATGTGAAGAAAATTTTATCACTCCATTACGCCGACAAAAGAGACGTTCAGACGTTGGAGCATCAGCTCAACCAACTCTCGCAAGGCTCATTAAAAATAGATGAATTTTACTCGACGGTAAATCATCATTTGTCCCTGATTATTAACAAGTTATAAACAGAATCATATAGTGAGGAGACCGTGAATGCCCTGATCACAACGCATAGAAATCGAGCGTTGGATATATTCATTCGCGGCCTCACTCCTGAATTATCCCGAATGGTCATTATCCAACGACCAAGGACACTGCCAGAGGCATACTCTGCATGCCTCGAACTCTAAAATTTAACCATGAGGAATAACATTTTGCCTTCAAGAGTACCAAATCGAACAAATGTACAATCATTTAACAACCAGCAGGGTACAACAACTCCACCCAGACCTCCCAGGCCTCCCGTTAGCAACTATCCATCAAACCACTTTAAACCTGGGGACTGGCAACAAAGAAACAATAACTTCCCTCATAGTAGTTTCAACCAAAATTATAGACAGACCCACTATCCTAGATCGTATCAGGTTAAACAAGAGCCAATGGAAGTAGACCGCTCGGCTCAATCTCGGAAATTAAACCATATGAATCGGCCTAAGCATCCTGAGAAAAGGAGCGCATCTGAAATGTATAACAGAAATAAGCAACAGAAATTGTTTCATTTAAACGCTAGTCATGACAATGTTGAGGACTATCCTCGAGATGAAGAAGTAGTTGGTAGTATTGACGACGCGGCAAACGAACAAAATTTTATGGAGGAAGGCCCTCAAGCCTACCTTACATAGAATACGTGACATCCAATAGCAAGGCATATAAGTTTTTGGTCGACACCGGCTCGAACAAAAATTTTTGCAGACCCGAACTCTCCGCCGGAAGTTTATCCATGTCTAGGCCCCTTACAGTTAACACCGCGGGTGGAAACATTGAAATAAATAAAAAAATAATAGGCAAATTTTTCGCAAGACATGACGTTTCAGATCCCATTACATTTTATATACTACCAGGTTTAACCACCTTCGACGGAATCATAGGTGATGATTCCCTTAAAGAATTAGGAGCAGTAGTCGATAGAAAGGAAAACGTTCTTCTAATTAGGGATACTATCAGGATACCTCTTAAATCAAAAATTTCTAGCTGTTTAACCTACCTACTAAGTAAACCCCTCCCCATAGGAATAGGGGACAAAATTAACAAAATAATAGACAGACACAGAAACTTATTTGGACCACTCAATGACAGTCAAGCTGTCAATACGAATGTGCAAGCTGAAATCAGGACAACTACATCAGAACCGATTTACTCAAAAAGCTACCCCTACCCTGCAGCAATGAGAGCATAGGTAGAAAGACAAATTAGTGAATTGTTGTCTGAAGGGATAATTCGACCCTCGAAGAGTCCTTACAATTCTCCCATTTGGGTAGTGTCAAAAAAGCAAAAACCAAACGGGGAAAAACCATATCGGTTAGTTGTAGACTATAAACGGCTGAACGACGTCACTGTGTCTGACGCATACCCCATACCAGACATTAACGCTACATTAACAAGTCTGGGAAACGCTAAATTTTTCACTACGATTGACTTAACGTCCGGATTTCATCAAATTGCAATGAAACCGTCAGACATTCCTAAAACCGCGTTTTCAACAATGAACGGAAAATTTGAATTGCTTCGTCTTCCCTTTGGGCTGAAAAATGCTCCAGCTATCTTCCAAAGAATGATCGACGACGTCCTAAAAGAATTCATAGGGAAAATATGTTACGTTTACATCGACGACATAATTGTGTTTGGTCGTAGCGAGGAAGAAACCCTCAATAATGTCGACATTGTTTTCGGAAGATTGGAAGAGGCGAATTTGAAGGTCAATATTGACAAAACACATTTCATGCAAACGGAAGTAGAGTTTCTAGGCTACATAGTGAGTTCCGTGGGTATAAAACCTGATCCTAAAAAGGTAACGGCAATTGAAAATCTACTACCTCCTACTAACCTTAAGGAACTTAAGAGATTTTTGGGTATGACGTCATACTATAGGCGCTCTATTAGGGATTATGCAAAGGTGGCAAAACCATTAACAAACCTGACGAGGGGTGAAAATGCTGAAGTAAAAGCTAACCAGTCGAGACAAGTGCGGATAGAATTGAATGAAGAGGCCTTAGACTCTTTTCAAATGTTAAAAACTCTTCTGACCTCGGCAGAAATTCTTGCGTTCCCTGAGTTTGACAAACCTTTTAATCTCACTACGGACGCCTCGAACTACGCAATAGGCGCCGTTCTGTCACAAGGAGAAATTGGTAAAGACAAACCAATCGCGTTCCTATCGCCGTCTCTAAACAAGACAGAAGAAGGGTACGCTACCAATGAGAAAGAAATGTTGGCCATAGTGTGGGCGTTGGACAATCTAAGAAATTACCTATACGGTGCCAAAAAAATAAAAATCTATACTGACCATCAACCTCTTACCTACGCCTTAGGTAACCGGAACTTCAATGCCAAATTGAAGCGATGGAAGGCACGTATAGAAGAGTACAACCACGAGTTAATCTACAAACCGGGTAGATCGAACTTTGTTGCAGATGCTCTCTCTAGACTAAAAACTAACGTTTACCACATTAAAGAATCTTCCACCGATACAGCCAGCGAGGGTGACTCGCAAATTACAAGAACAGCCTTAGAAGTAAACGATAATGATTCCGAAATTACAAAACGGCATCAGAAATTGGGGATGATGATACTTCATCAATGGGATCAACCGTCCACAGTGCAAGCCAAGATGCATCAGACCTTATTCCCCACATGGAGGTTCCCATTAACGTTTTTAGAAATAAAATTATCATTAAAATAGGTCCAGAGCTACAATCTAATGAAATACCCCATCGGAATTTTTGCGACATTATGTCTCTTCTCCCGAATGGGATGCGGGAAAACTATCAGACGTCTTAAAGAGAACTCTTAACCCAAATCTTATAAACGGTATTAAAATTCCAGAATACTATTTACCACTTTTGCACAACCTCTACTTACAACATTTTTCCAAATACAAGATTAGAATTGCACAGAAAGAAGTATCTGATATAAGGTTAGAGAATCTTCAATTTGAAATTATTGAAAAGGAACATCGTAGAGCGCATAGAAATGCCAGAGAAAATAAAAGGCAAATACTAGACAATTATTATTTTCCCCGTATGCAGTCTCTAATAAAAAAATTCGTTGAACGTTGCGACATTTGTAATAGCAATAAGTATGATAGGAACCCGCCCAGGCCTTTACTGCAGGCCACCCCCACGCCAACCATGCCATGTGAAATCCTGCACATGGACATAATCGAGATACAAGACCAAAAATTTATTTCTGTACTGGACAAATTTTCAAAATTTGCTAAACTATTTCATATCAGTGATAGATCTGTTTTAAACGTTAGGGAAAAACTTGTTAAGATCCTACATTACTTTACAGCACCAAAAATGTTGGTAACTGATAATGAGACTAGTTTCCTCAGCCCCTTGATAAGAGATTTCTTGGAAAGATTAGGGATAAAAATTTACTTGACGCCATCGCAGCGTAGTGAAGTAAATGGCCAAGTAGAACGCCTGCATTCAACTCTTATCGAAATTTAAAGGTGTCTAAGAGCAGAAAATTCAGAACTAAGCGTTCAGGAGTTAATGTACGTAGCCGTTGACAGATAGAATAATACCATACACTCAATAATTGGAAAAAGACCGGCTGATGTGTTTTTTAACAGAACGAAAACATCCGACTACGATAAACTGCTAGAAGCACGTTCTAAGATTAACAAGTTAGAGTGCTATATTCGGCTGTGCCGAATCTTTGATACCCTCCACCGACAGTTCGAATGTTTAAGGAGTAATATCTGTATGATGTCTTTTTATTATTATTATCTTAAACTGTGACGATTTGTTATTAATTATGGTTTTAGGAGACTAAACTGTTTTGAGGGAGTAGGGCATATATGGGGCCTAGGGTAAATTATGTACCGATCTTCACGAAATTTCACAGTATCATTTATAGTCCTATAAAATTGTGACGAGCCAAAATTTGTTATGATTGCATTATTTTTTACGGTTTTAGGCGTACTAAACTGTTTTCCGGGAGTAGTGTTTATATGGGGCTTAGGGTAAATTATGGACCGACCTTCGCGAAATTTTACAGTGTCATTTCTAGTCGAATAAAACGGACTTGTGCAAAATCTTATGTCAGTCCGTGCATTTTTGCATCATTTATGTTAGTTTTTGTAACAAAATTATCAAGTTTTTGAAGGTGGTGGTTCCACATTTTAATTCATAGCTCTGGTCCTACTGAACCGATTTTGCAGAAATTCAATCCCAAACTGCTTAGGATAACTAAAAGCAATTTGACACCTAGTTTGTTTATTTCTTTTGAGTTTTTCGAAAGTGAGCGTGTTTTCAACAGACGGACAGACGGACAGACAGACGGACATGGCTAAATCGACTTAGAATTACTCAAGCAGCCAGAATATATATACTTTATGGGGTCTGAGATGAATAATAAAAAAGTTTCACACGGAATGACAAACTTAATATACCCTCTTCACAACTAATTGTGGTGGAGGGTATAATAAAGATTTAAGGAGGATTATTAAAAGAAATATAAAGGAAAGAAATAAACGTATGAATAAGAAACGGTCATCTCCAAAAAAAATTAAGAAAGGTGAGACAATATTTGTTAGAATAAAGAATATTAAGGCTAAAAATAAACCGGTGTATAGAAGAGAAATAGTAGCAAAAGACAATAGGGTCACAGTACACACAGTAAGTGGTAAAAGGATCCACAAAACCCATATTAAAAATTTAAAAATAAATCCTTAACAAACTTCTACTTCTTTTCACAAGATTTCATGCTGACTTAAGCATTATAAAAAAAAAAATTTTTAAAAAAAGGGGGAAGAGAATATGAAATTAAAACACAGAAACCAAAAGATAAAATTTTTTTAACCACAATTTATTCCTAAGATTATGTTTAAACCGTAGAAATCTAATAATAACTATAATAACTTTTATTGATAATAATCAACTAATTTACTAACAAGAATAATCAACTAATAAGTAATCAACTAACCTAGTAAAACTTCCTAGAATAAATAACAAACTAACCACTCACATTACTTAATTAAAAATTTCACTATTTCCCAGAAGAATGATTCTCCTCATAGCCATACTGAGCTTCGTCAACATAGGTACAATCACTCTACATGCATGGAAATCTTCCGCTACGATGTACCTATAATATCCATACTAGATGGAAACGGCTGGATTATCAACGGAAATTTTAAGTTGGTCCACGTCATAAACCTCGATAATTACAAAGCTGTTGCCGATAACATAACCGAGTTAGTTCAGGAACGTATGCCACCCAGTGATAAAAAGGACATAATTTTTTATCACCTTGACCAAATAAAGGACAGACTATTTGAGCTAGGAAATCATGCGAGTAGAGGCCGAAGATCAATTAATTGGATTGGTTCCGCCTGGAAGTGGGTTGCTGGCAATCCTGATGCAATGGATTGGAATACCGTCTTAAGAAGCCAAAATGCTATCATCAGTAACAACAATGAACAATACAAGATTAACGCCCAGCTTCTGAACGCAACACACGAAGTTGTACAAAAAACCAATGAACTCGTAAAGAAAATGAACGAGATAAGTAACGGTAAAGGAAATGAGAGAATTGGCCAAGACACGATGAACCAAATCCTTATATTGAAAGATTTAATAAATGAAATTGTGAGGGCTTGTCAACTCGCTAAGAGTGGGGTTGTAAACTCGAACCTGTTAGACAAAACCGAGATAAATAATATCATAACAGAAGTGGAAACTCTACCATATGTCAATGTTATAGAAGCAATTGAATATGGAAGCCCGTCAATCTACACCAACGGCTCTCTTTTACTGTATGTTCTATCCATACCAAAAGTGAAGAAGGAGTTTTATCACCGGCTTATTGTTAGAACGACGGTTAGAAACAATAAGCAAATCGAGTTACCTTTTAACGAAGTTCTTATCAGTCAGAACGAAACCTTCGGTGTAAGAAGTCCTTGCCTTCGCATCAACGAATTAACGGTTTGTCGGAAGTCGTCCCTGTCCCAACTTTCTGAAGAAACTTGTATTCCCCGGCTGCTCAAAGGAGGTAATGCCAGTTGTAAATACAAGATGGTTAAAACTCGAACAATTGAGATGATTAAAGCAGACATGGTCTTCCTAACGAATTTTGAAGGTGTCTTGAACAGTCGAGAACATATTGAAACCTTAAATGGTACTTATCTGATACGTCTGTCTAACGAAACTATCTTCCTAGACAATGACGCATTTTCAAGCACGTCCATCTCAAAAATGCAGCCACTGCCTCCAGTCCTGTCAAGCGTCTTTAACGAGAAACTGTTGGCAGACATTGACCAGGTTCACGATCGAAATTGAATTTATCACTCAGCATGCATACAACCATCATATTGGCATTAGGAGTCTGTATCGGAATTTTATGGTACAAGGTAGGAAGAAGATTGAACTTACCAAATGTGAAGATCCCAGACACAAATAGCTCTACCTATCAAGCCGCTCCCGTCATCTGCGGGACGCAGATAATTGAGGAGGGAGGAGTTAACGATGCGGCCAACAGTGCCAACAAAATTAATTTAGCCTAATCAGCTATTAATTTTGTTTACCAACTTCCACACGCGCGTCCGGTCTACTCAGGAGTCAAATTACCACAATGTATTTTTGCTCGATCAGCCAATTCACACGGTAAAGGCAATTGTGCTGGAACAGCATTTCGGCACCTGAACATGATGGCTCAACGTGATTGATGTGTGAAGCGGAGGTTGGCAGACAACAGGCAGCAGAGAAAATAGTTAGTCTTGGTTGCGCGGTCGTTTAGTAAAGTAATTAATTCGCTCTTTAAATTATAAAATAATAATTGTCTTTTATTTGTGAAATTAGAATAGTCAAAGTGAAAAGTAAATAAAAAGTTTTTGTCTAATAAAATATTTGAATATATAAAAGTGAGTTTAATTTCTACCAGGCGCTGTTGCTTGCGCCTTAGTGTTTTTTTTTATCCTTTCCAAGTGGAGATCCTTTAACTTCTACAACTGATAATTACCAGCGTTGCAAACTTTGAAATTTCAAAACGCACCAAAAAGGTGAAGAAAACGCGCTATTTGAAAATAGAAACGTACCAAGTTTAGACTTTCTTTTTAATTTAAAATGTTTGTTTGAGTAATTTTAAATAAAAAGTAAAATATTTTTGTATTAAAAATATTATAATAAAGCAGTATTTTACAGTTCAGTGTTTTAGGAAAAAAATATAAAGCTTAACAAAAATAAAAAAAACTAACAAATTTATTTGTATTGATGTCCTGAATAGTGATATCACGAATATATATTTTTAGTATTCGCGAATACGAATATCTGGCTAATATTCAGTGAATATCCAATCTGAACTAAAACGCCACTCGATATCATAAATCTTTTATTTTCGTTTTAAAAAATAAATTGTAAAAAAACTGTCACACTACCTTGAAATCCAGTTGTCGATAATTTTCTTACGATAATTAGCACATTGCTTAAAATGATAATAAATCTGGAAAAGTTGAAGTTAAAACTTGAGTAATTTTCATAAAATAGTTTTGTACCGGCACAAACTTCTAATGTTTGTTTGTTTGTTTTTCACTTTTCTAAAAGAAGATTTTTTTGTGTTAATGACAAAAATCTTTTCTAATAAAAATTAATACTTTTTGTTTAATTTTATGTATTTTTTACACTTTTGTATTTTCTTCTTCTTTGGAATGCATTAACAAAATATTCGCGAAATATTGCCTTGAATTTGTCGAATACGAATAACGTATAGCAGGTGAATATTCGGCATTTCGAATACAAATATTCGTGACATCACTAGTATGCACTAAGCCTAGAAAGCTGCGTAATTCATGTAGATTTTTCGGACGGGGCCAATCCATTACAGGTATTATTTTATCTTTATCTGTTGAAATGCCTTTGGAGGTTACGCGATGTCCCAGGTACTTTACTTCCTTTTGAAAGTCCTGCCGTGGATATACGTTTCAACACTTCTTCCAAATTTTTCAGGTGTTCGTCAAGTGTTTTCCTCATGACAATAATGTCGTCAAAGTGCACCAAGCATGTCTTTTAGTGAAGATATTTTGGCACCTGCTCCATTAAACGCTTGAATGTAGCTGGAGCATTGCAAAGTCCAAATGGCATCACATTTAACTGTCATAAACCGAAGCCACTCCAGCACAACATTCTAATCTTACTTTCTATACCCACACTGCTGTATGTGGAGAGGATTTTATGAGTTTGTACTAATACGTATGTGTAATACATTTAAATAGTTTAGTATACCGATTGACTCAGAATCAATTTTAGAGTCGATCTAACGAGGTCTGTCTTTCAAAGTTAACCTTGTGCGCAAAGTCTATACTTTCGCAATTTTGGAAAAAATTTAATCTAATTTAAGATATATGTGTTAATCGTTACAAGGTTGAATCCTAATCAAAATGGTACGAAGTGGTTCATAATATTACAAAGCTTACATACAAACTTCTTTCCGGAATAGAGTTTTTGTGCCCATAAACTGTCTTGGTTTTTAGGGTTTTATAAGGTACAAACATATTATGGTGCAACCTAAATCAGCGTAGCAAATTTTTTTGGAAGCGGACCATACTTGACCATGTTTTTTTTTTTTTTTGTTCACACATAATATCGGTTTTTTTAACAAGAACTTTTTTTGCGTTGATAGCTACCGATATTGGTTACCGATACCCATTTATAAAATTTCAATACAGAATTATAGTTGATTTACAAATTTTGACTGCTTAACGACAAATTTTTGTCTTTGCTTTGTTGCCAAGTATTTTTCGAACAAAAATTTTAAAAAAACACCCAAAATGGTGCGAAACGCATCAAGTTGACAACGCTGACCATTACTTACAACATTCTTTTCTCTGATGCACAAAAATGTTTTGCGAGAGAATGTACAGTGGCAGGCAAAACCCAGCCCAAAATTTTTATTAATATTTAATCACAAGAAATTGTTTTGGTTGAAAAACTTGTTTTTTTTTTTTAAATAATATCTGATTTATTTTCATAATTTTCTTCGCCTGTTAACCATGCCAAAAAATCTTTTCAATTCTAATAAAAAGCTTTTTTTTCTTATCAGTGTACTTAGTAATTTAGCTATAAAAATAATCATAATGCCTCTTAATAACATTTTCCCTATGCCATTCAAATGTTTAATAATATAAAAGACTGTGGACTTTAACAAAGACATTGTTTATCATAAAATATGTTTTTAATTCCTTATATAACCATTTGTCATACACACTGTAATTGAACAAAGTTAAACACAGCCGCGCACATGTGCATTCTTCGCGTAAAAAACAAAAACAATTGTTTGCTGAAATAGGCACCAATACTCTGCTCCATAAAATATTAGTACACTTTTGCATGTTTCTTATATTTCTGCACTCCTGTTATACAACTCGCTTTCAAATCATATTTTTGGACTTTTTGGATTTTATAAAATTTTTTTCTTGGTTTAAAAAAATACACACACACACGCACGTTAATATACAACACTACGTGTTCAATAAAAAGTACAGATAAGTACGCTAAAAATACTGTACATGTACGTTAAAAGATGTTATGTACGTTATCGTAGTGTTTGTGTGCGTCAGCTCACTCTCGCTGTGTACCGTATATTGTTTCTGCACACATTCACAAACAGAAAAATGTTTTTTTTTTATTTTGTACTCTTGTAACGAATGTATGTGTATTGTTCATGGTAAAATACGGTATGGTACTCTTAATTGTGTACTTTACAGTTTTTTTCGTACTCTGATTCTACCTCATAAAATACATCCGAAAAATAAAAATGTCGTTTCTGTTGTTTGAGCAGCGAAAAGTTTTTTTATCTACACTTATAAAATTATTGCAGTTACTGATTGTGGGTTATTAAAATCGTTTTTCGTACTGGTAAAATTAAAAAAAAAATTAGTTATTTTAAGAATAATTTATTTTGTAACATTTATGTTTATTTAAAAAACGAACTACCAAAAAATAATGTTTTCCGAACTTATATTGATTTTTTGTCTGTTAAAATATATTTTTTAAAAGTAACAACTATTAAATTTTACAAAATATGCTGTTTTTAAAATAAAAATTAAAAAATTAATGTAACATTCATTTATTTTAAATTAAATTTAAAAGATCCGTTCTGAAATAAATTTTTAGTTGTTAAAATTAATTTTCTTTTGAATAATATCTTGAGTTTATTATTGGTGTTGTTCTTTACTGTAATTATCCTTCTGTGATAAATTGAAGAGAAAACAAATCTTTTCATTTAAGTTTTGAAGAATACATTTCAATTTATTTTTTTTTTTAAATACTTATTTTCTGATTCTGGTTTTTATTATGAAAAAAGTATTTCATTCCATATGTTGCTATTAAACGTATGCTAAGAAAATTTGTAATCAAATGTCAAACCAGAAAAAAGGAAAACAAAATATGTCGGGATTAATTAATTAATTAATAATTTTATTTGAATTATCGCAAAGAAATCGGAATGAACAAAGGTAAGAATATGCTATTGACAACTTTTTATTGCAGTTAATATAATTTAATAATTTACAGAAATATTGATAAAATTAAAATATATTAAAAACTAAAAATAAGTTAATAAAAGTTATTCAAAAAACTTTATACTTATCGTTTGCAACTTTAACATTTTCCTTAAACAAACTAATTTAAAATATGTATTCAAAATTCTTTCTGGTTTTCACTGGTGCGCTAACATCTTGCTACATTCTTCATGATTTTCACTTATAAATAACTTGAGTAAAAAATCTTTTCAAATAAAATACACTGTTTCACAAAACAAGAATCGACAGCGCTGTGAAACGATGAAAAATTTTGTTTCGTTTCCTTTTTTTTCATATAAAAGTATTTTTTTTTTTTCACTGAATGCAAATCAAAAGTATTATAAAAATCTGAAAAAACTTTTCATTCCACCGTTTCACAGAACAAGAATTGGCCCCGTCGTCACGTTATTGCATCACCTTTCTTATTGTTGTACTTTTTGAAGACGTCCAAAAATAGACCTTATGTGTTGCCAGTTTAGTATCAAAAGTAATTTTTGGGAATACAAAATTTTAATTTAAAAGATTTTGTTATTCGTGCTTAATTCCCAGTTTTTATTCTTGATAAAAACACTTAAAATTTATTGTTGATGGGATAAGCTATTCCTATGCGCACGAATAACAAAATCTTTTAAAATAAAATTTTGTATTCCCAAAAATTACTTTTGATAATAAACTGGCAAGTGCACGGCCTAAAAAAACTACCTGGTAACATGCTTTTGCAAGTTGTTTTTTGTTTTGCATTTTGTTTTTTTCTTAACCTACTTACAACTACAATTAATGTTGGAAGAATTCCAATCAATTGTAGTGGGGAATGTAAGAAGAGATAAACCCACTGCTTATTGTTGATGTAGAGCTGTTGCTTATGATTCTTATACGCTTAACAGTTTTATTTGGTTTAATATCTTTAATTTTTCTAAAATCTTTATGGGTGAAGTTTCCTGATGATCTGGCCTAAGCAACCAGTGAAATGCGCATAGGAATAGCTTATCCCATCAACAATAAATTTTAAGTGTTTTTATCAAGAATAAAAACTGGGAATTAAGCACGAATAACAAAATCTTTTAAAATAAAATTTTGTATTCCCAAAAATTACTTTTGATACTAATTAAAAATATTAAAAGTTTTAAAAAAAATTCCGTTTATAATACAAAATTTTAAAATCGTTAACAAAAATTTTTTTGAAGGAAAATTCGTATAACTAACAGCATTTTTTTAACTTTTGAAATTTGACTTAAGATGTTTTGTCAAAAGGCCACAGATATGTATGCTCCACGAATTTACCGCTGACATCATTACTAATCTATAAAAACTTTCTTCCACCACTTCTGTGATTTACGGCCTAGTTCACACATTCCAGATAACTGATCACGTCCCATTATATTTCGGTAGGAGTTTGAGCTGGCGATCACAACATAGCCAGTTCATCTATTTTTTCACCTGAAGATTCTGACTGATTTATTTAATTTTCTTCATCAATAATACTTTCGAATTCTGATGATACGTACTCGTCTCCGCTCCTAGATGAAAAGTCATCCTCAGTTGACTCTTCTAAAATACTTGCTACATCTAAATCAGATAGTCTTTTCGTCATTTTAGCCTTAAATAAAATTTTGAATTCTATAACACTATAGACCTATTGGGATAGATATGTCCCACTGCAAGAGACGAATGGGTCATATATGTTCCGTGAAATGAAAACATATGAAAATCTTATTCATACCTTTGCGCAAACTATTAATTACGGTTTTAGGTGTACTAAACTGTGGACCGATCGTAATGAAATTTCATAGTGTCATTTCTAGTTTTACAAAACTGTGACGTGCCAAATTTTGTTATGATAGCATTATTAACTACGGTTTAGGGCGTACTAAACTGTTTTCCCTACTCCTAGGGTAAATAATGGGCCCATCTTCAATGAAATTTCACAGTGTGACTTCAAGTCTAATAAAACGAATTCGCAAAATCTCATTTCATTCCGTGCATTTTTCCACCATTTGTGTTAGTTTTTGTAACAAAATTATTAATATTTTAAAGTGAACTGAACCGATTTGGCTGGATTTCAATCCCAAACTGCTTAGGATAACAACAAACAATTTGACACCCAGTTAATTTCTTTTGAGTTTTTCGAAAGTGAGCGTGTTTTGAACAGACGGACAGACAGACATGGCTAAATCGATTTAGAATTACTCAAGGAGCCAGAAAAAATAAAGCCCACTCTGGTAAATAAATTAAACACGCTTAAACCGTAGCAGATAAATATATTGTGGTAAAGTGTCTTCCAACTTTGTTTCATATGGCCGGAAAAAATGTTTTTAATTTTGTGATATGCGGTCCATAATTTACCTTATATCCCATATTTAGCTATAAACGCTTAAACTTATTTCACCGCTGTTTTGAAATATATTGAAATTTATGTTTTTAATACCAGAAATTACTCTGCAGAATTTTAGGATGATTGGTTCATAACTTATCACGGCTCCAATATAAATACCCCTCCTCAAAATCATTTAATTTCGGCTTAAACTGTTACGAATCATGATATTTTACTAAAGCTAATTTAAATTGATAAAAAAAAAGCATAAAACTTGTCGGCCAATAATTTAATAAAGGTCTAAACCGCAACCAATTTTAATGCTGACGTCTGTTTTTAAAAAGATAAATTACCAGTAAAAAAAGATATCATATAGCTATCACTCCTGAAATATTCGAACTGTCGGTGGAGGGTATCGAAGATTCAACACAGCCGAATATAGCACTCTAACTTGTTTTTTTAAGAGTAAGAGAAAATATATTTTTAATAATTCTTTTTTAGAGAAAATATACTAAAAAATACTTGCATTAAACAATACTAACTCCACGTAGAGCAAAATGTCCATCAGCAATCATGGACATTGCACTATATGCCATTTAGTGGATTTCAGAAAACATTTTTGTTTTGAAGGATATAGGACAAAATGGACACGATTTATCTCAGCCACCAGACGAGATAGCCGAAAACGGATTGCAGATTTGAAAAATTTGGGGTAAAAAAAAATTCAAAATCGTCAAAATGGCGTATAGAGCACTTAAGCTTTCGGACAACGTATTGACTTTCAATTTGTTGTTTAAAATAACAAAGATGTGATTAATCCTTACTCAGCCTGCATAATGAAGTTTAGATAGACATTTTTAACGTAAAAACATCCACAGATGATCAGCCAATAAAATCGAGCAAATTTTTAAAACTTTTCTGTGTTTCAAAAAGTTAAAAAAAAATATTTCCTTTTTTATACCTCATACTACGAGGGCCACTTATATTTACCGGAACTACTTTTAAAACAACATCGATTAGAAATTCCGAAACATGGTCGTATATTTTAAATGAATTGTTATATCTTTTTCTAAATAAACTACATAAAAATGTAATAAATGTGCTTTGAAGATTTATTTAAGATTTTTAAAATCTTGGTCCTTCAGTCACAGTGGTTTTTATTTTCGCATAGAGGGAAGTGCGAGTATTGCCTGCTGGCTATGCCAGGCATATATTCACTCGAGTAGTAAACCTTGTGCTGGCCTCTGGTTCTGCTCCCACTACACTAGGTGACGTAACTGAGCAACAGTCACAAGTGATCTGTTTAAATAATGGTCAAATAAATCTCAAATTGATTTTGATATCTCGACAAAATTTGACATAACTAACTCATGTACTTCTTAATTTCGAATCTGCCATAATTGCTCGCAGGTCCCGAATACTTACGTTCCATTCTTAAAAATTATTCTGCTAATACTAACAAGTGGTGTAGGTATCAAAAATCGGACGTGTCCAATCAAACTTTCTTAGTTTTTTTTAATTAATTTATTGGTATTTTTAAAACCTGATTTTTTAAAACTTAAAAAAAATTAAAAAAAAACTTTTTTTAAGCAAAAAGCATTAAAACTTGCCCTGATGAACGGAGGTAAATTAAAAAAAAATTTGATTACAGGAAATTTTGAACTCACCGATTGCAGTTGTAATAGCTCTTTCATGAACAAGTGAATTTCCACAATAAATCTCTTTGTATGTACATATTTAACGGAAGACATCAAAATTATCAGATTAGCGTCTTTATGTAGTGACTCAGCGGAAAATGAGTTTGTTTCTCTGGATATATTTCTAAAAAGAAATAACGATAATTGATAAAAAAAATTTGTTTATATATGTTCTTTAAATTAAAATCTTACCACTAAATTAAAAAAAAATTTTATAAACAAACATTGTTTTTCATTATTTATTTATTGATACTTCATAAGTATATTTAATATGAACTAACAATAATAAATGAAATCTTATTCTAATATGTTATTTGATGTCCTGCCAGTATGGACGAAAAGGTTTCCCTTCACGGTTTCTGTTCATATATGTAGGTTTTTAGCGCTCCTCCAATCGGATGAGTCTTGCTGTATATTTCTTCTTGTTAAGCGAGTGTCGCCAGTTGCACTTTTGATTTTTTTATAAATCAAACTATCGTATTTAACATTGTGTTGTCATGAAAGGCCAACTAGTTAATTCCTATGCATTTTTATAAAAGTTTAAAACTAGTTGCTTTATTTATAGTATAAGACTAATAAAAGCAAAATTTATTTGGCAATTCCCCTCAATATATTGTATTGTTTAATTGTGAAGGTATTTATTTTAGAATAACTCTAAGCACTTACCCCTGGAATAAGAGTGAGAAAATATTGTATCATTTATTTTCCTGTTACACCAGGTTTAAATTTTGTTAAATGCCCCGATATGGTTTCCGTCATCATTCTACATTGAAGAATTTGACCAAATAATTTTAACCAAAAGAATAAGGGAATTTACCTTCTCTTTATTTATTTTTTAGGCATGAAAATAGTTTTTCAATTTTTAAACCAACAAAAAATGTATTTTTTTTTCTTGTAGTGCTGTTGTTGTCCAACAGCCAAGTAAATTGTTTTTTTCATCTAGTTTTGTAGATTAGTTATTGTTATTACAACGAACAAGTACTAACTCGTTTTTTTACCAACGATTTTGGCTGCAGGGTTATTGCTGTTTAAGGTAGTATGGGTTCACTTATAAGTATATTTCAAGATAGTGGATGACTTCATAAATGCAGTGTTGCAGCACTGAAAACAAATGCGTTGATAAAGCATCACAAAAAAAAAAAAAAAAAACAATGCACAACTTTCGCAGTGAATACGGTTACCATTCAATAATGAACTTAAGACATTCGTGGCTATTCTGAAATACGCGTCGAATAAGTGAACATTTACATGAAAACAAAAACAAAACCAAATTGACAAAAATTATATTTATTTTTGTTTATCATACAAAATTTACAGTTTTTAAAAGAGAAAGAAACGCGTTATACCTCTCGCGTTAATTTGATTTTAGAAGTGTATAGATAACAAATAGCCACGATTGTTTACGGAAAAGTTGTCTAAAGTTGACTCCAAGCTTTTTAATCTTCGTGTTTTGTAAAATTAACTAAATTTGGTAAGGGCATGGAGGAGTATTTGTCATTCGGTAAATCAGTTGAATGGAGGGATCCAATTGATCAGATGGCTGATTGCTATTCCTGCATGACCAAAGTGCAAGTCGGACTTCGGAAAAAATGGCTATGTTATTTATCCAGATATAAAATCAGCGATTCTGTAATTAATTTAAACAATAGTTGTCATTGTTAAAAAATTTAACAAGCAAATTAACGATTTTGCTATTCTGTAACATTTTAAACAACACTTGTTATCGTTAAGTCAGCTGTTTGTGTTAAGTTAACGACAACTTTTTTTAGTGTTGTTTATTTATTGTTAAATGTCGAAAAAAGAAAAAAAAATTTGTTAAAAGAAATAACATAACTTGAAAATGGCAATTAAATAATTTGCATTTAATTTAATAGTAAAATGTTTGGCTTATCTAACTTAAATAACTTTGTTTGTTTTTTTTTAATCCTCTTTGTGTTTTTCGTTATTTTGCATTTTTTGGACAGTGATGCCACTTGACGTTAATTTGTATCTATATTGCTAACAACAATTTACAGAACCACATAATCGTTAGTGCAAACAACAAAACAGGTTGACAATTATAGCAACTGTTGTTATTGTTAAAAGTTACAGAATCCCACTACAGATAATAAAGAAGAAGATTTAAATCTGAGTTTTAACTCTACATGTGATACATATATTAAACAATGAGTCGAAGCACACATAATGATTTGTACTTGTTAAAAGAGAACTCTGAATTACGCCCTGCACTTTTGAAAGAAAGAGTATTTTCATACACAGAGACATGCGTTTTTTACTATGCAACCGCTCCAAGTTATATGGATTTATTTCCAGAAAGTTGAAGGTAGATTTTAGGAAACAACAGAAGTTATGGCTTCTAACAGTCAACTAACTACAAATATGTTGGAAAATTTTTATGCCACTGGTATATATTAAACTAGCCGTTCCCGCGGCGTTGCCCGTAAACAATGAATTTTTGAATAATTATAAAGAAATATAAAGCCTGTGTGTTTTATTGTGTGTAGATCGATAAATTATGTTTTAAATTAAATCAAAATTGAAATTGTCCATCTGTCCCATCATATTCCTAGCTTTGAAAAACATATAAACCCTGTGTGCTTTAATTGCGCTGATCTATCTATGAAAATTTCATCAAAATTGGTTAGGTATTTTCGGAGTGGCCGTTTGTCTCTTAGTCGCTTTCGCATTCAGTCAGGGGACGGTCGAGCGGAGAGATAGACTGAAGGGTGAACAGCATACTCATGTTAAAATAGCTTTCTTTTTCTTTTGAGTACGGCCCTAAACGGCCCTAAGCCCTATCCTAAGTTAGTACCAATTAGAAAAATATAAGGAACCAAAAAAAAATCCTTCTTACAGATTCTCATTCACTCAGGACTTTGTACGTTTAATTTGATTTTCTAGATCCAATATTAACGGAAATTCAAAAAGTACATGTTAAAGAACAAAAAAGTACCAAAAAGTTCTTCTTACTGATTCTCATTAACTCAGGACATTGCATGTTTAATTTTATGTTCATAGGTCCAATATTAAGGAATGTAAAAAAAGGACCAGTTAAAGAACGAAAAAGTACCACATAGATCCCTTTAAAGATTCTCATTCACTCAAGACCTTGCATGTTAAAATACATGTTTCAAGTCCAATACTAACGGTCATTCAAAAAGTACCAGTTAAAAACCAAAAAGTTCCCCCACAGATTTTTGATTCTATGTCCAATATTAGCGGTAATTAAAAAAGTACCAGTTGTAGAACCAAAAACCTAAAGAAATAATTAAATTTTTCGTATTTCCCTTTTTTTGGTACTTTTTCCCCTCATTGAAGTATCAAAAATTTCATTTAATACATGTTCAGTTTGGCAGGGCGTTAGAATCGAGGCCATACCTCTGGCTAATGTTACGCGAAGGCCCAGATCTATTGCCAAGATCCGCGCTAAGCCATCCGAACCCAAGGAGATCCTGGAAATTATATAGGCCAGTAACCCCCAGCTACCCACTCAGGACTGGAAAGAAGTAAGGGTTTTTGATGCTGTCGAAGAATCCTGTGATATTAAACACAGACTCGCTGCCGTCACTTCGGAATACACAGGGGACGATATTCTATGGTTTTGGCACTATCTTTCTCCTAGTCTACAAAGATAACGACACAGAGAAGAATCAAGTTCCGGTGACTACCACAGCAATCACTGAGAGTATGGAGGACGAGTCTGCCGCGTCTTCAACGAATACACTCAATCGATCGCTGGATTTGTGGGTGACTTCTTTGGTATGCTGGAAGTGGCGGACGATGAGGACCTCCTTCTGGAATCGGACGACGACCCAGAGGATGCCAACGGCACTGTCATCCATAGTGATGAGCTGTAATGAATGTAACACAGATTAACCTGCATCACTTCAAAGCTGCGTCAGCTTCTTTCCACTCCGATGAGCTACAGGCGCGGAGGAGCTCATATATATGCAAGAACCATTGTTGTAAAGGGTGGTTAAATTGTATGTTGAATGTGAACCACACCTAAACGCCAAGTTTTTTTCCGAATTTTATTTGACATTTCTCTATTTCAGACTTACTCAATTTGAACCATGGAGAGATACACAATCCAACAACGTGTTCAAGTTATCCAGACTTATTATGAAAGTGGATGATAAATTTCGAAGAAAATCATCTTCAGTGATGAGGCACATTTTCACCTCAGTGGATTTGTCGATAAGCAGAATTTCCGCATTTGGGCGAATAATAATCCAAGAGTGATTGTCGAAAAACCAATGCACCCACAAAGAGTGACTGTTTGGTGCGGTTTATAGGCTGGCGGCATCATCGGGCCGTATTTTTTCCAAAATGAGGCCGGTCAGGCAGTTACTGTGAATGGTGTTCGCTATCGTGAGATGATAACGAACTTTTTATGGCCCGAATTGGAAGATATGGATGTGGACGATATGTGGTTTCAGCAGGACGGTGCCACTTGCCACACAGCTAACGAAACAATGGCTCTTTTGCGCAACAAATTCAATGGCCGTGTTATCTCACGTAATGGCGATGTCAATTGGCCGCCAAGATCATGTGATTTGACACCGTTGGACTTTTTTCTTTGGGGTTATTTGAAAGAAAAGGTGTACGTCGATAAGCCAGCAACAATTCAAGAGCTAAAGGATGAGATAATTCGGCACATTAACGGCATAGAACCGCCATTATGCCTCAGGGTCATCGAAAATTTGGACCATCGGATGGAGGTGTGCCGCCGTGGTCGCGGCGCCCATTTGGCCGATATTTTGTTCCATACATAATTGAGTAATACCAATATATCATAATAAAATAAAATTACAATAATTTCCTAAATAGGTTGTGTTTTATTCAAAATCAACATCGGCCCTTGAAATTTAACCACCCTTTATAAAGACAGGGTTTGCGGATTCAACTTAGACGGCTACAGAACTCTGTACGCAGCCAGTCCGGGTAAGACCAGAACTTTCATTATAGGCAAAAACAAGCAAATTAACGATTTTGCTATTCTGTAACATTTTAAACAACACTTGTTATCGTTAAGTCAGCTGTTTGTGTTAAGTTAACGACAACTTTTTTTAGTGTTGTTTATTTATTGTTAAATGTCGAAAAAAGAAAAAAAAATTTGTTAAAAGAAATAACATAACTTGAAAATGGCAATTAAATAATTTGCATTTAATTTAATAGTAAAATGTTTGGCTTATCTAACTTAAATAACTTTGTTTGTTTTTTTTTAATCCTCTTTGTGTTTTTCGTTATTTTGCATTTTTTGGACAGTGATGCCACTTGACGTTAATTTGTATCTATATTGCTAACAACAATTTACAGAACCACATAATCGTTAGTGCAAACAACAAAACAGGTTGACAGTTATAGCAACTGTTGTTATTGTTAAAAGTTACAGAATCCCACTACAGATAATAAAGAAGAAGATTTAAATCTGAGTTTTAACTCTACATGTGATACATATATTAAACAATGAGTCGAAGCACACATAATGATTTGTACTTGTTAAAAGAGAACTCTGAATTACGCCCTGCACTTTTGAAAGAAAGAGTATTTTCATACACAGAGACATGCGTTTTTTACTATGCAACCGCTCCAAGTTATATGGATTTATTTCCAGAAAGTTGAAGGTAGATTTTAGGAAACAACAGAAGTTATGGCTTCTAACAGTCAACTAACTACAAATATGTTGGAAAATTTTTATGCCACTGGTATATATTAAACTAGCCGTTCCCGCGGCGTTGCCCGTAAACAATGAATTTTTGAATAATTATAAAGAAATATAAAGCCTGTGTGTTTTATTGTGTGTAGATCGATAAATTATGTTTTAAATTAAATCAAAATTGAAATTGTCCATCTGTCCCATCATATTCCTAGCTTTGAAAAACATATAAACCCTGTGTGCTTTAATTGCGCTGATCTATCTATGAAAATTTCATCAAAATTGGTTAGGTATTTTCGGAGTGGCCGTTTGTCTCTTAGTCGCTTTCGCATTCAGTCAGGGGACGGTCGAGCGGAGAGATAGACTGAAGGGTGAACAGCATACTCATGTTAAAATAGCTTTCTTTTTCTTTTGAGTACGGCCCTAAACGGCCCTAAGCCCTATCCTAAGTTAGTACCAATTAGAAAAATATAAGGAACCAAAAAAAAATCCTTCTTACAGATTCTCATTCACTCAGGACTTTGTACGTTTAATTTGATTTTCTAGATCCAATATTAACGGAAATTCAAAAAGTACATGTTAAAGAACAAAAAAGTACCAAAAAGTTCTTCTTACTGATTCTCATTAACTCAGGACATTGCATGTTTAATTTTATGTTCATAGGTCCAATATTAAGGAATGTAAAAAAAGGACCAGTTAAAGAACGAAAAAGTACCACATAGATCCCTTTAAAGATTCTCATTCACTCAAGACCTTGCATGTTAAAATACATGTTTCAAGTCCAATACTAACGGTCATTCAAAAAGTACCAGTTAAAAACCAAAAAGTTCCCCCACAGATTTTTGATTCTATGTCCAATATTAGCGGTAATTAAAAAAGTACCAGTTGTAGAACCAAAAACCTAAAGAAATAATTAAATTTTTCGTATTTCCCTTTTTTTGGTACTTTTTCCCCTCATTGAAGTATCAAAAATTTCATTTAATACATGTTCAGTTTGGCAGGGCGTTAGAATCGAGGCCATACCTCTGGCTAATGTTACGCGAAGGCCCAGATCTATTGCCAAGATCCGCGCTAAGCCATCCGAACCCAAGGAGATCCTGGAAATTATATAGGCCAGTAACCCGCAGCTACCCACTCAGGACTGGAAAGAAGTAAGGGTTTTTGATGCTGTCGAAGAATCCTGTGATATTAAACACGGACTCGCTGCCGTCACTTCGGAATACACAGGGGACGATATTCTATGGTTTTGGCACTATCTTTCTCCTAGTCTACAAAGATAACGACACAGAGAAGAATCAAGTTCCGGTGACTACCACAGCAATCACTGAGAGTATGGAGGACGAGTCTGCCGCGTCTTCAACGAATACACTCAATCGATCGCTGGATTTGTGGGTGACTTCTTTGGTATGCTGGAAGTGGCGGACGATGAGGACCTCCTTCTGGAATCGGACGACGACCCAGAGGATGCCAACGGCACTGTCATCCATAGTGATGAGCTGTAATGAATGTAACACAGATTAACCTGCATCACTTCAAAGCTGCGTCAGCTTCTTTCCACTCCGATGAGCTACAGGCGCGGAGGAGCTCATATATATGCAAGAACCATTGTTGTAAAGGGTGGTTAAATTGTATGTTGAATGTGAACCACACCTAAACGCCAAGTTTTTTTCCGAATTTTATTTGACATTTCTCTATTTCAGACTTACTCAATTTGAACCATGGAGAGATACACAATCCAACAACGTGTTCAAGTTATCCAGACTTATTATGAAAGTGGATGATAAATTTCGAAGAAAATCATCTTCAGTGATGAGGCACATTTTCACCTCAGTGGATTTGTCGATAAGCAGAATTTCCGCATTTGGGCGAATAATAATCCAAGAGTGATTGTCGAAAAACCAATGCACCCACAAAGAGTGACTGTTTGGTGCGGTTTATAGGCTGGCGGCATCATCGGGCCGTATTTTTTCCAAAATGAGGCCGGTCAGGCAGTTACTGTGAATGGTGTTCGCTATCGTGAGATGATAACGAACTTTTTATGGCCCGAATTGGAAGATATGGATGTGGACGATATGTGGTTTCAGCAGGACGGTGCCACTTGCCACACAGCTAACGAAACAATGGCTCTTTTGCGCAACAAATTCAATGGCCGTGTTATCTCACGTAATGGCGATGTCAATTGGCCGCCAAGATCATGTGATTTGACACCGTTGGACTTTTTTCTTTGGGGTTATTTGAAAGAAAAGGTGTACGTCGATAAGCCAGCAACAATTCAAGAGCTAAAGGATGAGATAATTCGGCACATTAACGGCATAGAACCGCCATTATGCCTCAGGGTCATCGAAAATTTGGACCATCGGATGGAGGTGTGCCGCCGTGGTCGCGGCGCCCATTTGGCCGATATTTTGTTCCATACATAATTGAGTAATACCAATATATCATAATAAAATAAAATTACAATAATTTCCTAAATAGGTTGTGTTTTATTCAAAATCAACATCGGCCCTTGAAATTTAACCACCCTTTATAAAGACAGGGTTTGCGGATTCAACTTAGACGGCTACAGAACTCTGTACGCAGCCAGTCCGGGTAAGACCAGAACTTTCATTATAGGCAAAAACATCCTTAAAACTTTTATTATATGTGATTTTAGCGAATAGTATGGCTTATAAGCTGCTTTATGACACACGATCAGGGTATAGATTAAAGACCTGCATGAACGATATCATTCATAGAATCACAGAGTTAATATTCATTTTGGGTAAGCATTTACTACATTCATACACAATATCGACAACTTAAGTGAATAAAACCACACGACCATCCACAACAACACACCACCACTTTAACACTTATGTTATGTTTATACGAAGATATAAACCTCTCGTTTCGCTCTCTAAAACTAGTTTGCCAAACATGCTGTTCATACGATTCATTCTTGTTTCATTTTTAGTGTAATTTTATTAAAAATATATAAAATTGTATGGCAAAACATGTTGTTTCTATCATGTTTGGGGCGCGAAACAGGAATGAGAGAGCAAAACAGGAATATTACTGTCCGTGTGAACATGGTATTACTCATGCTTAGCTGTTCAATTCATAGCAAAGCAATAAAAATAAAAAGTGCCACGCTAAAATAAACCATACATTCACTCCAAAAACAATGATTCATTAAACAAAAGCCCTGCTTTCATAAAAAAACCATATTTTGTATATCTGCTGACTCTTTTGCATACACACAAAAACAACATTTTGTCTGTCTGCTTGTTTAGCAGAGCAAATGAGAGTGTATCAGGAAGAAAATAAGGATAGGCAGTATTGCCAGTTTCTGTGTAGTTATTAAAAATATGAAACCATTTTTTTTTTGGATATTTATTTGCTTGTGTAATTTTAAGTAAAAGCTTTGTTTGTATGTATGAATATCATTCAGTATTTATAGCCAACCCAGATTATGTACACACAAGAAATTTGGAATTAAAATTGCATAATTATGAGCATCAAAATCCGTCTTTATTAGATTAAAGATCTTGTTAATGTTTCTCGTTGGGAAAACTTAAAATGTTTAAAAATCCGATTTAACAGCCTGTTTTTAAAAATAAAAATGTGTATATGGAAACTTAGATTGAAGACAAAAACAAATTTTAATTTTTTATTGTCGTTTTAATTTAAATTCCCAAACGAAAATTTGTATTTTACCCAAAAAAAAAAAAAAAAAAAAATTAAATATTAAATAATGATATGAATTGCTTATGCAGAAGAAAAACTGATTTGACGCAGTGATCTGCTCAACGAGACACGTTAAAGGTGACAAGTTATACAGGGGTGTCATAGAAACCAATTTTATTGGAATTGGATTTAAAACCGACAAAAAAAATACGTTGGTGTCATGAAGTCAAATGTTGTCGGTTTTTTGTTCGAACTAAAATTAGTGTCGGTTTTATGTGTCCCATTTTCGGGTTTTTATTACAAACCAAACAGCTTACAGCTCTTGTTTTTTATTGGAAATACATATAGTTGTTTAAAGCTTAATTTTTTTATTTTATTTTGTCAACAGTTTGATTTTTTGCATAGATGGAAATAAATAAAATTGTAAAAAAAGTATTTTTTGCATGTCTCCGGCAGCGGGTTGCTGCAAACTCGCAAAAGTCTTTCCCTCACTTTTTCGGCAACTATGCAACAACAGCAATTTATTATAATATAAATTTTATAGCTTGTTTGAAGTATTAAAAATTTTCGCGATTTTTGCAAACTGTTTATTAAAGCCCTGCACGAATGCATTTGTTTCTTTTTCACAGTTCTCCACACCAAGTTATTAGCTGCGTTCGTTTACCCCAAAATTTGTACAAATGTGTACTGGATTTTACTGAAATGCGTTCGCGTACACATAAATTTGTAAAATTTTCATATTACTCACCTACTGGATTTTACTGGAATTTTACAGGAAAAGTAAACGAACGCACATATTGTTGTGTCAAATACTGTGTTTTTTTTTTTTAATCAGTTCGAATGATACATTACGAAAAACCGAATCAATGGTAAAACAGTAGTTGGTTTCAAACAACTCGGTGTTAAGCAATAGTTTAATTTAAAAAAACAAATCAACACAATGTATAACTTGATGTGAAAGAAAACACAACACACAACAATTGTAAGTCTATATTATAAACTCACAGTTGTTTTGACTCTATAAAAGGGATTTCCATTTCTTTGCACAATTGTGTATACCACTACTAACACATACTTTTATGCTCTTCAATTCAGTCGTCGATGTGATGTGTTTCTTCATTCAAATATAGAAGCGACTGAAATACAAAATGAACTTTTAAACTGTACAAATTAATTTTTATTTTAAACAATTTTGCTCATTATATTATTTTTATCTTAACTTTGCCATTAATTGAATTTAGCTTTTCATTTCTTTTTTACTTTATATAAAATATTTCATAATATAAATTTGTAACTTTTGAATAAAATAATTTAAAATAAAAACTTAGTCATACCTAATAATAAAAAAATAAGAAAATTCATATCAACTATTTTGTTACTGTTGTTTGGTGTGATTCGTGTGATTTGGTGTAGTTAGTGTGATTTTTTTTGTTTCGTTGTTGTGTGGAGTATATTTCGTACTCTTTACACTTCGTATTTGTTCGTTTATAACACACTAATAAAAATCCATTTGCATTTGTGTATTTATATTTGTTTTTGTGCTTTATGTGTTTTTCACAATATAGCATTTGATTCGCTAGCAAAGAGCAATCGACAACCAGTATTTGAAAAACAAACGAATGTCTTGAAACGGCATTCAAATTCATTCGTGCAGGGCTTTACTGTTTATGCTATTTTCCGACATTATGTTTTTTAAACCCATAGCGATTTTAAATAAATTTTAGGGTTTGTTTCCAATTTTGCAATTTTTTGCGAATTTTAGCCATGTTCGCGATAGGAGCGTTTTTTCCTCTTATATTTCTGGTTATTTACAGCTTTTACGATTTTTTAATAAATTTTAAACGTTGCTATTATGCCGATGTTAGCACATTTTTGCGAATTTCCGCTAATTTAGCAATTTTTACCGAATTTTTGTCATTCCTTATAGTTTCAGGGACTTTTAATCAATTTTGTGGCTTGTTTGAAATATTAAAAATTTGCGCGATTTTTCGCGCATCATTGCTGCTCTTTTGTCGCAAACTATATAAATAATTTTTTTTTGTTCTTGTAATAAATTCGCTTTATATTTCTACAAAACAATAAATTACACAAATGTTAACAACAAATACAAATAACATAACGATGACATTTATTTCATATGTTTACTGTGTTACCATTCTTATTTTCTTTCTATAATTTTCGATTTATTATTAACAAACAAAAATTGCATTAAAAGCGTAAACACATGCTCCAAAACATGAAACAAATTTTTCGTATATCGGTTTTAATTGTATTCAAAAATAACAAAACCGACTTGTTTTATTGACGTCAAATGAAACCAATATTGGTTTACAAACCCGACAAACAGCAAAACCGACTTGGATTCTATGACACCCCTGCTATTTATAAAGCTGGAGAATTTTTAAAAAACTGTTTTTTTTTTTTTTTTTTTTTTTAATTGAATAAATTTAAATACATACATAATTAGAAATAACTTCAAATGTAGTTATATGAGGAGCCGCAGAACAAAACGTACGTTTTCACACATTTAAAATTTTTGGGAAATTGAGGTTTATTCATTTCGACCCCTTAAAAACAGCATGAACCTGGAAATGAAACAAGTTTTTTGCTTACCAAAAGATAAATTAAACTGCCGTAAGTCGACACATTAAATGTCAAGGATGTTTAATATGAAACCAATTTTATATCGAAAAAGTACGTTTTGATAAAAAAAAAAAATAAATGAAAAAAGTAACTTTTGTTTAAAAAAAAAATAGAAAAAATAACGTTTTGGTGTGCGTTTTTTTAGACGATAATATTTTGACTGAATGTTTTCAAACCTGAACCATTATAGTAAAAAATAAACAAAAAATACGTAAAATGAAAACTTTATTATTTTATTTCAAATTAAATAGAAAACTAAACACTTCTTTTTTATAATTTAATACAGATTTTAAAGTTATTAACAGGGCTGTGAAGTCGTCCAAAAAAAGTACTAACTCCGACTCCGACTCCAAACGCTGAAATTTTTTAAGTGCGACTCCGACTCACGACTTCGACTACTACTATAATCTTGATGCTAAATGTATATGAGACTCAGTGATGTTAACTTTTATTTTTTCATTACCGTACGGCCTTCTAAAAATTACCGTTTTTGAGAAGAAATTGCCGTACGAAAACATTAATGTGCTGTTACCAAATGACAGGCGATTGGTTATGTAGTAAAATTTATATGAAAAGCACTCAGTCCATCGCCTGTCATTTGGAAACAGCACATACGAGCAGTATTCATAAACCATTTATTTAAATTTTAAATGTGTTTTAAGAAGAAATTTGGCAGTAAAATAATTTTGAATAAAATAGGTACATCATTTTACGTATATTCGTTGAACTCAAAAAATTTTTATTTAATACTCTTAGCGTGCATATGTATATGATAAACATTAAAAAAATAATGTTTTGTTTAATTCATTTAATTATAAAATTAAAAAAGTTAAGTACTATAATAATTTTTGAATTGTTACAGTCACAAGAAAGATCAATCCATTCGTACTTAACCAAGGCAAAGTTGTGTCAATAGTACGGTAAGTACAGATTTTCTTAAATCAAGTACAGAATGCTTGATTCAAATACGGATTATTCAAGTGCCAAACATTTAATTTTAGCTCCATTTAATCCCTGATCCGTACTTAAAATAATCCGAAAACTATAGTCAAATTTTTAGCTCACGGCTATTTGATATGCACACGTAAAGAAAAAACATAATTACTAAGTGTTCACTACGAACAGTTTTATTCATATTTGCCTAATATGTTTACGCTAATAAGTTTATTATAGTCCTAATATAACTAGAAAAAATATTTTTGTCCTTAACATTTTTAAATTCACTATAATAATATTATATGGTGTTTTACACCTACAAAGTTACTCTGATCTAGCTAAACATATGAAATTATGTAAAATGTTTGCTACTAAAATATATTTATTTTTAACTATACAATTAAAATCATAATATAAGTTTCACACAAAATGTATGTTTAGTACCATAAATTTTGTTTGCTTTAAAACATATTCTCTAATTGAGCAAACATTTATTGTCAAAACAAAAAAGATATAAACAAATAAATTTTCTTCACGTCATTTACGTCTGCGAGCATCAGTAAATCGGACAACTTGGATTAATTAAAAATAATTAAAACTTTTTTCAGGGGGAAATGCTGCCTTGCAAAACTTAGGCCCGTTTTCACGACTTAACGATAGCTAAATGTAGGAAGTTATCGAACAGATAATGAGTTTTTAATTATCACAAGTTCTCTTTAACCTTAAAGTGAAGAATAAGCTAAAGAGAGGAACGTTCTACCTTTAACTTTTGTCGTAAGGTTTAGATTCGAGATTGCCATATTATATTCACATATTTTTTATATATGGCAACTCCAATTATACGTATATTTTGTAAATGTAAAAAAAGTACGTAGTTGCCAGTTCTTTTTTTTATTTTGGCAAAAATAATCGGTATTTTCTTTAGTATTGCCACTTTTTTTAAAAATGTTAAGTTTATTTTATACAGAAGTTGTGAAAACGAAAAATAGTTGAAGGTAACTTTATTCCTCACTAGTGCTAAAGGTAGCGTTAACTATATCGAACTTTAAAGGTAAGTCGTGAAAACGGGCCTTAATATGTTTATTAAAACATAAGTTTATTATAAAAATACGTACACATATGTAAAAACGTTGTCTTTCTTGCAGCCAAAAACACCACCAACATTGAAAAAAAAATGGGAGTCAGCTGATTGAATTTATCTGTACGGAAAAAAAGGAAAATAAATAATTGGCAGGTGAGTGCTGGTTAGCTTTGCGACAGAATAGAAGCAAATGAGACAGACATTGAGAAAACCAAATTTTTTTAATGTGAAGTTTTTCGTTGGGAAAAAAGTTGATCGCGTAACGGCCATTAAATGTATGTATTTAATTTAATTTTTAATATACGCATTACTGTATATACAAAACAAAGTATTTATATGTTCATTTGTATTTAAAAAAAAAAAATAAATTTTTGAGAACAAATTTGTTATTGTTTTTATTGTGAGAACTATATAACATGTTGAGATAGACATTTTGCATGGTTTTGGGAAATATAGAAACATGGTCGGAAAGGTCGTTTGCGTGTTTCTTCTGAACATTATAATATGTTTGAGACAATAATAAGTTAAAAACATTATGTCTGAACATATATTGTTACTTAAGACGTGTTTGACACAATCATAACCACAAGCATTAATGATAGTTTGCGATTGTGATTGCATTAAACCATGTTTTTTCTTTGCGTGCAAGTATGTTTAAATATTGTTGATTTTTAAACAAACAAAAAGTTTTATATAAAATTTATAATAACTATACAAGCATAAATTCAGTTTTCTTAATTGGACTTATCGCTGTTACGAAAACATTTGCAAAACCATTACGTTCTTAATTTTTTGTTATAAAATTGACCTATTTTTAAATTTAAAATCACCTTTCAAATGTTAAAATTATTAAACATTAATTTCTTTATATTACCGTTTTTTTTAATAAAATTACCTTGCTACCTTTTGCGGCCCAAAATAACCTTAAAAAGGGTAATTACCGTACGGAAGGAGGGTATACTAAGTGTGTCATTCTATGTGAAACTTTTTTATTATGCATCTAATACCCCTAGTTTCTTGAGTAATTCTAAGTCGATTTAGCCATGTCTGTCCGTCTGTTCAAAATACGCTCACTTTCGAAATATTTAAAACAAAAGTTCAATCTTGGTGTCAAATGGCTTCTATTTATCCTAAGCAGTTTGGGTGTGAAATCCAGCAAAATCCAATCAGTAGGATCATAGTTATCAATCAAAATGTAGGACCACCTCCCTTAAAACTTGACAATTTTGTTACAAAAACTTACGTAAAAGGTGCTATAATGTACTTCTAAAACCGTAATAAATATTGCTATCATATTTAAAAGTGCTTTCGTAAAGATTGGTCCATAATTTACCACAGGCCCCATATAAAGCCTATTCCCGGAAAACAGTTTAGTACGCATAAAAACGTAATAAATATTGCTATCATAATAAAATTTGGTACGTAACAGTTTTATAAGACACTGCAAAATTTCGTGAAGATCGGTCCATAATTTGGCCCCACATAAAGCCTTCCCTCGGAAAACAGTCCAGTTCGTTAAAAACGTAATAAGTAATGCTATTGTAATGCAATTTGGCACTATCACGCTATAAAATTTCTAGAAGATCGGTCCATAATTTTCTGTATAATGCTCACTCTAGGAAATTATTTAAATACACCTAAAACCATAGCAGCTATAGATATTTTAATATTTGTTCCAATTTTGGTTCTTATGGCTAGAAATAATACCATGCAATTTTCTGATTATCGGTCCATATTTACCTAAGATCCCATATTAAGCAGCTTTCTGAAAAGCACTTTAAGCGCTAAAACAAATTTCACTTCTGTATTGAAATTTGTTCCATTTAGATTTTTAATAACGGAAATCACTATACAGGATTTCGTGATGATAAGTTCATAATTTATATTTTTAAAAAACCTCTTATTTCTGAGAAAAAACTTTTTTTTACAAATGTGGCAACATTTTAAAAGAAAAAACAAAAACATGTTGTAAAGGTACGGTCACATACATATGGCAAACAATTGTCAAATTTTGTTTGCCGGCATTTTTAAAAAATTTGTTTAAAAAAATAAAAATTTTATTTTCTGGTGACACTGCGCACATTTATTTGCCCATTTTTGTTTGTTCAAACAGATATTAAATAGCTTCAAATAAAAAATTGGAAAACATGTTTGCCCTGTGTTCACATATAAAAATATTTGCCTAAAAATTAATATTTGAACAAATTGTCAAAAATAAAAAATTAAATCAATAAAATTCCTTTTTATTAAAAGTAAAAATTAACATTTTGATGCAAAATATTGAAAATTTTATGGTTTTGTGGTACAGAAGAGCGAGAACAGCAGTTTTAAAAGTATAGAGGATTAAGATAACAAATAAAGGGATAAAGGCAATTTGGCGAAGTAATTTCAATCTCTTATAAAACTAAATTAAACTAAATTATGAAACTAAAGCATTATTCGATACGGTTTTAGAAGCATGCAATAAAGTGTTTTTTGACAGTGGATCTATTGTAAATTATAGACCGATCTTCGCGAAATTTAGTTATATGATTTCTAGGCATATAAATTGAGTTAGTGCAAAATTTAACGATAAAAGGTGCATTCCGCCACCAATTATGTTGGTTTTGTAACAGAAATATCGATTTTTTTGGGAGGTTGTTTCACATTTCGGTCCATAACTCTTCTCTACTGAACCAAAAGTTCTGAATTTCAATCCAAACTGCTTGGAAGAACTTGAATGAACTTGCCACTAAAATTTTAATTTTTCGTCAGCATCCTTTTCTTAATCGATGTAACAATGTTTTTCCGTCCGGCCAGCTGTCCATGTTAACCTTATTCGGAAAGTACATGTCGCAATTTTTGAGATAATCGGGTGTGTTCTAGATTTCGAATTTACTCTAAAGTGGATTACTTCAGCATTTTTTGAGTTCTGCAATTCACCTTTACATGTTTTTATTCGTTTTCAAGTAGAGTAGTAAGGGGTTAGTGAAACGAATAGACTTTTATTCTTTTATGTAAGAACATTTTTAGCAGACATAATTTTGGTTTTTAATTTAAAATGTTCTTCATTCAATTTAATGAAAACAATATGTATTTTCAAACAAACATTGCGAATTTTTGCAAATTTCCACTGATTTAACAATTTTTACAGAATTTTTGCCATTCCTTATGGGGACTTTTAATTAATGTTATGGCTTGTTTGAAATATTAAAACTTTTTGCGAATTTTCGTAAATTTTTTTTTGTTTATTCCCGACATATTGTTTTTTAACCATTTAGCCATCTCAATAAATTTTTGGGTTTGCTTCCAAGTTTGCAATTTTTCGTTAATTTTTGTGATAGATGCAATTGTTTGCAGCTTTAACGATTTTTAATAAATATTAAACTTTGCTATCATGCTGCCATTGGCAAATTTTTGCAAATATCCGCTAATTTAGCCATTCCTTATAGTTTTAGGGACTTTTAATCAATTTTATGACTTGTTTGAAATATTAAAAATAATCGCTATTTTTGCAAATTTTTTGCAAATTTCGCGTATCTTTGTTGATCTTTTTGGCAATCGTCACCATTATTAAGATAGCCCTATATAAAAACCGTAGTCACCTATTTTTCTGGGCACTATCAAAGAAAATATCATTAAATCTTTTTTTTTTTTTTTTTTTGAACAAGAACTTCGAATACACAAAAAAGCGGATTTCAGAACACCAATTTCTGAATTATGCGGATTCAAAAACTTTTTCGTTTTCAACACGAGTCGATACCTAGAACACACCTGATATTAATGAAATTTGGTGTTTACGTTTTTATTGTCGTAAGAGGTGGAAAGAATCGATCAATAATTTCACATAGCCTAAAAACTTATTTCTAGAGAAGAGTCCTTGTACCCATAGACAATCTATTATCACTTTATCAAATGTTATTGAAATCGATCCATATTTTACCAAAGCTCTTATACAAATACCACTTCTGTTAATAACTTTTAATGTCATAATAATCTTAAAAATGTTGATTTTGGCAATAATTTCTATAATAGCTTGTATATCGGTCAAAATTTTGTCTTGGTAGACGAAAAAATCTCATAAAGATTTCGATGTCGGTAAATTATTGGGCACAAATAAGTTTTATATAAATCTTAAATTCATTATATAATTTTATTTTGGCGGGTCCATGATTGTCCACTGACCCCAAACTGGTACACTCTCGAAAATTGATCTATTTATATAGCTACGCCATGCTTGCAATACATAATTCGTAACATAGGCTCTTATGTTATACCCATTTTAAATAAATTACCTATTTACTTAAGAAAAATGTATTTTGTAACATCTTGGATCCTCTTTGGTAAAAACAGAACACAGGAACATTTTTATACATATGAAAATAAGTTTTTTCGTCATTAAAAAATTATTTAATATTGTTAATTTTTTCAATTTTATTCAATAATTTTTATTTTAAAGCTTTTTATTTGCCGCTGTTTGGTCTTACAAAATTTTTGTAAGAACAAATATTTATTTGCCTAAAAACGAGGAAAATATTTGACGTTAAATGGTCACATTAGGAGCATTTTTGTTTGCTAGCAAATAATTTTGTTTGCCCAAAATCAGCTGTTTTTCTGTTTGCCCCTCAAAAATATTTTGTGGTCAGATTAGGGCAAACAAATATTTGATATTTTTTGTCAAATGTTTGCCATATGTGACCGTACCTTAAGGCTTTTTATATTACTGTTAAATAATTAAATGAAAAAAAGTATATAGGATTCATTTTATTTAAAAATATATAAAAATTAAATCTAAAAATAAAAATTAAATCTAAGATTTTGAATTCGCCCTCGCGTATGCTCATTCTATTAATTGTGTTCCTAAAAATGAAAGCTCATGCTATTCATTATTAACTTCTTCAATATCACTCAAAGAGACTAAATAATTGAGAAATACTCTATTGGTAACCTATTATTACAAAAAACGTGCAAGATCTTTGACGTGTTGAAGAAAGTCGTTATTAAAATCGAACTTTTTTAACAGACCATTAAAAAGTGCAACATAAAACTTTAAAGAATAAACTCCAAGATCTATTACATTAACTTCAGACAACTTATATTAATTTAGTGCTAAAGATATTTCAGAATCTAAAAAAAATTGGGATGTTTACGAAGAAGTTAACACAATTTAAATCATAAAGAACAGAGAATATACAAGACCATTTAATAACATGAAAACATCACTTAATATTTGTTTCCAATATACTGCAAATTTTAAATTATGCATCTCAAAAAACAGTTACGAATCATGATACATACATATTATTTAAGTTAGTTCAAATTGCTAGAAAAAAAAGCATAACACTTTCTGATTGTCGTACAATTGGTTTGAACCGGAACCAATTTTTATACTGACGGCCGTTTTATAAAGATTATTTAATAATTTATAGCTCTCATATATTCTAACTGTCGGTGGAGGGTGTCAAAGATTTGGTACATCCGACTATAGCACTCTAACTTTTTTAATGCATTAGCTTTAAAATGGTTAAATATAACATAAAAATGATTCTTAAAAATTTCAATTTTGAATAATTTTTATTTTAGAAAATTTGTTTTAAATTTTGTATGCCGAAAAACATTGGAGTCGGAGTCGCGAGTTTTTGTGGGTACTACGACTCCGACTCCGGCACAAAAATCTCAACTCGGACTCCTTAACTCCGACTCCACAGCCCTGGTTATTAAGTATAATACTTTTTAAATAGTAAAACTTGTTTCCCAACGTGTTCTTCTAGGCAAGTACACTCAATATCTTTTTCTGTTAAATCATCCATATTTTGATTTTGGTTATACAAAATATCCTTGTACCAAAGTAATGGCTGGTTTTGAATCCAGTCTTCACCAAACTGTTTTATTAAAAGATTTTCCACGTCTTTTCTTTTATCGGCGTTAATCCAACGGCCTTTTTTAGCTTCTTTCAGCCCAGAAATTGAAAAAGGTTTTCTCCCTCATTTCAGTAATTTTAAATCGGTGTTCCGTTCCTCTGCTGATTCTAATTTAAAGGACTCGTAAGTTTTTATTAAACACTTAATTGTTCCCATTTTTTAAAACATTTTTATTAAATGTTATTTGTTTTTTTAGGTCTTTTTCAATACGACCAAATACCCTATCAGCTGGTAAAAAGCTATGTCCTCTTACTGGAAATGTTATGGTGATATTTTGTAAATGGGAGGGTGACTTCGTTTAGGATCCAAAGCGAAACAGTTCGAACTATATGAGAATTCTTGTTATGACCGCCACATCCATCACAAAAAAATCTTATAAAATTGATATCTTTTAAGGTGCGACCAGTCTGGTTTTCGTCGAAACGCGTCGAAGAAATACAAATTTACATTAAAATAAAAGCAAAGTTTAAAAAATAGTTTTTGTTTATCTTACATTTCTAAAATTAAAAAAACGTGAGAATTCTGACGCGTTTATATGCTAACTAGATTTTTTCTTAAAGTTTTCAACCCAAATATTATAAAAATATCAAAAACAATTTGTCAAAAAATGCGAAAAAGTACGTTTTGTTCTGCGGCTCCTCATTTATGTCTTCAGTAAAAATTACTTAACACATTACATTTAATTTAAATGTTTTATGAATATTATTATTTTGTAATTATCTGGCAGATCTCAATAGCAGATTTAACGCGGGACGTTGATATTGCAACAGGTTAATCTAAATTGCTCAATGGTGAAATCAAATTTGTCCAAAAAAGAAAGAAAAGCAAGTTGCGGGAAATAATTGGTTCGGTTGGAAGTTCCAATGGGCAGGAAATTCCAAATATTGTTGCATGCAAAAAGTGCTTTAATACATGCAAATTTGGAAAAAGTACGTCGAATTTAGTTCGTCATAAATGTTATTTGGTGGTTATGTATATTAAGAAATCCGGCATTAATTCTAATATGGATATATCACTGAAAAGCATGTGATCTACTCGTCGGAATACAGTACTACAGTCTGTTGAAAAGAACAATGTCGAAATTTAAATAATATAAGCTCTATGACAACGCTTTTGGAATCTTTTGAAAAATTTTTGAAAACCATAAAAGCAGATAAATATTCGACATTACATTTAGTTATACCACGTATACATCGCCTAAAAAAGTTTGTGTCGCAAATCAGGATGACACGGATATAGTAAAATAGGCCAAGGAGACTTTTCTTGAAACCGTTGGTTGTCAAAATCTAACAATTATTCACAAAGTTGCCATGTGTATGTTCCACCCTCCAATAAACTGTCTCAGTAAACAGAGACAGAAAGGGAGGAAATAACGCAGGCGTGCAAAAACATTATAAAATCTTTGCCAAAAATAATTCCTGACATCAACCCAAATGAAATTGTAACGTGTGCTTATAATTTTATATTTGATGATTTAATAGAGATGCATCAGCCAAATAATCTTGATACCAGGATTGTAAATGAGATACAAGCATATAGGAATACTCGGACATGTTATACCAATCGAATTTTTTTTTTTCATTATTTATTTATTGAATCTTCAAATATTAAATATGAACTAACAATAATTAATCAAATCTTATGCTTATTCTTTATTTTATGTCCTGCCAGTGCAAGACAAAAATTTTCTTCATCACGGGTTTTGTATCACATTTATATATGTGTTTATCGCTCATCTTAATGGGTAAGTGCTGCAGTGTCTCTTCTCCTTAAGCGAGTGTGGCCGCTGTCATTTAAAATATTTCGAGCTAGTGGATTTGGGTGCAACTCTAGCCTTTTTAAATATTTTACCGCATACTTCGTAATAATAGTCCTTACCAGTGGCACATTGAGATCCTTGTGGATATTTGAGTTTTTAACATACCAAGTGGCAGCTGTGATTATTCGAAGAAGTTTATTTTGGCGCCTTAGAATTTTTTCGATATTTGAGGCTGAGGCAGTGCCCCGTAGTTGAATATCGTAGCACCAAATTGGCTTTAAAATAGAGTTGTAAAGTAGTAGTTTGCAATCGAGACTAAGAACAGAATTTCTTCCAATAAGCCAGTTAATTTGAATTGCTTTTAGTTTCATTTGGGTTAATTTTGCTTCTATATGGCATTTCCATGTTAAACGCCGATCTAGATGAATACCGAGATATTTGACATGCGATTGTTGAGGCACTAGTTGATTATTGATTTTAATAGGGGGCATGTTTCCCGACGCAAGGTAAATGTAATATGTACGCATTTTTGCTCATTGACCTTTATTCTCCTTTGTTTTAACCACAGTTCTAGTTGAAATATATGATCCTGCAGGTATCGAGATGCTTCACGACTGTTCTCGTGTACGCTTAGGAAAGCTGTATCATCAGCAAAAGTTGAGGTTAGGGTGTAATTGTTTGTTGGCATGTCCGAGGTATATATAAGATAAAAAAGTGGGCCCAGGATACTTCCCTGTGGGACTCCAGCTTCAATTGTCTGAGGAGAACTTAAAAAATTACCCTCTTTAATAATAAATTTTCGACCGACCAAGTAGCTTTCTAACAGCTTGTGTGTGTTAACCGGTAGGTTCAGCTTCAATTTATGTAACAAACCTACATGCCAGACTTTATCAAAAGCTTGAGAGACATCGATGAAGAGAGCGGAGCAATATTTTCTTTCTTCAAAGGCTTTTCTTATGGCGTTTACTATCCGATGGGTTTGTTCAATTGTGCTGTGTTCTCGTCTGAAACCGAATTGACGGTTAGGTATACACCCATTGTTATTAAAAATTCGGATTAATTTTGACGCTAAGAGCTTCTCAAACAGCTTTGATATATTAGATAATAAGCTGATAGGCCTATATGACTCAACTTTGGTGTGATCTTTTCCTGGCTTTGGTATCATCGTAACTAAGGAGACCTTCCATTCTTGAGGGTAGTATTCAAGTCGTAAAATAGCATTAAAAATTAAAAGAATAATTTTCTTTGCTATGCTGGGTAGCTCCAGAAGCATTTTGTTGCTGATCTCATCAAAACCAGGAGCCTTCTTGGTGCTTAAATCACAAATAGCTTTTTCGATTTCTCTTATCTCAAATCTTAGGGGAACAGCTGCTCTAGCAACAACAGGTGGTAACTCGGCCGCAATATCGTGAGATATGTTTGGGGTAAATACGTTTTTTAAATAATTTACAAACAGGTTTTCTTTTTCTTTATCATTTCTTGCCCAACTTCCATTCAGGTTTCTTAATGGTGGTTTCGAGATAACTGGCCTTTTGAGATTTCTAGCTGCACGCCATAATGAGAAGTCTGATAGTGGAGTTGTGTCCAGGTCCTTGAAATATTTTTCCACGGAAGCCGTTTTCTCAGACTGCAGGGATTTTCTTAGCCTTCTTGTACACTCTCTTAATAATTTCTTAAGTTGAGAGGATCTGTGCAATTGCCACTCTCTTCACACTCTCCTTTTTTCATTCAAGAGTCGTTCGACATCTGTAGAATATATTTTATTATTATTGGTTTTTTTGAGGGTTTCGCTGGAATGTTGAACAGCTAGTTTAAGATAACTGTCAAAATTGACAATAGAGAGATCCACATTCTGCGGTGTGCTAAGCGTAATATTTTCTGTGCAATGGGTACTGAGATATTTTTTATATTTTAACCAATTTATTTGTGTAGCTGACGTCGGTTTGTAACCAAAGGGAGATACAATGTGATCAGAAGATAATTGTAATGAAGCTTCAACGTGAATCGTTTCTGTGGGGATGTTTTTAACCACGCAAAAATCGATGACATCTGGAATTTTTTGCGGATTAGAAGGCCAATATGTTGGTTGTCCGCTCGCGCCAACATTTAAATTCATTTTCGAGATTGTATTAAACAAAACACGACCCTTTGGTGTTATTAGACGTGGCCCCCAGAAGGTATGTTTAGCGTTATAATCGCCAGCAGCCTGGAAACAGGGCCCCAATGACTTATAATATTAATAATATTGGCTTTCTGATATTGCAAATGTAGGTGGTGAGTATAAGAATAAAATTACTATGTTTCGATTTAGCTCTTCAACCCAAATGTTCGTTGCTTGGCAATAATCTTTACGATGATCACACATAAGGTGGTGTTTGACTCTGGTTTTTATCAAAATGACAGAACCTCCACAAGCTCTATCTCGAGGGTCCTTGGTATCATATAGTACATAACCATTGATTTTAAACGTATTTCTTGAGGTCAAGTGAGTTTCAGAAACCATCATGAAATCAATTTGTTTATTTTTAAGAAAGTATTCTAGTTCATTTTTATGTTGGCGAATGCCGTTTGTGTTCCAAAAACAAATTTTTAAACAGTTCATGGCTTGTTAAGTACAGCTTTCAATAATATCGATTGCATTCTAAGAATTTTCTGCATCATATTACCCATTGTGTTTGTAAAATTATTTACTGTTTGCACTAATGTTTCCATGGGTTTTTCTAGACGACTTGTAACGACAAAAGTCGCTGCCCTCGTTTTTGCCGACACTGTTGAAGTATTTTTTTTTTTTTGTATTTTTATTATTCTGTATATTATTATTTTTATTAATGCATAATATTATATTTGTTTTATTTTGTAAGATGCATTAGAAATGGTTGCATTTTTGTTTTGTAATATATGAATTTAATTAAGTTGTTTTAATATAATTCAATTTTGTATAATTTAAATGTAACGAAAAAATGTATCGTAGGGCCACCTAGCGTAAATGTGATGCCACATGCCGATTATGAAAATACACCCCTGCTGTGGTAAAAACCACAAACAGCTGGTTGACCATGGTGAGTAGTGTCATTCATGGTATATACGGGTGTGTTTTCATGCAGTGGAGTCGGTCAGCTACCAGCTAGCAAGCGGGTAAGAACTACCACTGTCGAGGAGATTACATTGCTCTCAGTGTTTTTTTCTTATGCGAGTGCTTAAAAAGCCAACTAGTCCGTGAAGTAGGAAAACCAGAGGTTACACTTCTAGTTCTACTACCGTGGCCACACAACCGAAGCGACTTCGAACGAGGGCCCTTCACCGTTTAAAAGCGTCCGTGACAGTGGTGGGCAGGGAGATTACATTTCCCCAAACGCTCATTACTGGCTCCGTGCGCAGCGTGGTTGTGTTTTTTTTGTGTATTTAAGTATATGTGTAATTGTAACGTGTTATTGTGGTAATAAATATACGGTTTATAATGTTTGTAACCGGACTTCTTTGATTTGAAGTGGACATACGACTACGACACGGGCCCGATGAGCTGCCCCAGCACCCAGCAAAAAAGTGTCGTCACAATTGCGCCCGAGCAGGGACCTGAGAGTGTTCCCAACAACAAGATACTGAAGGCCACCTGGGTCTACTCCCTTAAGCAAGAGAAGTTGCTAAACGACTTGAGTCAGTTTGAGCAAGACGCTTCAGGCACTGTAGAAGAGCTGAGGAAAAAATTTGTGAATTTCTTGGCAACGGAACATGATGACTCAAGAAGCTAATCGAGCTGCAGTCTACCCACGGGGCAACGAACGTCACGATGTTGCCCGCCGCCCGTTAACAAGTACCGCCGGCAGCTGCCGACAAATCACCAGGGAAACCCGAAGTCGCCTACCGTCAACGGAACCGGGAGCCGTCTAGCGAAAACCCCCTAACCACCGCGGAGAATAAATTTATGATGATAGAGGTGGTTAGGAAATGGGGTATAACATACGATGGTGGTAAGGACCCGCTAGCATTCATAGAACGCGTAGAAGAGCAAGCGGACATGTACGAAGTTGAGTTAGATGACCTGTTCCGAGTGATGCCCGAGTTCTTCCAGGAAAAGGTTCTGGTGTGGTTTAGGAACAACATTGGGACACGTGGACGCAGTTCAAGAAAGATTTTTACAAATTCTTTCTGCATAGCCCTTACCTCGAGAAGTTGGAGGATGAAATTCGCCCTACATGATCTGATGCGTCACACCACCTTGACCGAAGAACTAAAGCTGAAGAGAATTTTCCGCAACACCCAGCCCGACTACCAGTGGTACATCAAGAGGAAAGAACTTGCTACCTTAGATGACCTCATTCAGCTCGCGGACGATTTAGAAAGCATCCCCACCACGTCCCATCACCGCATGATGGCGCACCTGGCCGAAGCGAAAGATGACTTAAATGATCACCCCGGTCCGGACCAAGACGAAAAACCAGCCTCACCTGGAAGAAGGATCAAATAAAAGCAACGGTGTTGATAAGTAATAAACTCATCCCTGCAATTATCGACACGGGTGCCACGATGAGTTTTATTACTCCAACCCAACTTCAGAAAATTGTAGAGAAGCCTGTGTACGTGCCGGTTAACATCGATGTGTATTAAGCCGACGGGTCCCAGAGAAACATCACCGAAGCGGTCATGCTAATGATTACCCTGGGAAATATCAGAGCCGAATGCAAGCTGCTGGTTATGCGGGAAGCCACCGAAAATATGGTAGTCGCTAAGACTTCTTAAAAAGATTTAACACCATACTCAACTGTGCCGGCCTGACAATCAAGAACTCCCATAAGAAGGTAAGCACAACGATTGAAAAATCACGAAGACTAGATACCGTAGCTAGCAGCGCGAAGATTTGTACTATTCACGTCGTCGAGAACCAAAAACAGCAAATCAGTCGGTTCCTAGAGGAGGAGTTGCCAAAGTTTCAAGAGGTCAAGGGGTTAACGCATATTGCCGCCCACAAAATTGTAATGAGGGATGTAAGACCTATCAAATTAAGGTACGGGCAACGGAATCCAGCCATGCAGGCCATTATAGATGAAGAGGTCAACAAATTGATTGCAAGCGGCTGTATAGAGCCCTCCTGCAGTCCTTATAGTTTCCCCATCACCCTAGTGAAGAAAAAAAAATGATACCTGGCGCACCTGCATGGATTTTCGACAACTAAATCTACGGTCCGTTCCCGACGCCTATCCTCTCCCGCGAATCGATGAGATCCTGAATACGCTACGAAACGCCCGCTTTATTAGCAGCCTAGATCTTAAAGACGGGTACTGGCAGATTCCCATGGAGGAGACCAGCAAGAAATACACCGCGTTTGCGGTCCCCGGAAGAGGGTTATATCAGTGGCGTGTCATGTCCTTTGGTCTACATTCTGCTCCGGCAACGGTTCAGCGACAGCGTAATAGGGGCTGACATGAAACCGCACGCCTTTTCCTACTTAGGCGACATCATTGTTATCGGTTCCACCTTTCAGGAGCATATGAACAACCTGCGGGAATTACTCCGCCACCTAAAGGTGGCAAATCTAAAAATAAACGTCGATAATTTTTTTTTTTTCTCATTATTTATTTATTGAATCTTCTTAAATATGAACTAACAATAATTAATCAAATCTTAACCTTATACGTTATTTTATGTCCTGCCAGTGCCAGACAAAAATTTTCTTCATCACGGGTTCTGTTCACTTATATAGGTGTTTATCGCTCATCTAATTGGATAAGTGCTGCAGTGTCTCTTCTTCTTAAGCGAGTTTGGCCGATATCAATTAAAATATTTCGTGCTAGTGGGTTCGGATGCAATTCGAGCCTTTTTATGTATTTTACTGCATATTTCGTTATCATAGTTTTGACTAATGGAACATTGAGATCCTTGTGAATATTTGAGTTTTTTCCATACCAAGGGGCAGCTGTGATTATTCGAAGAATTTTATTTCGATAAATGCGAGTTTTTTTAAAACAGAGACCAAGTACTTGGGACACCTCGTTACCCCCGAAGGAATTAGAACCGATCCAGCTAAGGTGGAGGCTATTTCACAAATACCCACCCCGAAGAATATGATAGAGGTTCGGCGGTTTCTGGGCGCTGCTTCATGGTACCGCAGGTTCGTGTCCGAGTTCGCAGCGATTTCACAACCACTAACCCAGTTACTGAAAAAGGGTAAGCACTGGAAATGGGGAGAGGCGCAGCGAAACGCGTTTGAGCTCCTGAAGCTGAAATTAGCCAGCGCCCCCGTATTGGCCTGCCCCCACCTTAAACCAAACATTTGTACTACAAACTGATGCAAGCGATGAGGGATTGGGAGTAGTCCTAACCCAAGATCTAGACGACACGTGTCAGTGGTTACAAACCCGATTGGATGAAGTGCGTAAACGGCCGGAAGACTTCCCGGACTACTCAATAGTGGATGGTCAACTGTATCGACACTTTTCCCATGAACGCAACGACGGAGACTGTACCCCGTGGAAATTATGTGTGGCCACGCATTAAAGAAAAAAGGTGTTGAAAGAAAACCATGACAATGCAGCGGGAGGCCACCTAGGAATCAGGAAAACCATTAACAAAATCGCTAATCGGTACTATTGGCCCGGAATGTTTCGGGACACAAGTCGATACGTCAGTAGATGTAAAAGCTGTAAGCGCTATAAGGTATCACAACAATTACCGGCAGGAGAAATGCTCACCCGTATTCCGGACGAACCGTGGGCCACTTTATGTGCTGATTTTGTGGGACCACTGCCCAGATCCAAGCAGGGTCACACAATGCTTCTTTGACAAATTCTCAAAGTGGTGCGAACTGGTGCCGCTGAGGAAAGTAACCGCAGCGGGTGTGGTGAAAGCGTTCCGGGAGCGTATTCTGGCACGGTACTGGGTACTCAAGGCACTTATCACCGATAATGGTACGCAGTTTACCTCGCGGGTGCTAACGAAATTTCTGGCAGAGATGGGGGTGCGCCATCAGTTTACCGCCCCAGGAAAATCCTACGGAACGGGCCAACCGAACCATAAAGACGATTATTGCACAGTTTGCCGGGGAACAACATACTACATGGGATGCCTTCCTACCCGAGATAATGCTGGCCATTAATACCAGTATATCAGAAACCATCAAGTATTCGCCTGCGTTCCTTACCCAGGGCCGGGAGCCACGGCTTCCACAGGGTCTTTATGACGAGGTCAAACTGGGAACGGGAGCCAGAACCCCCGACCCCAAAGAACGGGTCACCGAGATGCAGGAAAATTTTCAAATCGTAAGAAGGAATTTGGGTAAAGCTGCCCAGAGCCAACAGCGCCACTACAATTTGCGAAGGCGTAAATGGAGACCTCAAATTGGCGATCGGGATCTCGTTCGACAGCATCCTTTGTCAAGCGTTGTCAATAATTTTGCAGCAAAACTGTCACCAAAGTACGGGGGACCTTACATCATATAGGGGTTCATATCTCCCGTTATCGTAACAATTCGCGGCGAACAGAATAATAACGTGCGCACGGCGAACCTGAGCGATTTAAAAACTTACTAACACCATCTGAGGCAGTCGTAACTAACGGGATTTCTCTTCTTTCCATATTTGTAGATCCAGCCAGTACAACACCAGCACGTATTATCACCGAAGATGAGTGCCAAAAGAAAAAGGTTTGAGAAGGCAAGCGCTAACTTCAGACGGAAGATGGAGCAGGAGCAAGCGAAAGGGAGAAGAACCATATTCTTGGAGGAAGACGAAATTCCCAGCTGTAGTAAAAATTGCCGGTCGCGGCCGCGCAAACCGACCCCAGCCAAGCACCGTTCGAAGCCAAAGAAGGTACACTCGCCCCCACAACCGACCCCGACAACCAAGAAGGCACGTTATTATAGAATGTCCACCCAACAGAGAGGCAACAGTCCTTGTTTTACCCTCAATGCCGAGAGCCCCAGCAAGAAAGAGACGGCCCCGAGAAGAAGAGCCGAACAAGGCCTGGGGCAGCAATTCCCGGACATCATCACCATTAGATGAAGAAGAAATTCCGGCGGCTCCTCCGGCCGAGAATGAGGAAGCAGGGGAGATGGATCTAGGAGACCTTTTCCAAACCGATGATGAATCCCTATTAGAGGAGATATACAGAAGCTTCTTCGGATTTCAAGATACCCCATGAGCGTACGGCCGCCATCACCACCGTCACCTCTTCCACCCCATTCCCCACCGTCCCTGGACTCCGACGACTACCGTCCACCAACCCCAACGCCAGGGAAAGGTCTAGGATCCTGGGAAATCAAGGACGCTAAGTATCGCCACCTGGGGTATCAGTGTTTTTAGAGAACGCTAACCGTAAAGTTATAAGTGCCGTGTACACAACCAGTGCCAGAGATTGAAGACGGAAAACGGGTAGAGGCCAGCACCATACCGGAAAGTGGCACCGTCGCCCAAAGCATCGAGCTGAAAGCAGCAACCCCGTTGACCCCTCCCCCAGCTTGCCTAGAAGGGAGCGACACCCCTACCACTCCCGGCCGAGGGTGGTATACCGCCTTTGCCAGACAGGCCACAAGTCCAACAGTCGCAAGCAACCAGTCGGCAGAGAATCATAATCCTCCCCATCATCATCGAACGCACATTCCTCAAGCACGACACCATCATCCACCTCGTCACGGTCGACCACATCGTCACCATCACCGGCCTCACTCACCACGGCACCGCCAGGAACCCTGGGACCATCGTGCCAGTCGCAGTACAGCGATATCGTTATATCACCGGCCGGGCGGAGTTTAACGACACCATTGCCTAACAGCCCTAAAGAAATCCACCTCAGCCAGTGTTCAGCCGAACTGCAGAATCAAATTCAGGCCAGTCGCGAGAGGAAGAAAAAACATCAGCAGTTGCGGGTATTGGAAACAGTGGATGGTCAAACCTTTCGGGTCGTGATCGCGCGCAGCGGTAGAGTGTGTGTTTTATGGGTCCAACCAGGAGCCACCGTCTGAAGAGGGGGGGTAATGTAACGACAAAAGTCGCTGCACTCATGTTTGCCGACACTATTGAAGTATTTTTTTTTTTGTATTTTTATTATTCTGTATATTATTATTTTTATTAATGCATAATATTATATTTGTTTTATTTTGTAAGATGCATTAGAAATGGTTGCATTTTTGTTTTGTAATATATGAATTTAATTAAGTTGTTTTAATATAATTCAATTTTGTATAATTTAAATGTAACGGAAAAATGTATGGTAGGGCCACCTAGCGTAAATGTGATGCCACATGCCGATTATGAAAATACACCCCTGCTGTGGTAAAAACCACAAACAGCTGGTTGACCATGGTGAGTAGTGTCATTCATGGTATATACGGGTGTGTTTTCATGCAGTGGAGTCGGTCAGCTACCAGCTAGCAAGCGGGTAAGAACTACCACTGTCGAGGAGATTACATTGCTCTCAGTGTTTTTTTCTTATGCGAGTGCTTAAAAAGCCAACTAGTCCGTGAAGTAGGAAAACCAGAGGTTACACTTCTAGTTCTACTACCGTGGCCACACAACCGAAGCGACTTCGAACGAGGGCCCTTCACCGTTTAAAAGCGTCCGTGACAGTGGTGGGCAGGGAGATTACATTTCCCCAAACGCTCATTACTGGCTCCGTGCGCAGCGTGGTTGTATTTTTTTTGTGTATTTAAGTATATGTGTAATTGTAACGTGTTATTGTGGTAATAAATATACGGTTTATAACGTTTGTAACCGGCCGTCTTTGATTTGAAGTGGACATACGACTACGATACGGGCCCGATGAGCTGCCCCAGCACCCAGCAAAAAAGTGTCGTAACAGACTTAATTTAGAAACTGGAGTTTCATCATTACCTGGCGCAGTACCTTGCATTGGTACATGGTTTTATTTTAGGACGTTAGCATAAGAGGTTCTGTTATTACTAGGCTGCGGAGCCTGAATGACAGTAGTGTTTACATGATTTGTTGCCTGCATTTGAGGGGATTGGTTTTCGGTTCAACCGACTGCTTGAAAATATTATATACAGGGCATCCTCTATAATTGGCAGGGTGATAACCGTCACAATGCTACATTTTTTTACATTGGGGTCATTTTTAGACTTATCGCACTGGACTATACAATGTTATTCTCCACATACGACGCAACAGGGGTAAATAGCAGTATGCCTTAGTATGGCCAAATTTTTGGCAATTAAGGCATTGAACGGGACCATTTCTTTTGTGCGGCTCCCCTATAGTTATTCTTCTGTAGAGAATATATTTTAAATTATAAATAGGATGTGTTTAATTTTTTTAAGCTTAATGTCGCCAGGTCCTAACTCCACACAAAATAATGATTGGGGATTTTTTCCCTATTTTTAATATTTGTGGCGTTTTTTTACCATTCACCACAGGTGGAAAAGGGTATATATAAGTTTGTCATTCCGTTTGTAATTTCTACAATATGGATCTTAGACGCTATAAAGTATATATATATTTTAGGTACTTATGAGGAGAGAAGTTGATTTAACGATGTGATGTCCCTCTTCCCCCCCGCCCCCTGTTTACAATTGTTTACATATTCTAGCATAATGCCCAATATGATTTTCGTTATCACCCTTCTTTATTATTTCATCTATTTAACGAAATATTTTTAACAAATAGAAACTAGCAATTTTTGTTTCTTTTTTCTACTTTAAAACTCGCCAAAAAAGATAAATCTATGGTATGACAACAGTGCCTATACAAAAAGAAAACAACCAAACACACATACATGGTACAAACTATTTTGGTGATTATAGGCCACCTATTAAGGTTCACATCTCAAATAATATGATTTGTTATTTTTGTATTATGGTTTACAACTTTGCTATTTTGTGGTAAACAAAAACATCAAAAATAATTACAACTCAACTGTGTTGAGTTGAGTTGTGAACCGTAAGCGGGCCATATTTCATTTTAATGATATTTAAACAACGTTTCTTCATGGTTCAGTTGTCTAGGGCGTTTGTTAAGGTTAGAAACTGTGAGTCCCCTGGTTCGAATTTTGGTTTTTCAAAAAAAAAACATTTTTTTTAATTTTTTTTAAAAAAATTTACAAGATTCGCTTTTTTAATTTAATTTATAATGAAGGTTAGTGTATTGTATATAATATGTATGTATATGTACAAATAATTTAGTTTTTGTCTAGTTGCTCTGTATTCTGCTCGCACAATGGTGAAGGGTATATAAGGTTCGGAAGAGCCGAATATAGCACTCTTACTTGTTTATTTTAAAACCCTTCTCTTCCAAAAAAGTTTTAATTTCATCTGGGTCCACGCATGAGTCTATGCCCTTGATCACTACCCGAAGACCTTTGCTGCTCTTCAGTTGATATGTGTGAAAGCTTTTTTTAAGGGCTTCGAATTTGTAAATTGTCAGTTAATCTACGAAAATTATTCTCATGATTTACCTGTATTTTTGTCTCGCTTATATTTCCACGCTTGATTGCAGCTACGTAAAACGAATTTTCCCCTATTACCGAGATCAAGCTCTTTATTAACTCACTTGAGTTTTGCTCCCTTAGAAATATCGGGGGTGGCTTAGAAGATTTTATAACGTTTGGTGCTTCCGAGGATTCATCCTCCAGAATTGCAAAACGATTTTGAGAGTTTGTTTTATCAAAAGATGGTACTTTTGAGGCCGAAGCTACTGCTGCAGAGGTAGGGATGCGACCCCGTTTAAGCACTGTTATGTACCTGTCCATACCAACTTGTACTTGAGGCTTTTGACCACTTTTTACTTGAGATGTTTGCATTGCATCTGTGTTAGAGTTCATGGTACCATTTGTTAATAAGATTGTGTTTGCCGTTGTGGCAACACTTGCAAGTGAGAGGTTTATATTTTTTAACGTATCACCATCAACCGTCTTTGTAAAAAGAGAGGGCGAAAGGGATCGTGTTTGAACAATTGGTTTAGCCGCTAGGTAGTTACTATTGTTTTCTTTTGTTTTATTTATTACAGCATTGTCTTCGTTAGCATGCCCAGCCACATAAACATTTCTTTCATTTAGTTTTATTGTTGTTTTATTGTTTTTATTCATGCAATAAATTGTTTTTGTTTTTCACCGTTTAACTGTGCTTTTAATATTTTTGTTATTTATTGTATTTTACAACAACAACAAAATAAGAATGAACATTAGAATTATTATTTATTTATTATTACTATTTATTTACTAGTAGTATTTTAAATACTTTATATAACATTTCATGTTCGGTTTACAATTCAAATCTATAAACTTTGGTTTAAATTAAATATTTATTATAAAATTAACAGTTTTTCTTCTAAATACATTTAGATTTATTTAATTTTTAATTTTATTCGGCATCGTGTTGTAGAGATTTAATCCCTTACACTGGGTCTCCACGTTGCAATATTTATTGCTAAGTACAAGCAGAAACGTCGACAGAACAATGGAGCAATAATTGCTGAATTTATTGCTGGAGAACACTTGAAATTGCTTTGCCATAAATTTGCAATTTTCACCGCGAGTAGTCGTATAAAGTTTTGTGGCTGTACATATTTATAACAATGTTTTATGTTGTGTTTTGAAGTGGTTGTGAAATTTTCTTTTTTAAATTAATAAAATAATTAATTGTAATTGTCGTAGCTGTGTTTTGTATTACTTTTTTGTTTATTTGCGTTAAAAAAAAGTTGAATTGTTCTATTGAAAAAATAAAAATATACAAAAAAATAAATTCGTCGTTTGCTTTTGTTGATCTTGACGTTTATTAAAAAATATAATATATAATAATATATTTATTGATTGCTTTTTTAATAAATAAACACACAAACAAAAAACAACCGTACAGAGAAATGATATGTCTGATAAATTACAACTGATTTGACAGCATATTGCTAAGCAATAATTGCTCAAGCAATAAGAAGAGCAATCATTGCGCAATGGATTGCCACTCATGGCAATATGCGGTCTATACGTCGCAAATTTTATGGAGCAATGAAATTTGACGTTTGCCGCAATAAATATTGCTACGTGAAGACCCGGGGTTATAAAAGAGAGATCTTTTCATCGTATTGTTATCTGCTCGTTGTAAATCTTGAGCGTTCCTTAGGCTATATGGTTGAACCTCTCCTACGTACCTTATTTGTTCAATTAAATAATCAGGCGCATCTCCCATTTTCATTTTTTGAATAAAATTAATTGTGTTTAGCTCTAGTCTTTGTTGTATGTTAAGCCATTTAAGTATCTAACATATGTTTTATTGAGGTAACTGTGTAACAATCTAATATATAAAATTGAATGTATATATCTTTGTTCCGTATAGGCGTCTAAACTACTGACCCGATCTTCATGAAATTTTCACAGTATGTACTGTCGACCAAGAAGGACAAGTATACTATATTAGGTTAAGATTGGACAAAGGGGCGTGGTACCTCCTATACAATTTTTTTTTTTATATAAATTTTTTGTAAATTATTTTTGTTTTTTTTATTTCAATATATTTTTTTTTAATAAATTTATTGGATCCCGTGCAACGCAGGGTAACCGGGCCAGCTAGTGTAAAATATTTATTTAAAAAAAAAATCAGTTCCCAAGAAGTATAAACTTTGTTGCTCTGTGTGCTTTTGTGTTGATTACGAAAAAAAAAACAAAAACAATACCAAACAAGCGTGCGTGGTGTTGCTTTCACAAAGCTTGAGCAGAGACTGATGATAGACTGATGTTTTGAAACGAACAAAATTGTTGTATACATGTGAATTGCCGACCGTGTCTGTGTGAAAAATACGATTATAGACTGGCTCGCGAGTCTATGGAGTGGTTATGACTGTATTAAAGTATTGAGCGCATAGCTTTATTTTGCATCTTTTGCAGTCTTGTTATTTGCTGTTCTGTGCAGCATGTATACAACACAGTTGATCCAAATTCAAAATGTGGTTTAATCATTACATTATAAACGTTTATTGCCGTTATAACTGATATTTTGTTTCTTATACGTTTGAAGAACCCGATTTTGTTTCCAATTTTTTTACATATATATTCAATATGTTCTTTTAATTTTAAGTCTTTGTCTATTAGAAAACCCAGATATTTTATATTATTTACTTTTTCTATTGTTACATCATTTATTTTAAACGTTAAGTTAGTGTTCATATTTATTTCCATTATTTAAGTCTTATTTTCGTTTAATTTTAATTTGTTCTTTTTTAACCATTTATTTATATTGTCCATATCATTCGTTAAGTTAGTATAACATATTTCCTCCGCTTCTGTAAAAATCAGCGTATCGTCTGCATATAACACAATTTCGCATTTTTCCAAAACTTTTTCCATATCGTTAATATATATAATAAATAAAAGCGCACCTAGAATTGAGCCCTGTGGTACTCCAAAATTATTTTCGGTAGCATTTGATAATTTTTCATTAACCTTTGTAAATTGCCTGCGATTAGTTAGATATGACTTAAACCATTCTAATTCATTGTCTTGAATTCCGTATTTATATAGTTTTTGTAATAGAATGTCCCTGTCTATTGTTTCAAATGCTCTTTTAAAGTCCAAGAAGATCGCCATTATTTTATTATTTTTCTTCATGAATTTCCACCTATTTATCACATAGTTGACTGCTGTTTCACATGAATACTTTCTCCTGAAGCCTGACTGATATTTTGATAGTAGTTTGTGTTGTTCCATATAGTTTTCTAATTGATTCTTAACAATCTTTTCAATAATTTTCTCGAAAGTTTTCAACGTATTTATTGGACGATATTCTTCACATTTGATTGTTTTTTTAACTTGTTCAATGGGTGTAATCATAGATTCTTTCCAGTTATTGGAAAATATTCCCGTTTCTAGTGATTTGTTTATAATATTCAGCATAATATTGCCGGTAGTGTTCCAATTATCTAAGATTATATTGCTTGTTATATTATTATAGTCAGGTTTTTTCTTAATATTCTTACATATAATTTTAAGTTCTTCTAAAGATATTGCACGGAATTTAAATTTTAAAGCTATCACAGGTATTTTGTTTTCATATTGAACATAACTAATTGAATTTCTAATTTCCTTAATACTATTAACGAAATATTTATTTAAATGTTCGGCTATTTGAAAATCATCTTTATATTCTACATTATCTATTATCACAGTTTTTATCACATTTCTGGATTTTCTTAGTACTAGTTCTTTTATTTTGCTCCAAATTTCTTTTTGATCATTTGCGTTATTTATTTTGTTATTTATGTATTTATTTTTTTCATTTTCAATTCTAGTTTTATATTTATTTCTTATTGTTTTATAGTTATTCCACGCTTCATTCGTGTTTTCAATTATTGCACTTTATTTAAAAATCTTTTCCCTTTTTAGCGTCCTGAGATCGTTGTTAAACCATTTGTTACTTATATTTTCATTTATTTTTGTTTTAACACTAAATCTGCGTATTGTATTTTCAAAAACATTATCAAAGTTGTGGACATTATCGTTTAATCCTTTTTGTTCATCATATTGTAATATTGCACTAATTTCGTTTTTGAATCTTTCTTTATTATATTTAAAAATGTTTATTTCTTAAGTTTTATTGTCTCGTTCTATACATTCGCACTCAATAAAAATGTCTATAGATTCGTGATCAGCTATTTTATTATTTATATTTCCCTTTGCTGAAATAATTTCACTGTTTGTTATAATATAGTCTATTAAAGTTTTTGAATTTTGTGTTATTCTAGAAAATTCGTTCAATACATGTTTGAGGCAATTATCATTAAGAATACTTATTAATTTCCCCGTGTAGAAATCGTAATTATAGTCAATATTAAAATCTCCAGCTATTAAAATATCATAGTTTGTTTCGCACATTTCTTCTATAAAATCTTTAAATATATCACAAAATTCTGACTTTGAACTACTTGGTGATCTATATACTGCTATAATTATAATTGATATTTTTTCATATTTTGCCATATATGCGCTAATCCAGTATCTTGAGTCTTTAATACTGTCTTTGAGTTTATCTATCTTCCAATGTTTTTTAAAATATATTATTATTCAACCAGTTTTGGACGAGTTTGACAATGTACTATAATGGTCGTAATGTTCTAGTTCAATTTCACTATCGTCTATTTCTGTAGTTTGATGTGTTTCTGTCAGTATTATGAAATCAGGTTTATCTGTTTCAGCTATTATTTCCAATTGGTTGAAGTTATTTGTTAAGCCTTGTATGTTAGTATATAACCCATGTATCTGCTTTGATTGTTAGGCGGATAATCCTATCCTTCTCTTTTTTAAATTCAGTTTATTCTGATACACCGGACACGCCCGGCTACCAGTGAACGTATATATTTTTACTATTTTTCTTTATTTAATATTTTTTTCGTATTAATTGTTCACTTTTATGTTAAATAATTAAAATAACAAAATATATCATTTATTTTCAAGCGTCCATTCGCTGTTTATATTACAAAATCAAATGTGATTAATTGAAAATTCAAATCGTATGCGGAGTTAAGAATACACGTCTGTATCATAACAAAGCACGAACCAAATGTTTTAAATAAAATTAAAAAAGCAAACGCTTTTTATTGAAAATGTTCAAGTTTTAAGTGCATATTTTTTATTTTTTTAATGCATATTTTGGAGTTTTTAGTGCATATTTTATGCGCATATTATCGATTTTTTAGTGCATGAAAATCTCATCTCTACTCATTACTATTCAAATCCGGTAGTTCGTTCAAATTTCCGAGCTCTTTCCTGCATGGACCACAAATTTGCAATCGTTTTGACAGCGTAGGGAATTTTTTTAAAAAGCCGTCGGAAATATTTCGCATATCTGATGAGCTGTGATTTTTTTGTTAAAGGGATTGACATGAATAGCAAATTTATCACTTTAAAGCTTGGCCTTTTTAGGAGCTGTAGACATTGTAAAGATTAATTATGTAAATAAGACATGTCTAATACTATGTTCACACTTGGGTTTTAAACCTGATTTGTTAAATTCATCAAATTGACATGATTACAACTAAATCCTCTGAACGTACGTCTTGCTTTTTCGCAAGGGTGCAACTTGTGACGTGAATACCCCCAATGTTTTTATTTTGTCTTTAAATAATTCATAAATTTTCACAATTTCATCATAAATAGGTTTAAAATAATCTTCTGATAACTTCAACTTAGTGTGGGTTAACCGCATGTAACATAATAAAAATAATAAAGTACCATTTTTAACCAAATATAACTAATAACAATAAAAATAATCCTTTTAATGTTTACCTTTAAAACATAATATTATAAAAAAAAACTAAAATAATAAATAAACTGGTATTTCGGAGAAAGTCCATAAAATATTTCCACTTGAATCACTTGTCTCTGGGGCACCTGATATTTTGATAATCACAATATAAATAATAACATCAAAGCAAAAAACGAGAAGTAAAACAAAAATATACAACATCAATAAAAATAACAACAAAAAACTAACCAAATTATTATTTGCTTGAAGATTTATTTGTTATTTATATTAATAAAAAGGTCGGATAACAACTTCATATATAAAAAAAAAATTTTAAAAAACAAAAAAAAAATGTTTCGAATGATTGAATAAAACGTTATCTAATTTGTTTGGGACAAATTTTGCTAACACTAATAGGTAATAAGTTATACCTGTTTTGCCAAAATGTCATATTTTGATTCCCTCTGACTCAAAAACTTTTTGACCGATCTTGTTGAAAATTTGTGTCTAAGCTACTATCCAATTAGGGATTCTAACACCGAAGGCCTTTCGGTATTGAGGAAATCTCGATACCGGTATTTTCGGTATTATTTATGGAATAAAAATATATAAATACAAAGCACCAAGAATAAAACAATTTTCCAATTATATTATATTATTCAATCCAATTTATTGTTTATTTAAAATACTTATTGAAAAAAAGATAAATCATTTATACACATCGATGGCTTAATATAAAAAAGGCCTAACTCAATTTTTTTTACCCCGGGTCTCCACGTAGCAATATTTATTGCGGTAAACGTCAAATTTGATTGCCATGTGTGGCAATTTATTGCGCAATGATTGATCTTCTGATTGCTTGAGAAATTATTGCTTAGCAATCTGCTGTCAAATCAGTTGTAATTTATCTGACATTTTATTTCTCTGTACGGTTGTTTATTTATTTTATTAAAAAAAAAGTAATACAAAACACAACTTCGAAAATTACAATTAATTATTTTATTAAGTTAATTTATTAATTGGAAAAAGAAAATTTAACAACCACTTTAAAACAACATAAAACATTTGTTATAAATACAGCCACAAAACTTTGGTCAACTACTCGCGGTAGAAATTGCAAATTTATGGCAAAGCAATTTCAAGTGTTTTCCAGCAATATAATAAGCAATTATTGCTCCATTGTTCTGCCGACTTTTTTTCTTGTACTTAGCAATAAATATTGCTACGTGGAGACCCAGCGTTAATAAATAACTGTTCTTTTGTTCTGGTAGCTAATGCCACATGTATCTTGATTTAAAATTTTTGAGGTTAAAATTTTTGTTGGCTATTATTATTAAAAATAGCATTATAAAAAAGTTTATTTTTCTTCCAAACAAAAAAATCGAGTTAGGCCATTTTTATATTAAGCCATCGATATGTAGTTATTAACCCAGATAGCGCCGGAAATAATTTTTTTTGAAAACTTCAACTTTTATTTCGGATTTTAAATTGTCATTGGTATCTAAACATTTTTTATTAAATAACTATTTTTCTTAAAATCTATAGTTTAGCCGATATCGGGTGTCCTTTTAAAAGGACGGTAGCTAAATACCCTACTTAAATTATTTTTAAATTGTACTTTGTTTTTATCTGAAAATAATGAAATTGCTCTTTTTTCTCAATAATAGAGCAATAGTAGATTTATAAAGTAAAAATTATATGTTAATATAAGTGGAAAAACGATTATGTTTTAAGTTGCAGTGTGATTCGCCAAAAAGCAATCCTTTAGATGTAAAGCGACATTAAACTTGTTGAAAAAAATTTTGGCCTCCTATGGCAATAGGTGCAACGGGTTTGCTTTTCCTTGTGTTGTACTAGGTGCCCTTGTCTATCAAATCGCGAGTACATATTGAGCCCTAACCACGAAAATAACGTAAGCAACATGATTTTCAATTTTCGTTTCTTTTAATAAATGACTTTATTGGCAACACTTGCATCATATCCTAAAATGTCATGGTCACATAACGTACCGTTACGATCTTATAGCAAGCGCAATTTTATTGTAAGCGACAAATTTCATACCCAATTTATATGAAATAAAATAAAAAAGCTCTCTCCCGTAAAATTGATTTTTGGTGCTTCCGTTATTTTCGCGGTTAGGGGTCGATATGAATGTTGTTGCTGGACTTTGAGGTTCTTTTAAAAGATTCTAGTAATCCGTTTGCAATCACTTTTCTGAACTAACTGATCCATATATCCGCCAAACGAGCGATATAATAACCAGCTATTTTGCTCCGCCATGTCGATACAATGACAAATAAGCGGAAAATAGCATCAAAATGTGGTCGAACTTTCGCGAATTTGTCTTGCTGTTATACTTTGTATTATCGCAGCAATGTATGTTTTGCGTTATGAAGCGGAAACGACTTCTTGGCATCGCTTTACAAATCACCTCATTGTTGACGTCTTTAGTATTTTCCCAATACATTTCCCGTCTCGGAACTCGAACATACCCACTCAATAGCTGACCGCCTGGCAAATTATTGAGGGCCACACTATCTTCGTCTGTTACATCAGCTTTTGCGTTGCCGGGGGGAGCGATGTAAATTGTGCCAAAGACCTCATCATCGCTCCATTGATCAATTTCTTCCAAAATTTTATTTAGCTTCAATACCTTTCGGTATGACTTACTGAATAAAAAACACATTAGTAATATGTAATGAAAATTATAAAATAGGTAATATATTTTGCCACTGGCCTTTTAAAAGGACGCAGTAGCAAAAACGACCGTAGCGCTGCAATACAGCATTACGCAGGCTTTCCATTTATTTTTTGTTCAACTACGATGTTTTTCTTATTAATTAAAAAAAAAAATTACAGATCACTGGATGTAAATGATTTACTTACACGTTTCTTTCCATTGCGCAATATAAAAAAAAAATCACCTTTCACAAAACACTCACTTAGCAATTAAAGCACGAAACCATCATGACATCAATTTGTTTATTTTTAAGAAAGTATTCTAATTAATTTTAATGTTGGCGGATGCCGTTTGCGTTCCAAAAACAAATTTTTAAACAGTTCATGACTTGTTAGTACAGCTTGCAATCGCATCGGTTGCATTCTAAGAATTTCCTGCATCATATTACACATTGTGTTCGTAAAATTATTTACTGTTTGCACTAATGTTTCCATGGTTTTTTCTAAACGACTTAAATTAGAAACTGGAGTTTCTTCATAACTTGGCGAAGCACCTTGCATTGGCCCATGGTTTGATTTTAGGACGTTAGCGTAAGAGGTTCTGTAATTACTAGGCTGCGGAGCCTGAATGTCATTATTGTTTACTTCATTTGTTACCTGCATTTGAGCGGGATTAGTTTTCGGTCCAACCGACTGCTTGACGATAGTATATACAGTAACTCGTTTCTGTATTTCTCGCAAACTAAAATTTCTCACATGAATGGTGAAACAAAAAATTCCATCGTTTCTCGATTTGTGAGATAAAAGTGTTTCTGTATTTGAATGCGAAAACAGACACCACAAATTCTGTGTATACTGGAATATTTCCAGTCATCAAATGTCAAATGCAAACGAAACGTCAACAAAAGAAATAAATATAATAAAAACAGGGCTGCCAGATTTGACGATTTATTTTCATTTTGGTGATTTTGGCTCCGAAATAAGCAAAGTGCCGATTTGCTGATCTTTTCTAAAAAAGTGACGAAAGCAAAAACAAAATCAAAAATATTTATAATTTTGTTGTAGCTTTCTATAAAAATTCATATTGAGTTTTTAAATTTTAAACACTTCAAATTTTGTGGCGTTGAAAATTTAAAAAACAATTTGTATTTATGTAGAAAGCAACAACAAATTTATATATTTGATATTTGATCTTCTTAGCTTATATGTACACTTTTGTGCCAAAACCATTATTCCGGCAAGAAAGAAATTTGTTTGTCTCCCAGTAAAAACTTTTTCAAAATGGATAGCTTCTTTCACTCTTTATTAAGTAGCTTTCTTCCATAAGAACTTCGATAACTACTTTTTTCTGGATGTATTAAGATAAAAAAAAATGACTTACTTTTGAATTTGTTCTTTTTGGCACAACCCTTGTAAAATTCATTAGTTTTTCAGTAGAATTGTATGTAGTGCTTTTATGTGTTTCTGATTACTTAACATATTATTTTGTAGGCGAAGATTTTACTGGGTCTTTAACCCGTTTATTTATGAACCGATTTTTTTAATTTTAACTACAAGGTATTCTACTAAGTCTATTTCAGGTAAAAAAGAATTATTAAATTATTAAATAATAATTATTAAATACCCATGAACTTTAACTATGTTTTTGTTTGATTATTTCTTAATAAAAGTCGCATCAAATTGGTTTAAAATTGATTTTAAATTGCACGATTTTTAAAACAAAAAAGACGATCTTTTTTATTTTTTTCTCAGGAAATTTACGATTTTGACACAAATTTATCTGGCAGCACTGATTAAAACCAAAACAAGAAAAGGCTAACAAAAATTTAAACTAACAAAATATAACAATTGTTTTTTGTTTATTTTCATCATATAAATTATGCATTTATCAATTATATTCCTTCTATTTTTTTATTTTTTTAAAAAAAATAGTATATAAACATATTTTAAATTCAAAATATCGACATTTTGTTTTTCTCGCCACCAATTTCAAATGTGACTTATTTTGACAGTTCTTGAAAGAAACTTTTCGCAAAATATTGTTATAGAAACACTTTTTCTCGCATTTAAATGACAGATAATTCTCGCAAAAAAAAGATACAGAAACACTTGTGTGAGAAAAACCATTTTTTGTTTCATTTCACACTATTTTTGTTGCAATTCACACGTTTCATGCGAAGAGTTTTACGATGTGAGATATACAGAAACGGGCAACAGGGCATCCTCTATAATTGGCCGTGTGATTACCGCCACAGTTGCTACATTTTTTTTTAACGTTGGGGTCGGTTTTAGACTTATCGCAAAGAACTGTACCGTGTAGCTCACCACATACTACGCAAACAGGGGGTAAGTAGCAGTATGCCTTAGTATGACACTATTCCTGGCAGTTCAAACACTGAACGGGTCCATTTCTTTTGTGCGGCTCCTCTATTGTGATTTTTCTGTACAGTATATATTTTAAACTGTAAATAGGGTGCGTTTCGTTTTTTCTTAGCTTAACGTCGCACACTGGTTCATATTTTGAGAAGGCGGCCAAAATTATTTCTTTTTATGTTCTCCGATTTTAAAATTTGTTTATTCATGTGAAAGTAAATACTAGTGATCCTCGGGAGCCAAAAAATTTCAACCCTATTTCAACTATTTCATTGAGAACAGGGTGGTCCGAAATGGACTTTCTCAATATTTGGTTATAGTTTTGAATTTCTGAGTCAATTTTTGAAGTTGAAATGCTCATAACTTTTTTGTTTTTTAAGATTTTTTGACAGTTTTGTGTATTAGTTTATTTTATTAGCTATACGTGGTTTAAAGCATTAAACTCTGCGACCTCTAGAACTATTGAATTTTTTTTTTAATTTCAAAATTTCCCGGAAATTTCCTACTTTATAGAGCATAAGTCCTGCGCGTCAAAACGCGTCAAAAAAAATATACTCTCTTGTAGTCCAGAATCTAACCTACATTTCTATACCCCATTGTACACACATCTGGATACGGCCTTGCGAACTACAGCAATTTCTGTGACCCAAGGTAAGATATTCGGTTCAAAAAATAAGTCCTGCAAGGAAACATTACTGAAATTAAAGAAGGTGAATCTTAAAGAATTTTCGACAAATAAAGCAGTTCAGGCCACATAAATTATCTAGCACGTCAGGTTATCAATTAATTTGGAGAAGGTAAAGGTATTGCCATTGTTATGAACTTATTGTGGGTGAACGGATGCTGCAAAACGAATAGGCGACATAAATAGACTAACACGTTAGATTTCTGAGTAAGTTAAAAGGTTAAACATTAGTAAATAGCCGCAACATAAACTACATAGTTTATTTACCTGAAAATTGCAACTTAATTTAAAAAAAATGGAAGAGCAGGTAAATGGTAAAAAAACTAGCACGCAGTTATATTTTACGTGAAAATTACCTACATGTTACCTTTATTAGCGGTATGTTATCCTTTTAAAAAGTGTGAAAACAGACATCAAGTCAATTAAGCCAACCCCCATCACAAGACAATAGTTTCAATGAAGCATACGAATTTGGAATGTCCCCTCTTCATACCAGAATTCGTTTTATGGAGCATATTCTTAAATTGGGTTATGATTTGGAATTTGGCCCGTTAGGCGAAACAGTGAGAAAAAACAAAGAAAATGTGGAAAAAGGAAGCAAAAAAAAAACAAATTCAAGAAAAGTACCATCACCTAGGCCTTATAATTGATCAGCCAAAACAAGGAGAAGGAAATTCAAATGATGGAAATACCGATCCAGAAACTGCAGCATCTATCACAGGAGTACATTTTGAATTAATAAGACGATTCCAGATCATTTTACAAGTTATATCATGTAGCAGAAAGATAAATGCAAACAAATTTGGCCAGTATGCAAATGAAACAGCAATTCTTTATAACAAAAAATACGCTTGGAGACATATGCCAACCACAGTTCATAAAATTTGATACCATGGGAAAAAAATAGTTCAACACAATATGCTACCAATTGGAGATCTATCTGAAGAAGCTCAAGAAAAAAAGGAACAAAGACTACAGATTATTCCGCAAGAATAACACAAGAAAATGTCCAGATGTTGTACTAATGAAGATCTTATTACTATTTTGTTGTGTACATCAGATCCATATATGTCCAGTATTCGACAAAAATTGAAATCAACCTCAATCGAATTAGAGGAAGAAGCTAAACAACTTCTGGAAAATGAAACCCAAAGCTATTTAGAAAAAATTTTTACTAATATTGTTTAATTTAAAATTGTTTATAGATTATAATTTGTTTTTCATTTAAGTATATATTTGTATTAATATATAAAAATAAAATAGACATACATCTCAAACCAAAAATAAAAGTTGAATTACTTAAAATGTTACCGATAGCGTAGAATGCTATTTGGGCATTTTTTAAAATATTCCTTTTCAGTTTTATCCTTATAATAACTCGTCTCGTCCCAAAAAAGCCAACCTTTGGCCCCTGTGAATATTGGGACTAAAAAATTTACAGGGGCCAAATATTGGCATTTTCTGACAGGATCTAAGTTCGACAATAAAAAATAAGTATCAGTTGTAAAATACAAGAGAAATACTGATAAATTATAAAAAAATCATATTTGAAATATTCAACTTTTACACCGAAACTCAACAAAAAAATGAAAATGCATTTTGAACTCCCCATAACTTTTGCTCCTATCAGTCGAATTTTACGTTTTATAGCGCAAATTAAAGCCTAACATCGCACCTATCGAGCAAAAAAAAATCGCAAAAGTAATGGAATTTTGACCGCCTTCTCGTAAGATTTCCCACTGTGCGTCGCCGGGCTCCAACTCCACTCGAAATAGTGGTTGGGGATTTTTTCCCTATTTTTAATATTTACCACATGTTTTATTTTGAAGCCTTTTTCTTCCAAGAAAGTTTTTATTTCTGCTGGGTCCACACATGAGTCAATTCCCTTAATCACTACCTGAAGGCCTTTGCTGCTCTTCAGTTGGTATGTATAAAAACTTTTTTTTAGTTCATCAAATTTGTTAATTATTTTGCGGAAATCATTCTCATGATTTACTTGTATTTTTATCTCGTTTATACTACCACGCTTGATTGCAGCTACGTAAAACGAATTTTCACTTATCACCGAGACCAAACTCTTTATAAGCTCATTTGAGGCTTGGACGACTTTATCACGTTTGGTGCTTCTGAGGATTCGTCCTCAAGAATTGCAAAATGATTTTGAGAATTTATTCTAACAAAAAAAGGTACTTTTGAGGCCAAAGCAACTGCTGCAGAGGTAGGGCTGTGTCCCCGTTTAAGCACTGTTTTGTACCTGTCCATACCAACTTTTACTGTAGGCTTTTGAGAAGTTTTTACTTGAGTTACTGAGTTGTCCATAGCGGCTGTTTTGTTATTAAAGTTTTTTTTGGCTCTGCGGCAACGCTTGCAGTTTACAAACTTGTTATTGTATTACGATCGACCGTATTTGTAAACAAAGAGGGTGAGAGGGAACGCTTTCGAGTAATAGGTTTAGCCGTTAAGTAATTGCTATATTCGATTCTTTTTTTTGTTTCTACGTTTGTTTCGTCAACACTCACTGTAAAATTTTTTTTTTTTTTTTTCTCAATATTATTTATTGAATCTTCATACATTTAAATATGAACTAACAATAATTAATCAAATCTTAACCTAATACTTTATTTTATGTCCTGCCAGTGCCAGACAAAAATTTTCTTCATTACGGGTTCTGTTCACTTATCTAGGTGTTTGTCGCTCATCTAATTGGATAAGTGCTGCAGTGTCTCTTCTTCTTAAGCGAGTGTGGCCGCTATCATTTAAAATATTTCGTGCTAGTGGGTTTGGATGCAATTCGAGCCTTTTTAAGTATTTTACTGCATATTTCGTAATCATAGTTTTGACTAATGGAACATTGAGATCCTGTAAAATAAGCAGTTCTTTCATTATGTTTTATTGTTTTTGCATTATTCGCATTCATAAGAATTTTTTTTTTTTATATTACTGTTTGTTTAATTGTGCTCTTCTTTTTATTTGTTGTTTAAAAACACCGAGAATAAAAAAAAAGAATAAAGAAAAACAAGAAATGTTTTTGCTTAAAATGTATGTATGTATATGTATGTGTGTGCATACATATATGTATTTTTGTTATTTGTAATTTTTAATATTTGTATTATACTACATTTACATTAGGCCGAAATCTTGTAGATTTGATTTAAAATCTTCTTCGAAATCTAGTGCGTTTACATTGTACTTTTTTGACATTAGCGAGATTTTGTTTTTATAACACAACAGCTGACTTAAAGTTTTTTCGTTACACACACAAACACAAAAAGAAATATACATTAAAAAATTTGCATTACCTTTTTTTTAATAATCAACGATATTTATTTTATCAATATTATTCGTGTTTTTAATTTTTTTACAATTTTTATAAAAATTTTTAATATTTTTTTTAACAATTTTTGTTTTGTTTTTTTTTTTAAATGTCATTTTTTCTTGTGCAGGGAAACATTTTTTAGTGCTATATTGTAAAAACCATAGTTGCATCATTAAGTACTACTAGATTTTGAGTAGATTTCGTCGAAATCTTGTCACGAAGTAGATTTTGTTTTGTATGGGAAATCTAGTCAAAAACAACTAGATTTGGCTCGAAATCTCGTAAGTACTAGATTTTGCGTAGGTGTAAATGTAGTATTATCAATTTTATGTTCACTAGTTTAAAAATTATTTTAAAGCGTCCATTCATTCGCTGATCTTATATTATTTTTTAAAAAAACTAATATGATATTATAAATATACAATTATTTATGTTAAAAAAAAACCGTATGCCGAGTTAAAAGAAAAAAAAAACACGTCTGCATTCAGAAGGCCTCCCTACTCCTTCTTTTTCCCGCTGGGTATCTTCCCAATCACATATATACAAATAAGAAAGGGAATTTCATCAATGTGTTTTCCACTAATTATATTTTTCTTTATATCTATATCTTACCCTTTCACTCTCCCTCCCTGCCCATATGTCTAACTCGTTCACTCTTTATTCTCTATATCTATCTCTTTCACACGCTCAATGTTGCCATGCTTTTTTATAACCAGGTTTTTAAATTCCCAAAGTTAACTCAAAAGTCACTCCAAAATCCCAATTTGTTGCCATGACCCGTGTTGTCATACTTTTTTCACTTCCCTGATTTGAAATTACTATTTTGCCCCATACCAAAAAGTGCATAAGAACCCCCTTAAACATACTACTCAAGGTACTTGACTTTTTCCACATATACAAGTGGAGTACAATGTATAATAAATTAGGTGCGTCGATTTATATTCTTTGTTTAAAAAAAAAGTAATCTTCAGCATTTCAGAAAACGCATAACAAAATAAGTATAATTATTACAAAAAATAATTTCGCAATTAAGGGTATCCCTGAAGTAATAGGTTTGACCATAAAATATTCAAGTAGTAAGCAGAACGTTTCCTTCCTTTACAGAATAGCTCTATCGAACCCAACCAAGAATTATCCAAATACCGTGTTCAGATATGTATACGTTTTTTATTAAGGCAATGTTGAAGCGAGTTCAGTAGGCAGTCTTGTGCTCTATTTAATTGGCCTCAGACTTTGTACTATAGCAAGTATTGTAATTTTTGCCTTTAATATTCATTAATATTTAATGTTTAATTTTTCTTCCTTTGTTTTTGGTTTTATTATTTTCTATTTTGCTTTAATTTGAAATTTGGATTTTGACTTTTTTTAGCATTTTTTATTTTCATTGATTTTTAAATTTTTTCTTCAAAAGATTTCGTTATTCGTGCTTAATTCCCAGTTTTTATTATTAATAAAAACACTTGAAATTTATTGTTGATGGGATAAGCTATTCCTATGCGCATTTCATTGGTTGCTTAGGCCAGATCATCAGGAAACTTCATCCATAAAGATTTTAGAAAAACTAAAGATATTAAACCAAATAAAACTGTTAAGCGTATAAGACTTATAGCAACAGTTCTACTTGTAATAATATCAAAGTTTAAACAAAACACATCAACAATAAACAGTGGGTTTATCTCATCTTACATTCCCCACTACAATTAGTTGAAATTCTCTCAACATTAATTGTAGTTGTAAGTAGGTTAAGAAAAACAAAATAAAAACAACAACAACTTTACAAAAGATGTTGTCAATTAAGTGTTCTCTAGGCCGTGCACTTGCCTGTTTATTATCAAAAAGTAATTTCAATTTTTGGGAATACAAAATTTTAATTTCAAAAGATTTCGTTATTCGTGCTTAATTCCCAGTTTTTATTATTAATAAAAACACTTGAAATTTATTGTTGATGGGATAAGCTATTCCTATGCGCATTTCATTGGTTGCTTAGGCCAGATCATCAGGAAACTTCATCCATAAAGATTTTAGAAAAACTAAAGATATTAAACCAAATAAAACTGTTAAGCGTATAAGACTTATAGCAACAGTTCTACTTGTAATAATATCAAAGTTTAAACAAAACACATCAACAATAAACAGTGGGTTTATCTCATCTTACATTCCCCACTACAATTAGTTGAAATTCTCTCAACATTAATTGTAGTTGTAAGTAGGTTAAGAAAAACAAAATAAAAACAACAACAACTTTACAAAAGATGTTGTCAATTAAGTGTTCTCTAGGCCGTGCACTTGCCTGTTTATTATCAAAAAGTAATTTCAATTTTTGGGAATACAAAATTTTAATTTCAAAAGATTTCGTTATTCGTGCTTAATTCCCAGTTTTTATTATTAATAAAAACACTTGAAATTTATTGTTGATGGGATAAGCTATTCCTATGCGCATTTCACTGGTTGCTTAGGCCAGATCATCAGGAAACTTCATCCATAAAGATTTTAGAAAAACTAAAGATATTAAACCAAATAAAACTGTTAAGCGTATAAGACTTATAGCAACAGTTCTAATTGTAATAATATCAAAGTTTAAACAAAACACATCAACAATAAACAGTGGGTTTATCTCATCTTACATTCCCCACTACAATTAGTTGAAATTCTCTCAACATTAATTGTAGTTGTAAGTAGGTTAAGAAAAACAAAATAAAAACAACAACAACTTTACAAAAGATGTTGTCAATTAAGTGTTCTCTAGGCCGTGCACTTGCCTGTTTATTATCAAAAAGTAATTTCAATTTTTGGGAATACAAAATTTTAATTTCAAAAGATTTCGTTATTCGTGTTTAATTCCCAGTTTTTATTATTAATAAAAACACTTGAAATTTATTGTTGATGGGATAAGCTATTCCTATGCGCATTTCACTGGTTGCTTAGGACAGATCATCAGGAAACTTCATCCATAAAGATTTTAGAAAAACTAAAGATATTAAACCAAATAAAACTGTTAAGCGTATAAGACTTATAGCAACAGTTCTTCTTGTAATAATATCAAAGTTTAAACAAAACACATCAACAATAAACAGTGGGTTTATCTCATCTTACATTCCCCACTACAATTAGTTGAAATTCTCTCAACATTAATTGTAGTTGTAAGTAGGTTAAGAAAAACAAAATAAAAACAACAACAACTTTACAAAAGATGTTGTCAATTAAGTGTTCTCTAGGCCGTGCACTTGCCTGTTTATTATCAAAAAGTAATTTCAATTTTTGGGAATACAAAATTTTAATTTCAAAAGATTTCGTTATTCGTGCTTAATTCCCAGTTTTTATTATTAATAAAAACACTTGAAATTTATTGTTGATGGGATAAGCTATTCCTATGCGCATTTCACTGGTTGCTTAGGCCAGATCATCAGGAAACTTCATCCATAAAGATTTTAGAAAAACTAAAGATATTAAACCAAATAAAACTGTTAAGCGTATAAGACTTATAGCAACAGTTCTACTTGTAATAATATCAAAGTTTAAACAAAACACATCAACAATAAACAGTGGGTTTATCTCATCTTACATTCCCCACTACAATTAGTTGAAATTCTCTCAACATTAATTGTAGTTGTAAGTAGGTTAAGAAAAACAAAATAAAAACAACAACAACTTTACAAAAGATGTTGTCAATTAAGTGTTCTCTAGGCCGTGCACTTGCCTGTTTATTATCAAAAAGTAATTTCAATTTTTGGGAATACAAAATTTTAATTTCAAAAGATTTCGTTATTCGTGCTTAATTCCCAGTTTTTATTATTAATAAAAACACTTGAAATTTATTGTTGATGGGATAAGCTATTCCTATGCGCATTTCACTGGTTGCTTAGGCCAGATCATCAGGAAACTTCATCCATAAAGATTTTAGAAAAACTAAAGATATTAAACCAAATAAAACTGTTAAGCGTATAAGACTTATAGCAACAGTTCTACTTGTAATAATATCAAAGTTTAAACAAAACACATCAACAATAAACAGTGGGTTTATCTCATCTTACATTCCCCACTACAATTAGTTGAAATTCTCTCAACATTAATTGTAGTTGTAAGTAGGTTAAGAAAAACAAAATAAAAACAACAACAACTTTACAAAAGATGTTGTCAATTAAGTGTTCTCTAGGCCGTGCACTTGCCTGTTTATTATCAAAAAGTAATTTCAATTTTTGGGAATACAAAATTTTAATTTCAAAAGATTTCGTTATTCGTGCTTAATTTTTATTATTGATAAAAACACTTGAAATTTATTGTTGATGGGATAAGCTATTCCTATGCGCATTTCACTGGTTGCTTAGGCCAGATCATCAGGAAACTTCATCCATAAAGATTTTAGAAAAACTAAAGATATTAAACCAAATAAAACTGTTAAGCGTATAAGACTTATAGCAACAGTTCTACTTGTAAGTTGTAAAGTTGTTGTTGTTTTTATTTTGTTTTTCTTAACCTACTTACAACTACAATTAATGTTGAGAGAATTTCAACTAATTGTAGTGGGGAATGTAAGATGAGATAAACCCACTGTTTATTGTTGATGTGTTTTGTTTAAACTTTGATATTATTACAAGTAGAACTGTTGCTATAAGTCTTATACGCTTAACAGTTTTATTTGGTTTAATATCTTTAGTTTTTCTAATATCTTTATGGATGAAGTTTCCTGATGATCTGGCCTAAGCAACCAGTGAAATGCGCATAGGAATAGCTTATCCCATCAACAATAAATTTAAAGTGTTTTTATTAATAATAAAAACTGGGAATTAAGCACGAATAACGAAATCTTTTGAAATTAAAATTTTGTATTCCCAAAAATTGAAATTACTTTTTGATAATAAACAGGCAAGTGCACGGCCTAGAGAACACTTAATTGACAACATCTTTTGTAAAGTTGTTGTTGTTTTTATTTTGTTTTTCTTAACCTACTTACAACTACAATTAATGTTGAGAGAATTTCAACTAATTGTAGTGGGGAATGTAAGATGAGATAAACCCACTGTTTATTGTTGATGTGTTTTGTTTAAACTTTGATATTATTACAAGTAGAACTGTTGCTATAAGTCTTATACGCTTAACAGTTTTATTTGGTTTAATATCTTTAGTTTTTATAAAATCTTTATGGATGAAGTTTCCTGATGATCTGGCCTAAGCAACCAGTGAAATGCGCATAGGAATAGCTTATCCCATCAACAATAAATTTCAAGTGTTTTTATTAATAATAAAAACTGGGAATTAAGCACGAATAACGAAATCTTTTGAAATTTTTTCTTCAAGTGTAGAGTACTCGTTAGTTTTCTTCTTTATTTTTCCTTTCATTTTTCTCTTGTACATAAAAAAAAAACATCACTTCATTTTGTAACGTGAGTCAGGCAAGAAGCCAATAAATCTACCATTTAGCTTAAAAAGAAAACCAACCGTGTTTTTTTAACTTATAAAAATTATTAAGAGGCTAGGAAGCAAGTCTAGCCTTCATTTTGGTCCTTCGATAAATCCCAGAGGAGCTAGGATTGGAATTACCAGTGGCAAACCTGTCCACTGAATGCCAACAACAGTTGTTCTACCGTAACAACTGCGGCAAATTTCATCAAAAGTTGTTCTACCGCAACAACTGCGACATCAACAGCAGTCAAGAGGGCTACTAAAAAAAAATCTGAGGTGTATCCTGTTCCAACAAAAGGAAAAAATTGCGCTATATATTCCAAGAAGGAAGGAAGGTCTACAAGACGATTGATTTTCGAGAGTGAAAATCAGAGAGGTAAACATTGATTATCAACAAAAGGATTAGATTGGGTAAGTGCAGTGTTTTAATTATATTTAGTGCGATTGTGTGATTTTTATTAAAAAAAGTGCAAAAAAATTAATTAAAATTACTGCATAATTAAATCCAACAAGTAATCGAACATAACCTTAAAATTTTATAAAAGTGCCATCACTGATATAAAAAATCCCTAACGTACCAACACTATTAAAAAGTACCAACACTGGTAAATAAGAAAAACAACGGAATTTTTGTACATACGCTCTGCTGTTAAATATAATTGCCATACTCGTCACACTCATTAACAAGTGTTTCGATTCCTACACGTTCCCCAACTTTGTTATTTACTATAGAATTTTGACCGGCAACTTCACACATAAAAGTAATAAAAATCAAAGGGTAAAGCGCTCGGAAAAAAAGTGATGTGAAGTGCTGTAGGAAATATTAAAATAATAAATTAAAATTAAAAGAAAAAAAAGAGAATTGTGTCTTAAAAAGAAAAAACAGTGACTGAAAAACAAAAATAAATGAAAACCACTGAAGGTCGTCTTGGATAAAAAAAAATTAATAAAATAAAACAATTTAAAGGAGTTAAAAAACATTAACAACAACACAGGCAACAGCAACACAAAAGACAGGCTGTTTTTTAAATAAAAGAGGGTGAGTGTGTGAAGTTTTAAATGGTTTTATATTTTTGTGAAGAATTTGGTACGGGATTTTAAAATTAAAAGAAATACAGTGGTGTGTCAAGAGCGGTAAAAAAGTGCACATAAAGTACAAAGATAATAAAGAAGCAGTTTTTTGCTATCAAAAATTAACACGGTGACCGTTCAGGTGGTACACAAAATTTCATAAAGCAGCATTAGAAGTAAATGCGCAGTGACATCGAGTCTGCTGAGGTTGGAAATAAAAAAGGTGATCCTCTACAAGTGCATATTTTTGAGAAAAATTTAAAGGGTGTCCCTTTAAGTGGTTCACGAAATTTTGTTAGCATTATTATACTTAGATGCATAGTGACAACAAGTCTTACTAAAGTTAAAAGGTGATAATTTTTTGGAAACAAACCGATTTAAAGGGTAACACTTTAAGAGGTACACAAATTTTAAAAATACCATTAATATTGATTGCAAAGATACAATTAAAGTTATTAAATTTTAGAATAAAAAGGGTGAACCGAAAATAGGTGTTTTTTAATAGAAAATTTACACAGAGGCCCTATGTTTAAAGCATTATTTAAGGAATAAAATTTGATGCTTATGAACAACCTGTTCTAAATTTGTGGTGAAGTGTGTTCGATTATTTTTGAAAAATTGTTTGGATGAAAGAGTGCGTAATTTTTGAAAGATTTAATTTAAAGCACAATCATAATAATTATATTGGGAGTTGATGAGTAGATTTTTTAATAACTTTTACAAAATCTGAGTAAAATTGATTTGTGGCTGAATAGTGAAAATAATTTTATGGTGGTAGAGAAAAAATTTAACAAATAAAGGTTTTAATAAAATTTATTTAAACGCCATAGAACATCTGATCTGGTGCTAGAAAATCGTTGAAGAAATTATTGGTGGCTTGAAGCGAGTATTTTTGAAAATTTTTTGGTGAAATTGAAAGCATTTTTTTTAAACTTTCTACATCGCTTGCATTCGTCGCAAATAATTTTAATATACCTTTGTATAAGGTTGAATTTCTTCACGATTATTTTTAGTAAATTTATTTTTCATTTCATTTTGAGATATCGTTGAGGTGTAAAATATTTTGAGGCTTTGGGCGACAATTTTAAAAATGGTTTCGGAAAGAGCATGTAAATACGACATTCGACAAGTAGTAAATTTCTGCGCTACTTTTGAAAAAATTTCTTCAGAAGCTTTGACGATTTCACTATTAGAGGTAAAGCAGGCTGAACTTGAAAGAAGATGGCTGAAGATGTTAGCAACATTTGAGGAATTCATCAATGGCTATGAAAAGGTGAAAGAAGAAGAAGATTTGCCAGATGAAATTTCTCTGAGATACGAGGATGCCTGTGAACAGTGCCAGATGCTAAAGGCTAAAATAATGGACTTGTTGAAGGCTAAGGCTCCTCAACAAAAGGCTGCAGATACAACGGTACGTCAATCATCTCTAAAGTTACCTGCGGTTGAAATCCAAACGTTTGAAGGGGGTTTCGACAAATGGCCAGCATTTAGGGATATGTTTAGGGCAGTGGTTGGAAACGAGCCTTCAGTGGCGCCCGCGCATAAACTATATTATTTACTTGGCAAGACGAGGGGGGAGGCCTACCAGCTCATAAAAGATTATGATTTGGTAGATGCTAATTTTGAGCTAGCTTGGCAGGCTTTGAAAAATCGCTACGAAAATAAGCGAATTTTAATTAACAATCAAATTAGGAAAATTTATGGCATCCAGGCCCCTCAGAATGAAACTTTGAAATTTTTAAGGCAACTTCAAAATACGGTCAGCGATGGTTTGTCGATTATAAGTTCGTTTCAAGTTGATGTAGCTGATAATGACCCCTTTCTCATGCATATTTGCACTTCAAAACTCCCTGAAGAAACTTCGCGTGCGTGGGAAGATTCTTTGACTAACCACAAGGAATTGCCTACGTGGCAACAACTTAACAAATTTCTGTCTGAGCGGATTGAAACTTTTACAAATTTAAGGAAGCCGCCCAGCCGAGACAATAATACCTCTAAATCTCAAGTTTTCTATTCTGATGCTGAAACTGATAAAGGTAAATTTAGCTGCAAGAAATGCCGACAGAATCATCCATTACGATTCTGCAAATATTTTAAGGGTTTGTCAGTCAGATAGAATAGTCAGATAGAATAAAATATGTATATGCGAATAAATTTTGCGCGAATTGCTTTTCACTCAGTCATTTCAAGACGAAATGTCAGAGCACTAGTAGCTGCAACAGATGCAATCAAAGGCATCACACCATGTTGCATATTGAGGAAGAAAAAGCGAGAAAGGTCCCCACTCAAAGGGCGTCAACTCATCAGCAGTTTCAAGGCGACGAAAGGCCTTCAGGGTCGGGCACACAGAACAGCAGCAGGCTATCCAGTTCTCAATCGGGACGATCGGCCACCTCGGGCGAAAATGCGATGGAGTCAGTTCAGGTTAATTTGTCTCAACACAGCGGAACTACAATTTTACCCACCGCTTTGGTTCATGTAGAGCATTTAGGCGAAAAATTTACTGTTCGTACGTTAATTGATACAGGGTCGACTAGAAGTTTTATCCTAAGGCTTGTTCAACAGAATTTAGCGATCCCCTTAGAACGCCATCATAGCGAAATATCAGGGTTCGGTGATACGGTGGTAGGAAGTTCGAAGGGAAGGTGTTATGTCACAGTTAGATCTCGAATATCCGATTTTAAAATTAAAATCCTAGCGATTGTGGTACCAACATTGGCACATTTTATGCCTTCACGGCCGACCCCAATACAAACGGTAAAAGATATAAAAGGTTTGGAGCTTGCAGATCCCTATTTCTACAAACCGGCTGCAATTGAAATGATTATTGGTAGTGATTACCTGCCTTTTATAAATTTGAGCGGCGTAAAAATGAATATCGGAAACAATCTTGAAGCCCGAGAGTCTCACTTTGGCTGGTATTTGCTAGGCCCTGAGCCAGAAACTAGAGTTCAATCATTCCATACTTTTGTGTCGCCCTGCAGCGATGTGGCCCTTCATGAGCACTTAAAAAAGTTTTGGGAAATAGAAGAGGCTGAAAAAACCGATTTTCAAGCTGAAAGTGACATTTACTGTAAAAATTATTTCAAACGTACCACAATTCGACAGTCTGATGGACGTTACGTAGTTCGACTGCCGTTCAAAGAACAATTTCCGAAAGAGATTTTTTTAGGCCCCTCCCGTAATATGGCTCTTGCGCAGTACCATAGAATGGAGAAAATGCTCGATAAGACCCCAGATTTGAAAGCGCAGTACGCTGAAGTTCTCCAAGAATACTTGGACTTGGATCACATGGAACCAGTTGTACATTTTGAACCTAAAGCAGAAAAAGTTTCTTCATTTTTTCTACCCCACCACGCGGTAATCAAGCCCGAAAGTAAAACCACAAAAGTGCGAGTGGTCTTTAACGCCTCAAAGAAAACCGGAAGCGGGTTTTCATTAAATGATGTGCTTTACCAGGGCCCAACGCTTTAGACGGATTTGATGCAACTTGTTTTACGATGGCGAAATTATAAATACGTATTCACTGGAGACATCCAGAAAATGTATAGGCAGATTTTGATGCATGAAGCAGATCGCCCATATCAACAGATATTGTTTCGCAACAACACGGAGGGATACGTGAATTCATTTCAACTTAAGACTGTTACGTTCGGCGTAAATTGCGCCCCCTTTTTGGCGATTAGGACTCTACTTGAGCTAGGGCATGATTGCAGACACTTGTATCCTAAAGGATCTAATATTCTGAAGAACGAGGTCTACGTTGATGACATATTGTCCGGGGGACACACGCTTGAAGAGGCCAAGCAGAAGCAAGGGGAGCTTATTAAAGCGTTGAAATCTGGCGGCTTTCCTCTTAAAAAGATGACAGCAAATCATCAGTTTCTACTCGAAAGTTTGCCCCGGGAGGATCTTCTAGACGAAGATTTCTTAAAGTTTGATGACTCCAGCTCTTTAAAAACATTGGGAATTCGCTGGAATGCGTTGGCGGATATATTCTACTATGCTGTAGAGCCGATTGAAATTACCCCATCCGCTACAAAACGAAAAATCTTGTCGGTAATTGCAAGATTATTTGACCCTCTAGAATTATGGGAAGCAAAGTCTGATTGGGACGAAGGGGTACCTCCACACATACTTGTTAAATGGAATTTATTCTTAAAAAACTTGCCATTTATTTCGACAATTAAAATACCTAGGTGGGTAGATTTCTCCCCAGGATATAAGATCCAAATACATGGCTTCTGTGATGCCTCAGAGAAGGCATATTGTGGTTCGGTATACATTCGAACAGAAAGCTCAGAAGGCCAAATAAATAGCCATTTGCTGGTAGCAAAAACGAAAGTTGCTCCGATCAAGCGGACTACCGTTCCGAAACTCGAATTGTGTGGAGCTTTATTGTTGGCTAAGCTCATCCGTAGTGTAGTCACGGATTGTCAGTTCCCCTATGAACTATTTTTGTGGACAGACTCGTCCATAGTTGAAAACTTTTGTCGCAAATCGTGTGACTCAGATCATCAACACTGGAAACACGTCAAAACTGAAGAAAATCCTGCAGATATGGGCACTCCCCGAGGCTGCTCCCCGCAGGAGCTTGCAGACAATCAACTCTGGTGGCATGGCCCCACCTGGCTACAACTTCCCACACCATTGTGGCCAGTCCCTCGTGCGTTTGACCCAGTCGACTTAGAGACCAAAAAGTCTATCATCAACTTTCATCTTGACGTAAATTGCACAGATATACTTGAAGAATTTTCCTCTTTTCCAAGGGCGTTGCGAATTCTTTGCTATCGACTTAGATTTGTCAACCGAGTTCTCAAGAAACCATTCTCCACCGAAAAGTTTATTACCGCTCAAGAAATTAGCTCAATGAAGACTCGACTCCTCTCGCTCGCTCAAAAGAGATATTTTTACCGTGAATACGATTGTCTGAAGGAAAAGAGACCGTTAAGCCGCAAGAGCAGATTGCTTAACTTGAATCCTTTTATTGATAAGGACGACCTTTTACGAGTTGGTGGCAGGCTTATTAATGCAGGTTTAAGCTACGAGGAACGTCATCCAGTTATTGTGCCAGAAGGGTCTCATTTCGCGAGGCTTTTAGTTAGTTTCACGCATCGTATTATGCTCCACTCTGAGCACCATATAATGCTACGTGCGATTCGCCAGGGGTTCTACATCCCACGATTGAAAAATCTTGTTCGAAAATGCATCAGAGAGTGCAAGGCTTGTACGATTTACAAGCATAAGGTCCAGCACCAAATCATGGCCGCACTCCCCCCAGAACGTGTGAACTTTTCCCTGCCCTTCACATATACCGGAGTCGATTTCGCTGGTCCCTTTAATATTAAATCCTCGACGTTGAGAAATGCGAAGATTCTCAAAGGTTACGCGGCGCGCTGCTGTGTTCGTATGTTTCTCTACCAGAGCCGTCCATTTAGAGGTCTGTTCAGACCTCTCAGCCGATGCCTTTTTAGCCTGATTTCACCGCTTTACCGGGCGCAGAGGACTCCCCAAAACCATGTTTTCCGACAACGGTCGCAATTTCGTTGGCGCAAGCTATGCTCTTCTTAAAGGCCACAACGAGTTTTTGAAATCTATTGAAAAGACTTTAGTCGAAACGTACTCCACCTTGGGCGTTACCTGGTCTTTTATACCGCCATATGCACCTCATATGGGTGGCCTCTGGGAGGCCGCAGTCAAGAGCATGAAGTCTCACCTGAAGAAAGTTACCAGCAACCTGTCTTTCACCTTCGAAGAATTCAGCACGCTTCTAGTCCGCATCGAAGCCATTTTGAAATCGCGCCCTCTATCGCCTCTAACAGAAAACCCGGGTGAAGTTCTACCACTGACCCAGGACACTTACTCAGAGGGGCTCCAATTACAGCACTGCCAGAAGCACCTGCAAAACCACCGCTCGAAGAAGTACCATTTCTGAAACGTTGGGAAAGGTTAAAAGCGTTACAACATATTTTTGCTCGACGGTGGAAGTCTGAATATGTCACCGAGCTTCAGCGCCGTTTTAAGTGGCAGAAGGAGCGCGACAACTTAAAACCAAATGATATTGTTATAGTCAAAGAAGACTTACTCCCGCCTACAGAGTGGCTCCTAGGTCGCGTTAACAGCGTCATCTATGGTCGAGACAGCAAAGTAAGAGTTGCTGAAGTAATCACCAAAAAGGGTTTAATTTTACGCCCAGTGGTAAAACTATGTTTGCTACCGACAAACACCACTATGAGTAAACCCCAACCACAACATACCAAATAGTCTACCAAATTCCTCAACAAAAATGGAAAATTAGAAAACTCAGTCGCATTAGGTATTTTTTAACACTGTATATACTTCTTTCTTTTCTTTGCTACAAATACAGATGGAGAAGCGGCCACGCTGCCACATTTGCTACCTTAATCACCCTCTGCGGTACTGCAAAGCATTTCAGGGGCTTAGTGTTGAGCTCCGCTGGAAGACAGCAAGGGGAAAGGGCTTTTGCCTGAATTGTTTCGCCACGGGCCATTACCGACGCCAATGTCCTTCGGCCAACCGATGTACAGTGATGGTCAGCGGTCAGCCCTGCAATGCCCTTCATCACACCCTGCTTCACCCAGAAGTGAAGGAAAATGTCCTCGCTGAACCTCATCGCGAGGACCCAGCGGCAACTAAACCTCCTGCCGCCGTGTGATCCACCAACTCCGTGGCAACACCACAAGCCGTGGTCCCTCAACTGGAGGACCTGCAACTGGCCGCCATGTTAGATAGGTTTGAAGTGACCTTGAAAAAAACGCTCGTTGACGCAGCAACGCAGACGGCCGCCCGGCCGAGTAAAGTGCTACTGAGCCAGGCTACCCAGACTCCACAGAAGAGCCATCGGGCTCCGGTGTTCCCAGCTCGACAAGCGGTGTCGGTCCAGACGTCAATCGTTACGTGCTGGCCGGTCGTTCCCCTCATCAGAGTGAACCTCGGGTTTAAAGGGCAAAAAATGTTTACCACCTTCTTACTGGACCGAAGAGCTAAGAGCTCGTACCTGCTATGGCATGTGGCCAAAGAACTGCCCGAATTCCAGCCGATCCGCAAGGGTGACGAAGTTTTTGGTCAATTCACCATGGAGCCAGCATTCCCTCATCCTAAGCAGGATTCATTCAGGATGACTCTTCCCTTGCGCGAGCGATTAGAACTTGAGGTGCCTGAACCTGTAACCGATCCGGCCTTAGCCCAACATTTCCGGAAGTACGACCCCTTGGCGCACCCGTTCTTTCCCACCTGGCGACAGATCGACGGCGTTTTAGAGGAAAAGGTCGCCCAGCACGTGTTAAAAGCGGACGTGGATCAGCCTGATCTTAATGTGCCCATAGCCCAGGCCTCTACCTTTGGCTGGGTTGTTTCTGGAATGTGGAGGGGGTGCTCCTGCCACTCGTCGGGGGGGAGTATGTTGAAGCGAGTTCAGTAGGCAGTCTTGTGCTCTATTTAATTGGCCTCAGACTTTGTACTATAGCAAGTATTGTAATTTTTGCCTTTAATATTCATTAATATTTAATGTTTAATTTTTCTTCCTTTGTTTTTGGTTTTATTATTTTCTATTTTGCTTTAATTTGAAATTTGGATTTTGACTTTTTTTAGCATTTTTTATTTTCATTGATTTTTAAATTTTTTCTTCAAGTGTAGAGTACTCGTTAGTTTTCTTCTTTATTTTTCCTTTCATTTTTCTCTTGTACATAAAAAAAAAACATCACTTCATTTTGTAACGTGAGTCAGGCAAGAAGCCAATAAATCTACCATTTAGCTTAAAAAGAAAACCAACCGTGTTTTTTTAACTTATAAAAATTATTAAGAGGCTAGGAAGCAAGTCTAGCCTTCAGGCAATATGCGGTTTATTGACATAATTATCTTTCTGTTCACATATACACAATTTAGCTAACTCAATTTATATAACTACTACATACAACATTCAACGTAAACAAAAATGTACATGTATAAGCAAAATGTAAACAACTTTTGACATCTTTAAGGAATAATCATCTGACTTTTGCGCAGACCTAATGGATGGGCCTTTGTTTTGTTGTAATTTCAGCTTCCAAATGTCAAAACACTTCGTTTAGTAAGTTGTGTTTTGCTCACCAAACACACTTGTGACAGGGTCGCATTTTAATTTTATTCAACATTTGTAACAATTTCTTATTAATTGAGCAATAACTAAATTACAATTTTAATTAAATTTAATTAAGGTGCATATCTAAACACAATATAAGGTTATTAAATCCAATTAACCAATTAACCAATCAACGGAAACATTTAAAAAAAACTATTTGTAAAATCTTTAAACTTGTTGTAAAAAGTTTTCGCTTCAGAAAACAAGTTAATCATCAGTTAATTAATAAAAAGCTTTGATTTAACTTCCTGTAATAGGACTCTATAAGCAACAGTTACTGCTATATGTTTTTAAGTGTTTAAAACCAATTGGCTCACATACTATTTCATTTCCCCGGAATACATCAATAACACAAGTAATTACGAGACAGTCAACACAAGTAATTACGAGACAGTCAAGTCGTCTTGAACTCACTAAACAACGCATTGGTTATAGTGGACCAACTGAATATAATAGATTGCCAGAAAGCTTAAAGACTATTCCGTTAATATCAACTTTTAAAAATAAATTAAAAGAACACTTGTTGGAAAACACAGAAATACTTCTTAGATCTAATCAAATTAATACATAAAACAATTAAAAAACTGTATATATGTACATATTTATTTAGACATGTAGTTAACATCTTTTTTTTTTATAATATTATAATATTTATAATATCTTTGTAGAAAAATGTAAATAGTTGCCCTTAGCCTCTATAAAGCCAATTCGGCGCTGAGGCAAAATATTGTTATATTGTAATAATAAATAAAAAATAAATTATAATTAAAAAAAAAAAACTTGCAAACAGGGTTACCGTTCGCCCGACTAAAGTCGCAATTTGGCCCTTTTTTAGCGGTCTGCGAATTTTTATCAACGACCTTTTCGACTTTTTACCATTTTTTTTTTTTTTTTGTTAAGTTTTTCACAAAAAGCATTTAATTTGCAGTAAATTATAAATTTTCTTATTATTTTTATCAAAAAAAATCGTCAAAATTTAAAAGCAATTCACAGATTATATAATCAATATTGTTCCTTTAGCAACAATTTTACTACTTTTATGCAAAATCGTCAGGTATACAATATATGTAATTAAGAAATTGGCAGCAAAAGTTTTAAAGAATAGTTTTATACTATGTTCACACTTGGGTTCTTAAGCGCGTTTAAGCTCTACCCGCATCAAAATCGAGATGATTACCCATACATTGAAGTGATTTGTTAATCACTTCAAATTGACATGATTACAACTAAATCACTTCATTAATCACATAGAATCCACTGAACATACCTCAAACTGAGCATAATGTAGAATCGGCCAACATGATCGTGTACAAACGGCCACGATTTCAGCTTAATGTTTTTATTTTTTTTCCTTAAATAATTCATAAATTTTCACAATTTCATCATTAAAATGATTAAAATAATCTTCTGGTAACTTTATAAAAGTTTTTTTTATCCATTTTTAATAATTTAAATATATGTAAATTTGCTTGTTCTGTTTTTTTCTTAATCATCTGTCATCTTTATCATCTCAAATGTAATGTGAACGGCTTTGATTAACTTAATCAACATTTTGCTTAAACGCGTTTAAAAACCTAAGTGTGAATATAGCATTAGAAAAATAGCTTTTTGAAATAAACAATTGTGGTGTCTGCAGTGCTCATTTTACAAATTATTTTTAGCCGCCGAGTCAATTAAAGAAGAAGTTGTCGTAAAACATGAAAAGGTAGTACATACAGGTGAATATTTTGTTCTCACTTAAAAAATAAAATTATCAAAGTAATTTTTTTGGGAATACAAAATTTTTACTTCGTGCTTTTGTGTTGCCTCTCCTTAATCCTTATAAATAAAAAAACGTTATTATATTTCCTTGATCTATATATTTCGAAATAACAGTTCATCTTCAGGATCTATACCAATTACAATAATAAGTCTTATTAATTAATATACATAAGTATTATAAGAATTTTTAACAATTTGAAAATTTACCTTCTTTATATATAATTGAGAAATGATTATTCAAAAATTATATTTAAATAAAATAAAAAATTCATAAATTTTTTCAAAATTACATTTAAATCAAATAAACCTACGTTAAAACATATATGCTATTTACTTTTTTAAAGGAGTTATTTAATTACAATATGCATTAATATAATCTTTTTTATCACTCTTGTAATTACATGCATTTTGCTCATAACTAACAATTTGATTTACTTCATGAACTTGTAGTTTAAATTTATTTTGTTCTTGTTTTAGAATTGTTGCATTATTAAAATCGAACTCATGCTTGTTTGATCTAGCATGTTAAGCTAGTGCTGATAAATTATTTTTTTCATTTAAACTTTTACAATCATTTTCATGTTGTTTTAATCTTTTTATTAGTTTTTGAGTAGTTTCCCCAATATAAACTACATTACAATCTTTACAGTTGATTTTATATACCACATCAGATTTTTGTCCAATTTTAAGTTTATATTTAAGGTTTTGGAAAAATTTTTTGTTATTATCTTTATTTGATGTCTTCATAGCAAGTTTAACATTGGGGGTAAAATATTTACATGCTTTAGATAAGTTTTCAGTTAAAACCGGAACATAAGTTATTGATGCAAAATTATCTGGCGATGATGATGTTTCATTATTGGTTTGTATATTATCCTCATTAATGGATATATATGCGTAACTAATTTCTGTTGCATTCAAATTATTATTATTACTTATACGTTTTCGTTGTTGAACAGAGTTCAATAGACTATTAATTACCTTATATGGATAATTGTTTTTGGTAAGAATATTTTTAATTTTTACAAGATTTCTTTTACGAAAAACTTTATGTGATAAAGTAAATACTTTCCTTATGAAATTTTTGACCGTGTTTAGTTTCATATGTAATGGATGAGCTGAATAGTAATTTAAAATGCGATTCGATGCAATTACTTTATGGCTTCCAATTTGTAATGATTTTTCCATTAGTTTTACGGTGAATAGTAGTATCAAGGAAGTTTAACTGATCATTTTCTTCAACTTCTACTGTAAACCTTATATTATCATCATATTCATTTAATTTATTTAGTAAAATCAAGATTTAACAGCGTCTGATCAACAACATCCTCAAGTACTCTTTCTACCAAAATCAGCGCCAAGCTAGAACCCATAAAAAGTCAATTTTTCATACGTAGTATCCTTCCCTCATAGCAAAAATAGTTACATTCATTTAGGCAAAATTTGAGTAGATCCAAAAACAAATCTTTTGGAATATTAGTATTTTTACTAATATATTGGTTAAAATCTCTTGATATAATTTTTAAAGCAATTTTTGTTGAAATGTTTGTAAAACAATTTACAACATCAAATGATACCATCGTATAATCTTTTGGGATTTTAACCTTTATAATGTTTTTAACAAATTCTTTAGAATTAATAACCGAATATTTAGCTTTAAAAGATTTTATTATAATAGTTGCCAAAAAACGTGATAAATTATATGCTACTGATTTTATAGTAAATATAATTGGCCTAATTGGTCTATTATCTTTATTTGACCATATATTCTTGGTGGAATTGATGTATAATTTGTTAAAAAAATGTTTTTGCCTTACCGTTATGAATTGGTTACTTGTGTTGTCATTATCATATAAACGTTTAATTAATTTGTTATGTTTTAATTCCAATGATGAAGTTGGATCAGCTCTTAGTTCTTCAAAAATCTCCGTGTTATTTAAAAATTCATTCATTTTTTGTTGGTATTCTAATTTATTAGCAATAATCGTAATGTTGCCTTTATCACTATTTGATACAAAAATATCTGGGTGTTCTTTAAGAAATCTTGCTGTGGTTTTAGCTGCTTTAATTAGGAATTTTTGAATGCGATTGAGTGGTTTTATTTTATTTAAATGTCGAACTTGGTCCAATGGAAAAATACACAAAGAGAGACAGCGGTTGCTCTGTAGAAGCAATTGTATGCAAACGTTTAGCTTAATATGGCCGGTCTGCCAACGCCAAAGCAATTACGGATTATTATGGAATTAATTGTTTTACAATGCCTTTAAGTAATACAACCATATGGAGTTAAGATGAAAAGTTTTACGTTAAAAAAAAAAAGAAGAATTCACATCAGATTTTAGTAAAAATAAAGAAGAAAATGGAAGATTTTCTATAGTTGTAGATGAATGGACAAATGTGACTTATTAAAAATACGTTATTTTTTTGTAAAAAATAATTTCTTTTTATTCGTTATTCTCATCGATTAATCGAATAATTTTACAGTTTTAATCGTTTGATCAACCGAACAAAGACAATTATTTGAATTATTCGAACAAAGTTGATATGCGAATAGATGACAACTCTACTACTTACAACAACAATTAATGTTGGATTTATTTTATTTTATTCTTAATTAAAAGATTTTGTTTTCTGTGCTTAATTCCAAATTTTCATGCGCAAAGCTTATCCTCCAACAATAAATTTCAGTGTATTTATCCATAATGAAAATTGGGAATTAAGCACAACAAACAAAATATTATTAACTAAAAATTATGTATTCCCAAAACTTACTTTGATAATTTATTTTATTCTTTAAAATAAGATTTATTGTTAAAACGAAAAGAAAGTCTGACAATCGAAAACGAAAATGAATGAGAACAAAAGAACACCTTAATAATATAAACAAGTTAGAGTGCCGAATGTTTGATACCCTCCACCGATAATTTGAATATTTCAGGAGTGATATCTATATGATGTCTATTTATTATTAATTTATTTTTATAAAAACAGACATCAGCATTAGAACTGGTTGCGGATTAGACCTATATTAAATTATTGACCGACAAATGCTATTATGATAGCATTATTTATTACGGTTTTAGGCGTACTAAACTGTTTTCCGGGAGTAGGGTTTATATGGGACCTAGGGTTAATTATAGACCGATCTTCATGAAATTTTACAGCGTAATTTCTAGTCCTAAAAAACGGTGACATGCCAAATTTTGCTATGTTAGCGTTATTAACTACGGTTTTAGACGTACTAAACTGTTTTCTGAGAGTAGGGTTTATATGGGGCCTAGGGTAAATTATGGACCGATCTTCATGAAATTTCAGAGTACCATTTTTAGTCTTGGAAAACTGCGACGTGAGAAATTTTGTTATGATAGCATTAATAATTACGGTTTAAGGCGTACTAAACCGTTTTCCGGGAGTAGGTTTTATATGGGGCCTAGGGTAAATTATAGATTGATCTTCATGTGTGATTTCCAGTCTAATTAAGCAAACATTTGTAAAATTTCATATCATTTCGTGCATTGTTCAATCATTAATGTTAGTTTTTGTAACACAATTATCAATTTTTTAAAGTGGTGGTTGCACATTTTGATTCACAGCTCTGATCCTACTGAACCGATTTGGCTGGATTTCAATCCCAAACTGCTTAGAATAACTACAAGCAATTTGATACCCAGTTGTTTTTTTCTTTTGAGTTTTTCGAAAGTGAGCGTGTTTTCAACAGACGGACAGACAGACGGACGTAGCTAAATCGACTTAGAATTACTTAAGGAGCCAGAATATACTTATATGGGTTCTGAGGGGAATAATAAAAAAGAACACGGAATGACAAACTTAGTATACCTTCTTCACAACTTATTGTGGTGGAGGGTATAAAAAGGCTTCTGAAAATGAAAAAATGCAACTTATTGCTTTGTTTCCATTGTTATTTTTTGTTATGCCATTCTTTTATTAAAAAAAGATGTACGACTTGTATTTTTATAAAACGACATTTTGTGCGACTTTTCAAAAATTCTTAACGGTGCGAAATATTTATGTTTGTACGGGTGAAAACGTGCAACTCAATTTTGAAACAGATATCTTCAACTGATTGAGCTGAAATTTTGTATACACATTCAGTTAGAGTGCCAATACATAGTGGGACACCCAAGATGGCTGGCGAATTATTTTTTATGCATTCTTACAATATGGGTATCAAATAAAATAGCTTGCTGAGAATAATTCGTGTATAAAGTGACGTCACTCTTAATCCAATATGGCAGACAAAATTTTTAATGCTGGCCTAAAATATGGGTATCAAATGAAAGGACTTACTGAGAATACTAAGACGAAGGAAATAAAAAGTTAAAGGCATTTAAATAAAAAGCTTTTTTCAGGATAAGCTACAAAATTATGCGAAAGAATTATTTTAATTCAATTGTTTGTAAAGCTTTAATTTCAAATATTAAAATTTTAATTATACTATAAATCTTGTCAACCATTGCATTCTTGTAGAATCGCCAACACGGCATTTTGGGGCTTGTAGTCGTGACCCCAGAAAGTATGGCTAGCAAATGCATTATATTAAATAAATTTAAAATAAGTTTATTAACGTAAAAAATATACATAAGTATATTGACAAAACCTTAATGAAAATATTTCTTAGTAACGAAGTAATAAGAAATCGGTATCTGACAATTTTTTTTACAATACTCTTTTTTTAACGTACCTTTTATAAGTAAAACTCAGGGCTTCTCTTCCAGATGTTGAAAATCTTTCTCGATACATGAACCCATATGGTGTTAGATCAAATAGAGAAACAGAACCCAACTTTCCATCTACTGATTCAATTACATTTGCTTTGTTAACGTCCAAGATAATATTTGATACATTGGCTTTAGATAATTCCGATTCATTTTTAACCAAAATAAGATTAAGAGAACGTATTAAAACTTTCAGTTCCTTGTGAGAAAACGTTTGATCTACAATAAAATGTTAAAAAAAGCATTACAAAAATAACTCGAAATAATAATTTGCAAAGATTGGAAAACACAATTTTTTCAGTTTTACTTTATTGTTCTTAATAAACAAAAAGTTTTATAAGAGTTCCGACAAAAATATGTTTATAATTTAGAAAAATCATTGCGTCGGTGCTTGTTATACCAATAGGAGAAAATCCTTGCGTCCAAAAATAAAATAATCCACCAAAAAATATATGCGGCTTTATTTCATAATGATTTTTTGGGGGATTATTTCATGTGAATAAAAATAATGAAATAACCCCCCAAAAATCGTTGTTGTTGTTCTCTGTACAAACTGTTGGGGGGCTATTTCATGCCGCCAACGAATTCATTTGACAAAAGATAATCACCCCTATTATGTTAGTCGACAGCGTCATGAAGTCACATCGACGGCTTAAAGTTGGTATTTACGTTGTCGTTATCGATAACAAATGACATATATTGGCAGTTAGTTGCAATTTTGTACGGCGTTTTTTAAGACGCCGCATAGTGTTCGATTTCAGAAATTAGGACGACAAAAATAAAAAAATAAAGATAATTAAAATTTTAAATTGACCACATTGGTTGCAAGCGAAGGCCCACCCTAGCTTAAAATTATATGATTCTTGTATATTTCAATTTGTATGCTTATAACGGTACTCTGAAAGGAAAACAAATAAAAACACCAAAATTCTATGCGTATTTTATGCAAATTCAAAAGTAAATAGAATGCGTTTTGGAAACGATATTACAATTTTTCTTATTTTTATTAAATTGTTGCAACTTTTAAAACAAACAAACAAAAATTCATTATTTTCTAATAAATGGTAAGTTTTCTATTAAGTGTTAAGCTGAGTAAGATTTTTTTTAACAATTATTAACAAACAAACTAACTTTGTCAGACGAAATCTTTTGATTTCCATCCGTTTCACCACATCCAAAAACGTTTCTGTAATCTTTCAAACTTGCTGTTACAGACTTTAAATAAAATTCCTGCCCTAAGCTGCCCCATTAAAATATTTTTCAAAATTACTCGGTTTTAATTAACCGTAGAGACGTTTTTAATGTATGGCTGTCTTCTTTAAAACAAAATCGACATGACTGTATAGGCGCTGCGAAATAGTGCCCCAAAAAAAATAAATGAAAATTGACCCCAAATTTGGGGCTATTTTTCATAATGCAATATGACCCCATTTTTTTAATGAAAAATTACCCCAAAAAAATTAAAAATAACCCTAAAAATAAAATGAAATATGACCCTAAATTTGGGGCAATTCTTCATTATGGAAAATCACCTCAAAATTGATAATGAATTTAAAACCAAAAAAAGAACACAATAGAAAGTTATATAACAAATTTTGGGTGGAGTTCATATGACCGAAGCTAAAAATCTCAAATTTAGAATCCCGATTTCAAAATCCGAGTACACAGAAAGAAAAACACTCGGGATAAAATGATCTTTTTATGCTCACTTTTAGCACGAGGCGTGCTCAAAAAATTGAGTACGAAAAACAGTTAAACGTACTTAAAACAATCCAAATGGGATCATTTTCGAAAATCAATCCCGGAATTTCTCAAAATAAGTATAAAATTTCAAATCAAGTACAAAAAAGATTGAAGTTTTCGTTGGTATTGCCACTCTGAGAGTTAAATTATAAAGTGAGCGTATTGTTCTCAGAGAACTATAAGTCTAATCTCTCAGCTTTGCATTCTTTTATGCGTGCGTACGTGTGTGTTTTTCAAAATTTGTTGTACAATTGCAAAAACACGACACAAGTTCGAACAAAACGATTTGCTTTTCGTTTGTAGTAACAACAAAAACAACAGAACAAGAAGGAAAACATATACATACATATATGTATTATTTTCATGTTTAATCCTCCGGCTTACGCATGTTTTAATTATTTATACACATTAAACAAAGGTCTGGCCAGACTCTTGTGTACCATGAAGGGTTAAAAAGTAAATTTGAAATCTTGCTTCTCATTTAGTTTATATTTTTAGTTAAATATGTACATAAGATTTTTAAAGTAAAAACCATATCGGCATTATGTTGGTGTTTTATTATTCTGTAAGGTGTAATACGGGTAAGTGAATCAATCATAATCACTTTTTCTTTCTTGTTTTTTTATGTTTTTTTTTTTCAAGCACGAATTGGGGATAAAATTAACTTTATCATACTTGAATCAAGCGCATTTTGAGATTAATTCAATCTGAGTTTTACTTAAATCAATCTCATTTTCGGATTACTTCAAGTACGAATTAAGGATTAAATCAACTTTATAATGCTTGAATCAATCGCATTTTGAGATTAATTTGATCCTACTTTTACTTAAATCAATCTCGTTTTCGGATTACTTCAAGTACGAATTCGGGATCAAATATGGATAAAGTGAGAATTTTGGGATTGAATAATCCGTACTTGAATCAATCTTTTTGTACTTGATTCAAAAATATCCGTACTCACCGTACTATTGATACCGCTCCGGATTGATTTGAGTACGGATGGATTGATTTTTTTTTTTAAGTAATTATACAGTTTTGGTTTTAAAAATTGTACGATTGACAGCATGGTTGGGTTTTCGGCCATGCGCAAGGTTTTGTTCCTCTATGATATAACGAACACTGGCTTCGCTTACTAAAGCTTCTCTATATAGCCGGCCTTTGGCCGGGCGCAAGGAACACCGGCTTCGCTAACTAAAGCAGCTCTGCATAACCGGCAAGGATTTTCTCCACTTTGGTATAAGAATTCTGGTTTTTTTATACTATCCCTAGAAACTTTTATAAAATTTGTGTAAAAATGTTTGGGGTGATTTTTCATTTCTTCAAATTTGCATTTTTTATTAGTAAACGATAAATAGCCCCAAAGTAAAAATTTTGATTTTACTTGGGGCCATTTTTCATTCCTTGATATTGGGGTCATTTTTCATTCCACTTAAAATGCAAAAACGCCCTAACGAAAAAATTAAAAATAACCCCAAAAAAACAAAAAAATTGCCCCAAAATCTGTGTCTCATGTAAAATTTTGGGGCCGTTCTTCACTTTCCTTTTGGGGCCATATTTCCTGGGGTCGTTTTGCGCACCACCGACTGTATAGTTGATTTTATTTCGTCAAATTTTTGCAGTACTTCAGCAGCAACTAAACAATTTGATAAATTAAAGCTTCTTGCTTCAAACTTGTGCACTAAACTTTAAAAAAAAGTGACGGCAGGCCAACAGAACGATTGGTTAGCATGCGCAAATGATTATTCATATTTCACATGAACTTCTGTTACACAGAATAATACTAGAGGCAGAGGCAGGCTGAAGACTGCAGTCAAAGAAGTAAGGAGAGAAAACTAAAGTACAGTTGTTTTCGGTTAATTGAGCCCCGCTTAATTGAGTTTCCCGTTTTATTGCACTAAAAACCATGGAACGAAATCATTCAGTATAACAGTCTATGTAAAAATACCCGTTTAGTTGAGTTCCGTTTAATTGCGTCACCCGCTTAATTATTTCGCAAAATAAGACCACATTGCGAAAAACAAAAGCAAATGTTTCGGTTAATTGTTTCCCTCTACTTAATGTGTTTTTGCTCCACAAAAATCAAGAGTCATGTTTCACGTTTCAGTTTTATAAATAAATGTTATATAAAACAAATAAAGAAATGAGTTACATTTTCTATCTACACATGGGTGTTTCGCTTTATTGCACATCTTGCTCAATTAAGCGATTTTCGTTTTAATTGCGTCGGCGACTCAATTAACCGAGTACTGCTTAATTGAGTTCCCGTTTAATTGCGTCAAAAGTCGTGCATTTTTAGAAACTCAATTAAGCGGAAATAACTGTATCTGGCAAATGTGGCAAGTAATGAACAATTATTCATGGCAATAGAAATGCAAACGCAATCAGCTGGTAAGCGTAATTCAGCGAAAATAGTGAAAGAGTAAGCTATTGCTTTTCCAGAAAGAGATTCTAAAATATAAAAAATTAGGTTAGAAGAAAAAACGCCAAAATCTCTAATGCCTGGCAATGATCTTGGATTTGGATTTGTCTGTAAATAAGTATAGGTTGATGGAACAGTATACAAAACATATTAACCGCGACCTTTATCGAATTAGATTGAGCTTTGAAAACATTGTGCTATCCAGCAAATATAAAGGTAACAGAATAATATGCTGATGTAAACTTACAGTTCTTAATGGACCACACAATTTTAAAATTATGTGCATCATACAATGACGTACTCAATGATAAAATAGGAACTTGCCACGAAATTTCATTATTGTGTAAATGGAGATGTGATGGGGCAAACCAAAGCCTTAAAAAAATGGATGGAAGAATTAGAAGAAGGCAATAGCGATGAAAATGTATTAAATATTTCTGTTGTACTATTTCAAATGTATTTTACCAATGATAAAAAACAGAAATCATTCGTTTATCAAAATCCCACACCTAATTCTTCACGTTATTGTCGTGCTATAAAATTATTGTTTGCTAAAGAAGAAGAGCAATATATTTGGGATCAAACTGCAACGTTACGTCCAACGAAGTTTATTCTATTAACAAGCAATGTTCAAAAGATTGTTTATGTTAAACCCAAATTAGTTTTATGTATGGTTGATGGAAAAATATGTACAGCTTTATCAAGGTAAAATTCACCACAAATTTTTTATGTTGTGGAACTAAGCCTTCTGAGATGAATAATCCCTCTGCTCTTTTACAAAAAACATTAGACCCCGAAGTTTTAGAGTTTGGTTTGTCGCCATTGCATTCATGGATTAGGTTCATAGAACGTTTACTAGACATAGCTTATAGAATGGATATAAAAACACGGCAAGAAAGAGGCACAGATAATAAACAAAAGCTTCCACAACAAAAACTTTCTATACAAGAAAAGTTTAAATTGAAAATGGGATTACTTATAGATATGTCGAAGTAGACGACAGCAATCTGCCGAAATAACTGGTATAGACTTAGAACTATTAAGGCGATTTCATGTTATTTTGGAATGCTTAGCGTGTGGATATTCAATTAATAAGGTAGCTTTTGACAAATATGCATTAGGAACCAGAGAGCTTTATTTAAAATTATATCCATGGTATTATATGCCGGTAAGTATGCACAAATTTCTTTGGTATGGCAAAATAATTATTCAGGATTGCATCCTCCCCATTGGGCAATTATCAGAGGAAGCTTAAGAGTCGAGAAATAAAGACACTAGACGCTACAGATTGCAATTTACGCAAAAAATATCTCGGAAAAGATACCAACTCTGATTTAATAAATAGACTGCTAATATCATTAGATCGATACATATGTAATTTGAGAAAAGCCCCAAGAACAAAGCGCGGGCAATTAACTCCAGATATTTTGAAATTACTGCAAAATACTGTTCTAAATATTGAAGTCAGCTGGCGAATATGATAGCAGCAATCCAGAGTAAGTTATTATTATTTTTTTTATATTATTGTTAATTTATCAAATTTGTTTTACTTTTATTATTGTAAAATATGTGTTTGCATAAATTTAAATTATATACTTTGTGAATACCCCAAATATATAAATAATTTTAATTTAAAAAATTAAGTTTTTCTGCCCCAACTAAACTGTTGGATGGACGGACAGTTTTATATATAACAAGTAGCAGATGCAGTACGCGGAAGGGTATAATTAGAGTTTTTTTTTCCCGGACTTTTTCGATTCCCGGGAAAGCGGGAAATTTTTTCAAATTTCCCGGGATCCCGGGATCCCGCTCCATATAAATAATACAAAGTTAACTTTGTTATTAATTAATGAAAAAAACGTTCAATACTAAAAAATTAATTGAAGATTGAAATAGGAACTTGAATTATTATTACCTCACGCCTTTATTCCCTATTATTATGCTTTTATTCAGCATTATTATGTTCTGGATACAAGATAAAAAGATAACATAAACATAACAATTTAATTCATAAAGCAATAATAAAAACAAAATAAAAATTGAGGTACTCAAGATATGAAATCAAAAAGTTAATTAATAAAATAGATAAAATACTTTAAAGAAATATATAACATTTTTAATGGCTTAGGAAATAACTTTCTGACACACTCAAAGCGCTTTGTAAGTCGTCAAAAAGTATATTCCTGATTTTATTTACTAATTATCATGTTTCCGAAAAATTTCGTCCATTTTTTACCGAGGTTGGACAAATAGTTAAAAGTGCACCGTTGTAGCATGCTTCGGATTCACAATCAGAAGCAATTTTTTCTTTTTTATAAGCAACGTCTATATCAGTCATATGTATGTGAAGGTTGATGCAAAAAATAGCATCAACCGGACTGCTTCTTACAAACCTTTTCATTTCAATAGGTCCATTTGTAATCTTTAGGACAATGTGTTTTTCAAGTTGTATGTTGTAGTATCTTACACGAGTTTCCAAAATGTTGTATTATTCGCACTTCACGGGTATATACACCAACACAAATTGAAAATTTTTGTTTATCACCTGATAAACCTATCGCATAGTCATATCTCAAAATTTGAAGTAACTTTAGAAAAGTTTTCCTTCATACCTTCTCGTATTATATCTCAAGCTGAACCGAAGTTATAGAAAAAAAATATATCTTTAAATCGGTACATTTTGAAAACTTAAATCGCATTTTGCCAAGATCGTTTGTTTTTGTATATATGAATATGTTGCAATAAAGGAGCGATATGTTTAGGTATCTCCTATTTTTAAGACTTGTTCATGAACAATGAAACTTTACTGCCTGCATCTTATTTTGAATTTATGTTCTTTATCAACTCTTCACTTCACTAAAGTTATTAAAAATCAACTGTTGCACTGCTCATTCTGCTTTAAATAGATTTATTGCATCAGGAGACATTGATTTAAATACATGTACTCACTTCTTGCAATTGATCTAATCCACAACCCATCCACAGATGCTGATTTTTAGAGAATAGAAAACTAAATTTCAAAGTATAAATAGCTATTTTCTGAAATTATGAGGAATTTTTTATTTCCCGGGATCCCGCAAAAAAAATCCCGGCAATTCCCGGGAAAAAACCCTAGGTATAATTGTACACCTAATTGTTTTGTTACACACAAGAATCACCTGTACAAAATATTAGGACTCTATCTTAATTATTTACAAATGTACCAAAAGTGAGGATTAATTCAAATGCTGAACTTTATCCTACACATTCGTGTGTGGTACTGGGTGAAAGGTAATTAAATTCTACATCACTATTTGCCAAAAACTTTTGTTTTGAGTAAATTACTCTATCGACTGTGAGTTGTCAAAGTCAAATAATTTTTAAAAATTTTTCGTGCCGTGCCTAAAACTGAAAATTGAGATATTTTGGGTGCTGGTAATTCTTTTTAAGCGTTCTAAAAGTAATTTTATTAAAATGGACCCATCAACTTCAGGTATTTGGCTACATAATTCATTAAGGTTTTTTAGATAAAGGTTTTGCAAATATTTTTAATATTTTTTTAAAAAGTGCTCCATATTTGGGGTATTTTCGATATATATGCACAGAGTTTCAACAAATTTATTTTTGCGATCCAGCAAATTTTATTAAGTGATATTTTAATATAGTATTTTAGCTTATATATTCCACATCAAACTTTTGCTGAGGCACCGCGTTTTTTACTTATTAAAATTTTTGTGAAAGAACTCCAGTTGCTAAATACTTAATCTGAAAAAACAAACAACAAATCAACTTGTTTGTTTTTAACTTTGTCTTTATTTTCGGTATTGAAGTTATTGTTATAAATGAGTTTGGTTTCTTTCAGAGATGGTTGTGTGAGTTAATTTTGACTCGCGCTCACTTACAAAAAATAATTTCTGTTTTATTTACACCGAATTCTAATTTTTGCATGCGTTCGTTAGGGTAGTAAACAGTGATACTTTGGAGTTTGGGCTTTCAATACTTCACGGGTTGATACGATTTTTTGAGTGTCTCCTCCACTTAACCTATAAAATACCAATAAGAAAGTGGCAAGCAAGGTCGGATGAGGATAAGAAAATAGTTGCAAAAACAAAATCACGAATTCAAAAAGAATTTCGGGAAAGAACTGGATTAATTGTGGATCAGCCAAAGCCAGGTTCCGGAAATTTTAACGACGGAAATACAGCAAGACGTTTTTTTAAAAATGCAGAAATATCAGAAGAAATAACGAAAGTTGATTTGGCCTGAATAAAAAAAATGCGCACAATATTAGTTGTTATTTCCTGTAGTCACGAAATCCACCTACATACATTTTTAATTCATGGTCTCGAAATCATAAAATATGCCCTTTTACCGATTGGAGAACTTTCAGAAGAAGCTCAGGAAGCCAGAAATAAGGATTTTAAAAATTATAGGGAACACTTTGCTCGAAAATGCAGAAAAGTCGAATGAAGATATTCTAAATAGATTTTTTCTCAGTTCAGATCCATTCATATCTAGTATAAATAAACAAAATGAGCGGAAAGAAAAGCAACAATTATCAAACTCCGAACTACAGCTTTTGCTATCGCCTATAATTTTTCAAGAAATACAAGATAGTGAGAGTAATGATAGTGAAGATTATGATGATGAAGGTGAGGATGAACATAATGATACAGATGAGGAAGATTATGATGCAGATTGTTAAAACAATTAGTGTATAATATATAACTTTTTTTCTTAAACACAAACAAAATGCATAAAAAAATGAAAATATTGTTTTTTATTAACATTTTATACAAATCAAAAAGTAATTTCCATTTTTGGGAATACAAAATTTTAATTTCAAAAGATTTTGTTATTCGTGCTTAATTCCCAGTTTTTATTATTGATAAAAACACTTGAAATTTATTGTTGATGGGATAAGCTATTCCTATGCGCATTTCACTGGTTGCTTAGGCCAGATCATCAGGAAACTTCATCCATAAAGATTTTAGAAAAACTAAAGATATTAAACCAAATAAAACTGTTAAGCGTATAAGACTTATAGCAACAGTTCTACTTGTAACAATATCAAAGTTTAAACAAAACACATCAACAATAAACAGTGGGTTTATCTCATCTTACATTCCCCACTACAATTAGTTGAAATTCTCTCAACATTAACTGTAGTTGTAAGTAGGTTCAGAAAAACAAAATAAAAAACAAACAACAACTTACAAAAGATGTTGTCAATTAAGTGTTTTTTGTAGCCATGTTCATGAATATGACTTGAAATCAGCTGTAGCTCCTGTGGTGAAAACATTAAGCTAACTACATTTTAAGTTCCAACCTTCAAGGTGAATTATAATAGAATAAAAGGAAAAGGAACTCGGAAAAATACATGACATTGTTTCAGATATAATTCCCATCAATGTGGGGGTTAACCCGAAAAATGATTTAAGAATACTTTTATTTACTCACTTTAGGGAAAATTGGAGAGATAGTAAAGACTTGCAATTTCAAATTTCGGTCTTGGACAATAATAATATTGAATTAGGAACGGAAAAATGCAATGGCGAGTACACTAAAGAAAAAGATTTAAATTTAGTTGTTCAAAAATTCACATTTTTTTTAACTCTGCATGTGGGAGATAAACTACATCACGCCACATTATGAAAACTTTACAGCAGACCGCGCAAGCATGTTGATAATCGCAAATGATGTTTATGTAATAAAAATGTGCATTTGTACGAATATTTTATATGATCCTAACATATTTTTTTTATGTCGATGATATACTTAAAAAATTACGTCATAAAAGGTTCGTTACCTTCTATGGTACTGTTCCATGCCTTGAGACAAACAGCACCAAGTCCAACAACAAAAGGGGTGCTATTTCCCAAAAATAGTAGAAGGCTAACAACATTTTTTTACGTTACGTTTCTCTTCAAAATGTGTTATATAAATTGTAGAACTAACAACTGAAGGCGCATCTGTATGTTTTAATAAACTATATAAAATTTTCCTGAGAATGATTTGACTTAATAAATAAAACAAGACAAAAATGGCAGTGTCTGAATTTATGTATGTATATTAAAAACAAAAGACCTCACTTCATAATTTACAAAAAAGGACTGTCCTTTGCCTCTATTAATATTGTGGTAAACAACTCAAAGTAATCTTAATGCCTTTAACGTCTAAGCCAATTGGACTTGGTGTTGTTTTCAACTTTTCTATCTCGAAAGCTACATTAGATAGGACTTATGGAAATTCACACATCTATAAATTCCAACAGTATAAAAAACGTTATTTGAAAAAGATGTGAATTGGTGTAGTTTATCTCTCCCCTACAGAACTATTTTTACATTTTTTAGCACTGTTTGCATAATTTTAATAAATTAATATAACCTTTAAAATATACTAAAGTTCAATGATCCCATACGGATTGAAGCAAAACTCGTTTCTTTCGAAAGTTCGTAACAAAACTCGTTCGTTCCAAAATTAAATCCATTATTTTTCTATATTTCAGTTGGTTTAAATTTCTCAACTGTTGAGTTATAAGTAGGGTTTTTTCAATTATTTTTCGGGATTTTTCTTGCGGGATCCCGGGAAATAAAAAATTCCTCATAATTTCAGAAAATTGCTATTTATACTTTGAAATTTAGTTTTCTATTCTTTAAAAATTAGCATCTGTGGATGGGTTGTGGACTAGATCAATTACAAGAAGTGAGTACATGTATTTAAATCAATGTCTCCTAATGCAATAAATCTACTAAAAGCAGAATGGGCAGCGCTACAGATGATAATTTTTACATTTTTACATTAATTCAAAATAAGATGCAGGCAGTAAAGTTTCATTGTCCATGAACAAGTCTTAAAAATAGGAGATACCTAAACATATCGCTTCTTTATTGCAACATAGTCATATCTACAAAAACAAACGATCTTGGCAAAATGCTATTAAAGTTTTCAAAATGTACCGATTTGAAGATATATTTTGTTATAACTTTGGTTCAGTTTGAGATATAATACGAGAAGGTATGAAGGAAAACTTTCCTGAAGTTACTTCAAATTTTGATATATAACTATGATGCAATGAAGGAGCGATATGTTTATTAGGTGATAAGCACACATTTTCAATTTAAATTTGTGTTGGTTTATATACCCGTGAAGTGCGGGGAAATTGAAATAAAATAACATTTTGGAAACTCGTGTAAGATACTACAACATACAACTTGAAAAACACATTGTCCTAAAGATTACAAATGGACCTATTGAAATGAAAAGGTTTGTAAGAAGCAGTCCGGTTGATGCTATTTTTTGCATCAACCTTCACATACATATGACTGATATAGACGTTGCTTATAAAAAAGAAAAAATTGCTTCTGATTGTGAATCCGAAGCATGCTACAACGGTGCACTTTTAACTATTTGTCCAACCTCGGTAAAAAATGAACGAAATTTTTCGGAAACATGATAATTAGTAAATAAAATCAGGAATATACTTTTTGACGACTTACAAAGCGCTTTGAGTGTGTCAGAAAGTTATTTCCTAAGCCATTAAAAATGTTATATATTTCTTTAAAGTATTTTATCTATTTTATTAATTAACTTTTTGATTTCATATCTTGAGTACCTCAATTTTTATTTTGTTTTTATTATTGCTTTATGAATTAAATTGTTATGTTTATGTTATCTTTTTATCTTGTATCCAGAACATAATAATGCTGAATAAAAGCATAATAATAGGCAATAAAGGCGTGAGGTGATAATAATTCAAGTTCCTATTTCAATCTTCAATTAATTTTTTAGTATTGAACCATTTCTTTTACTTTCTTTGTAAACAAGTTCCCTTACGTTTTTTTTAATAAAAGTTTTTTTCATTAATTAATAACAAAATTTACTTGTATTATTTATATGGGGCGGGATCCCGGGATCCCGGGAATCTTTTTTAAATCGAAAAAGTTCGGGAAAAAAAAAACTCTAGTTATAAGTCAAGAATGTCATAACACTTTAGAATTAAAAAAGTTCAAGTCATTGGGTCTATTGAATCGGGCGGTATATGTTTTTTACATTTTTTCCAACATCCAAATAAAATATTTTGCAGTAGCTAGTAGGTTAAAGCTCAATGCGCGGCACGTTAGAATTAAAATATCGATTGGAAATTTTTACAGAATCATTTTCTTCCTATATTTAACCATTTTACAGGTACTAAATTAAAAAAAGTTTAAAGTCAAATAAAAACTAGTCTCTTAAATAATGCTAGGTTAGAGTCGGAGTTGGAGTCGGAGTCGGAGTCGTACTTAAAAAATTTCAGCAAAAGGAGTCGGAGTTGGAGTTATAACTATTCCTTAAGGACTCCACAGCCCTGTATGTATATATTATTTTTAATTTATCTTTTTAATAATATATTCAATATATTTTAATTTTAAATTTTATTTGATCATTTATAGCTTTCTATTTTAAATTTACAATAAAATTTGTAAATTAAGCCCATTTTCCACAAAATTGAAAAAAAGTTCCCAAACAGACAAAAAATTGTTTTTTTTTAATTTGTTTTGTTTAATATGGTTTCTTTTTAAGTGTATGACAATTATTGATAAACAAAAAAAATTATAAAAATTTATTTCGTTACTTTTTTAAAAAAGTTGTAAAATTCTCGAAATCCTTCAAAACCCAAATTCAGACTTTAAATTAAGCTTATGTTCATATTTATGCAAAATATATATTTATTTCTTTTTATTTTTTAGAAAGAAGACAATATAGGCTTTCGTTTGCTTCTCATTTTTTAAAAAAATCACTTTTCGTTTTAAAATAACCGCGAAAATTCTGAAACAAGCTTTAATTTTCCGAAAAATAAAAATGTCTCTAAGATCGTGTATCGTTTTTCCGTGTATCTTTTTTTCAGAATATGCCTTTTTATGTATATTTAACGATTTGAAAAAAAAAATTTAAAAAAAATTTAAATTACGGCTCCCATGAATTAATCGCCACTTTCGGTGTCATCGAACCCACTGTGCGTCGTGTTAAATCGACTTCGTTTTTGTAGACACATTTTTTGACAACGACTCGAACAAAAATAGTCATTAGTTGCCGCTACATGGAAAAATTAAAAGCGACAGAAAAAGAGATAAAATTAACAAGTTTAAAGCAATTCGAAACATTTATTTCGGAACTTGAAGATAAACCCAGCCTAGCGAAAGGGGTCATACAGGTTCAACTCAAATTAATTTTAAGCAAGACTGTTCGTTTATAACATTAAAATTAAATTCTGTTGGACCACCTATAAGAGATAGTGATTTTTGGCAAAAGGTAAGATTAATTAAAAACAAGTAGAAGTGCTATATTCGGCTGTTCCGAATCTTATATACCCTTCACCATTGTGCGAGCAGTATACAGAGCAACTAGACAAAAACTAAATAATTTGTACATATACATACATATTTTATACAAAAAACCAAGATTCGAACCAGGGGACTCACAGTTTCTAACCTTAACAAACCCCCTAGACAACTGAACCATGAAGGAACGTTGTTTAGGTATCATTAAAATGCCTCGGTAGACTAGCTGGTAGCGAGCTAGTCTATCAGCGCCGAGGTTGCGGGTTCGATTCCCGCCAGATGGTTTCTTTCCTGCAGACAAGCATAGAGCTTCGCGGGATTAGCTAAGGAAAATGAAAAAAAAATATGGCCCGTTTACGGTTCACAACTCAACTCAACATAGTTGAGTTGTAATTATTTTTGATGTAAACCATAATACAAAAATAACAAATCATATTATTTGAGTTGTGAACCTTAATAGGTGGCCTATATTCACCAAAATAGTTTGTACCATGTTTTTTTTTTTTTTTTTTTTTTGAATATTTATTTATTGAATCTTCATATATTTAATATGAACTAACAATAATTAATCAAATTTTATCCTAATACTTTATTTATGTCCTGCCATTGCCAGACAAAAATGTTCTTCATCACGGGTTCTGTTCACATATATAAGTGTTTATCGCTCATCTAACTGGGTAAGTGCTGCAGTGTCTCTTCTTCTTAAGCGAGTGTGGCCGCCATGATTTAAGATATTTCGAGCTAGTGGATTCGGGTGTTGTTCAAGCCTTTTTAAATATTTTACCGCATATTTTGTAATCATAATTTTTACTAATGGCACATTGAGATCCTCATGAATGTTTGAGTTTTTAACATACCAGGGAGCGGCTGTGATTATTCGAAGAAGTTTATTTTGGCGCCTTTGAATTTTTTCAATATTAGAGGCCGAGGCAGTGCCCCATAGTTGAATACCGTAGCACCAGATAGGCTTTAAGATAGAGTTGTAAAGTAAAAGCTTGCAATCGAGACTTAGGACAGAATTTCTTCCAATAAGCCAATGAATTTGAATGGCTTTCAGTTTCATTTGAGTTAATTTTGCCTCTATATGGCATTTCCACGTTAATCGCCGATACAGATGCATACCGAGATATTTTACGTGCGAATGTTGAGGAATTATTTGTTTATTGATTGTTATAGGGGGGCAAGATTCCCGGCGCAAGGTGAATGTTATATGCACGCATTTTTGCTCATTGACCATTATCCTCCATTGTCTTAACCATATTTCTAGTTGAAATATGTGATCCTGTAAGTAACGAGATGCTTCATCACGGTTTTCGTGGACGCTTAGAAAAGCTGTATCGTCTGCAAATGTTGAAGTTTGTGTATAGTTGCTTGTTGGCATGTCCGAAGTATAAATTAAGTATAATAGGGGGCCCAGGATGCTGCCTTGTGGGACTCCAGCGTCAATGGGCTGAGGTGAACTTAAGAAATTTCCTTCTTTAATAATAAATTGACGACCGACTAAGTAGCTTTCTAGCAGCTTGTGTGTGTTTGCTGGTAAATTTTGCTTCAATTTATGTAATAAGCCTTCATGCCAAACTTTATCAAAAGCTTGCGAAACATCGATGAAGAGTGCTGAGCAATATTTTTTTTTCTTCAAATGCTTTTCTTATGACATTTACTATTTGATGAGTCTGTTCGATTGTGCTGTGTTTTCTTCTAAATCCGAACTGATGGTTTGGAATACATCTATTTTCACTTAAAATCGGTGTTAGTTTTGAAACTAATAATTTCTCAAACAGCTTTGACATATTTGATAATAAGCTAATAGGCCTATAAGACTCAACTTTTTTATGGTCTTTACCTGGCTTTGGTATCATGGTAACTAAGGAAACCTTCCATTTTTGAGGATAGTATTCGAGGCGTAAAATAGCATTAAAAATAAAAAGAATAATTTTCTTTGCTGCGCGAGGTAGCTCTAAAAGCATTTTATTACTGATTTTATCAATACCAGGTGCCTTCTTAGTGTTTAAGTCACAAATAGCCTTTTCGATTTCTCTTATCTCAAATCTGAAGGGTATAGCTGCTCTAGCAGTAACAGGTGGTAACTCGACCGCAATATTGTGAGATATATTTGGTGTAAATACGTTTTTTAAATGATCGACAAACAGGTTTCCTTTTTCAACATCATTTCTTGCCCAACTTCCATTTAAGTTTCTTAATGGTGGCTTAGAGACAACTGGCCTTTTGTGATTTCTAGCTGCACGCCACAATGAGTAGTCTGATTGTGGAGTTACATCAAGTTCCTTGAGATATTTTTCCAGTGAAGCCGTTTTCTGAGTCTGCAGTAACATTCTCATGCTTTAAACACATTCGAGACAGCAAGCTACCGACTTCAATATGGCAAAACTAGAATACATGTGTGCATATGGAAATGATTATTTTCACGACGACACGGATACATGGCTGCAGGTTGTTGTCTGTGCTTATTTTGTCGTTGTAGTCAAATTAAACTAATTTCTATTTTTGTCCACTACAAAACAAAAAAAGTGCTGCTAATATAAAAAAATATTTAAAAAATAAGTGCTCAAAATTTTTTTTTTTTTTTTGTTTAACAGAAAAGAATCGGCTTGAAACAAGAATATTAACTCGGCTCAACACCAAATTGTTATTTATATAATTTTTTTTATATCCTTGAAAGAAGTTCTATAGGAAGATGTTTTTCGCGCCAACGCTTCTAGTTCAGGAGTTATAGGTCGTAAAAGTTTCAAAATACTTTATCCATATCTCTTTAGGTATAAAATGAATCTATAAAATAAGGGAATCATTGGAAAATTCTTTAAAGTGTGTTCCACATGGCGTTTATGGCACACAGGTCAACCAATTAAGAGCCAATTTTATATATTTATACTCCGTGGCTGACTTTTTTTTTACAAAATTGGCTTTATCTTTAAATCATGTCGATATAACAATAATTATTTAACCCTAAGATATTTGCTTAATAAAGTTTTTCTGAATTGCGGTTTTTCGGCGTTGCAGAACACTTATTATTTATGTACATATTACAATAATTCAATCGGCCCAATCATGAATAAAAATTCCCCGGGAGTTTTTTCCCTTTTCATACGTTTACAATTGAATTAACATAGGAAAAATGAGAAAAGTGAGAAAACTCCCGGGAAATTTTCATTCATAATTGGGATGAATATGTAAGAAGTACATAAATTATTACCAGATATATATTTTTAATCAAACTTTTAAATAAATTGACTAATTTTCCAAAATAAAATTTTTTAAAGCTTAATAAATTTAAAATTGTATATGATGAAGTTACTAATAATATGGTATATAAAAGATTAAGTGTTCTTCCCTAAAGATACTATGTTTTAATAAATATGTATATTGAAAAAATTTTAAGTTTTGTAGAAAAATTTTTCAAGAAATATTTATTTTTGAAATTGGCCCTTAACGGGCTAATAAATCGGAATTTTTTTAAAGATCAAGTGAAAGCCATTTCGAAGTAGTTTCTAATAATACCACTACTTCTTAGATCCAGTTTTTACCTAAAAAGTTATTGATAAAGGGTACGTTCGTAAATGCAGTTGTTGGGTATCACTTTCGCAGAAGTAAAGTTTAATGTTCGTAAAAGCATCACTTGTAAGAAACTTGGCATCACTCTCATATGTCAAAAGTTTTTATGCAGTAATGCCGCAGCTCTGCAGCAAACTTTGGCAATTATTGCTACAGATAATTTTCTGAAGCAATAACTTTTGACAAAAAAGAAATCGTTTAATCGTCATTTATAAGAAAACTGTTACTTCTTGGTTCAATATTTTCAATTAAATTTGTCATCTTTATTATAAAAAGCATTTTTATTATTATTTAATTTTAGCTTATTAAACTTTTGAAATTTAAAAAATTCAAACTTTGCACAGCTGTATCAGCAACACAACTGCAACTGGTAATCACGCATCAGCAACAACATTTTGCATCACTGCAGCAGTGATACATAGTTTTTATGCATTTACGTACGTACCCAAAGTGTTCTGAAACTTTTACGAACTATACCACGTGTGTTGAAGGAACAAATTTTCTTATTTTAACAGCATTTTATATGTATTTTTTGTTTAATCTGCCGTTAAAAATATATTGTTTATTAGTTACAAAAACAACAAAATTAAAATATTTTAATTTTTTTTAAATAAATTCATTTGTTGATAATCTTAAATTAAGTTTGAATAAGAGTCTGCAATTATGCATGTTTTTCCATTTTATAAAAGAAAAAAAAATGATAGTGACACCACTGAAATATAAAGACATAGTAAACAAAAACAGCTGTTTGTATTTTTTCAATTGTAGCTGCCGTCTTCAACATAATTCAGTAGCTGACTACACGACTAAAATTTCAGCCAGCAGCATTTGTAGTATTGTGTTCGTGTAGCCTGCTGTGGTGAATGTGTTTAATGCATCAGCCTTTTTGTACAGTCTTTTAGTAAGTTCTAAAGTTGAGGGGATCTGTGCAATTGCCACTCTCTACGCGCTCTCCTTTTTTCAGACAAAAGACGCTCGACATCTGCGGAAAATATTTTATTATTTTTGGTTTTTTTGGGGGCAATACTGGAATGTTGAACAGCTAGTTTTAGAAAACTGTCAAAATTGACAATAGAGCGATCTATATACTCCGGTGTGCTAAGCGAAATATTTTCTGTGCAATGGGTACTGAGATATTTTTTATATTTTAACCAATTTATATGTGTAGCTGCCGTCGCTATGTATCCCGAGGGAGATTCAATTCTATTGGTGTTTATTATAGTAACTATTGTAGGTGTGTGATCAGAGGATAATTCTAAGGAAGCTTCAACGTGAATCGTTCTTGAGGGGATGTTTTTAACAACGCCAAAATCGATGGCATCTGGAATTTTTTGCGCATCTGCAGGCCAATATGTTGGTTGGCCACTCGCGACAACATTTAAATTCATTTTAGAGATTGTATTAAACAAAACACGACCCTTTGGGTTTATTAGTCGTGACCCCCAGAAGGTATGTTTAGCGTTATAATCGCCAGCAGCCAGGAAACAGGGCTCCAATGACTTATAATATTTATAATATTGGCTTTCTGATATTGAAAATCTAGGTGGTGAATATAAAGATGAAATTACTATGTTTCGATTTATCTCTTCAACACAAATGTTCGTTGCTTGGGGATAATCTTCACGATGATCACACATTGGGTAGTGTTTAATTCGGTTTTTTATTAAAATGGCAGAACCTCCACAAGCTCTATCTCGAGGGTCCTTGGTATCATATAGAGTATAACCATTGATTTTAAACGTATTTCTTGAGGTCAAATGAGTTTCAGAAACCATCATGACATCAATTTGTTTATTTTTAAAAAAGTATTCTAATTCATTTTTATGTTGGCGGATGCCGTTTGCGTTCCAAAAACAAATTTTTAAACAGTTCATGGCTTCTTAAGTACAGCTTGCAATAACATCGATTGCATTCTAAGAATTTCCTGCATCATATTACCCATTGTGTTTGTAAAATTATTTACTGTTTGCACTAATGTTTCCATTGTTTTTTCTAGCCGACTTAGATTAGAAACTGGAGTTTCGTCATTACTTGTCGAAGCGCCTTGCATTGGTACATTGTTTGATTTTAAGACGTTAGCATAAGAGATTCTGTTACTACTAGGCTGGGGGCCTGAAGGTCATTACTGTTTACTTGATTTGTTACCTGAGGGGGATTAGTTTTCGGTCCAACCGACTGCTTGACGATAGTATATATAGGGCATCCTCTATAATTGGCAGTGTGATTGCCACCACAGTTGCTGCATTTTTTTACGTTGGGGTCGGTTTTAGACTTGTCGCAAGGAACTGTACCATGTTATTCGCCACATACTACGCAAACAGGGGGTAAGTAGCAGTATGCCTTAGTATGGCCAAATTCTTGGCAGTTCAGACATTCAACGGGACCACCTCTTTTGTGCGGCTCCTCTTTAGTTACTTTTCTGTACAGAATGTATTTTAAGTTATAGATGGGATGCGTTTCATTTTTTTTAAGTTTAACGTCACCGGGTTCAAACTCCACTCGAAAAAGTGGTTGGGGAATTTTTTCTCTATTTTTAATGTTTAATACATGTTTTACCTTGAAGCCTTTTTCTTCTAGGAATGTTTTTACCTCTTCTGGGTCCACACATGAGTCAATACCCTTAATCACTACCTGAAGACCTTTACTGCTTTTCAGTTGGTATGTATAAAAGTTTTTTTTAAGTGCCTCAAAGTTGCTTATAATTTTGCGAAAATCATTCTCATGATTGACTTGTATTTTTGTTTCGTTTATACTACCACGCTTGATAACCGATATCAAACTCTTTATGAGCTCATTAGAATTTTGCTCCCTCAGATATATCGGGGGAGGCTTGGACGATTTTATGACGTTTTGTGCTTCAGAGGATTCATCCTCCAGAATTGCAAAACGATTTTGAGAATTTATTTTATCAAAAGATGGTACTTTTGAGGCCGAAGCAACTGCTGCAGAGGTAGGGCTGCGTCCCCGTTTAAGCACTGTTATGTACCTGTCCATACCAACTTGTACTGTAGGCTTTTGAGAAGTTTTTACTTGAGTTATTGAGTTGTCCATAGCGGCTGTTTTGGGGTTAACCGTTTCATCACTTATTAAAGTTTTTTTTTTGCTCTGTGGCAACGCTTGCAGTTAATAAATTTGTTATTGTATTACGATCGACCGTATTTGTAAACAAAGATGGTGAGAGGGAACGCGTTCGAGTAATAGGTTTAGCCGTTAAGTAATTGCTATCATCGATTCTTTTTTTTGTTTCTACGTTTGTTTCGTCAACACTCACTGTAACATAAGCATTTCTTTCATTATGTTTAATTGTTTTTGCATTATTAGCATTCATAAGAGTTTTTTTTATATATTACTGTTTGTTTAATTGTGCTCTTCTTTTTATTTGTTGTTTAAAAACCCCGAGAATAAAAAAAGAATAAAGAAAACAAGAAATGTTTTTGCTTAAAATGTATGTATGTATATGTATGTGTGTACATACATATATTTTTGTTAATTGTAATTTTTAATATTTGTATTAAAAATTTTATGTTCACTTATTAAAAATTATTTTAAAGCGTCTATTCATTCGCTGATCTTATATTATTTAAAAAAAAAATAATAATATTATTATATCATAAATATACACTTATTTATGTTAAAAATATGTATGTGCGTTTGTTTGTTTTCTTTTTGTATAGGCATTGTTGTCATACCATAGATTTATCTTTTTCGGCGAGTTTTAAAGTAGCAAAAAGAAACAAAAATTCCTAGTTTCTATTTGTTAAAATTATTTCGTTAAATAGATGAAATATTAAAGAAGGGTGATAATCATATTGGGCATTATGCTAGAATATGTAAACAATTGTAAACAGGGGCGGGGGGGAAGAGGGACATCACATCGTTAAATCAACTCCTCTTCTCATAAGGACCCAAAATATATATACTTTATAGGGTCTAAGATCAATATTGTACAAATTACAAACGGAATGACAAACTTATATAGGGTATAAATATACGTTGTGGTGAATCAAGGGTATAAATATACGTTTATAAATGAAAATTTATAAACGTATATTAGTGAGTCCCAAAAAAATTTTTTTGAGGCTCAAGCATACTTTAAAAGTTTATAGGGTAAAATATTTTTGAGATTTTTCGGAAGAGGTTCGGAGGTCGCTCAAGACAAGTTTTTGCCAAAAATCGGGTTTGCCGGTCTTTTATTGAGTTTTATTCATGACTTTAAACTATAAGTTTTTGCCATGAATTTGCTCATTTAGGTACCCTACATTACAATTTTTCGTAATTTTTTTTATAAATTTTGTAAATAACGCTTTATAACTTATAAAAGTCTTATGAAAGTTAAGAAAACTAATAACACAGTTTGAAATATCCATTCATTCTCAATAATTAAGAAGAAAACATTTTTGAATTTGCTCTTTCCGTTCCTGAGTTATATTCTCAGCTCTGTAGCCAGTTTATGATATTATTACTCATACCAAACAAACAAACAAAAATCAAATGGTTTGCTTTTGCTTTGCTTAAAAATTATTTATAATTTAAGTTTTGTGTTGTGTTGTCCATCTTTACGTATGGGTAATGCATATACAAAATACTGTGATATAATTTTTAGATTATGTAAACTGACGAAAACTGACTTTAGTAATAATAACAACTGTGATCAAAAAAGGACAAATTTTCTGTGATAATTTTTTAAATTTACATACATTTATTTTAATAATTTAAGTTTTGTGTTGTGTTGTCCACCTATACAAAATACTGTGATATAATTTATAAATGATGTAAACTGACGAAAAAGATTATTATTTTAATAAAAACTCAATCCCTGAAGAAGTTGGAAAGAATACCAACGAAACGTCGGATTTTATTGAGAATGAAATAAATAATCTTTTATTTACATTAAATTAATGACCTTGAAAGCCTGCATATAGGAAACTATATAAACTATTGAGAGTAATCAAAAAAGGTCGATCAACACTTATAATTAAAAAGATTATTATTAAAAAAAAAAACTCAATCCTTGAAGAAGTTGGAAAGAATATCAACGAAACGTTGGATTTTATTGAGAATGAAATAAATAATCTGTAATTTACATTAAATAAATGACCTTGAAAGCATATAGGAAACTATATAAACTATTTAGAGTAATCAAAAGAGGTCGACCAACACTTATAATCATTTATTAAGGTTCTTACGTATAGTTCTATGCCCTGCGATAAATTCTGAAAATCAGTTCCAGAAGTTGTGACATAGGTGTAAGTGTTATGCATTACCCACACGTAAAGATTTGAGCAATTTTACTACAGGCCAGCTTAAAGACATGCAACCAAGAGAAGACTATAAGGTTAGGTTAGGTTAAGAAGGATTGTGCGCCCATGGGCACACCTCCACTCGGAGACCAATACAGTCCATTGTGAATCCCTTCAAAGAAATATAAGATAGAATAAGAAGAAATGAAAAGTAGAGAAAAGGAAGTATGCGATAGACGGAAAAAATTAGAAAGAAGAGAAGACTATAAAGAATTGCTTCATCTGAGTCTTATCTTTTTAGATGATAAGCCCTATTCAACAGTTAAAGCTTCAGGAACTGTGTATCAGGCTCGCTGGATGAAGAAAATTATATATTCTTTAAAAATATGCTTTTTTCTAAAACAGCTGCAATCTTGCATGTAATGGGTAATTTTTTAAGCGTAGTTTTTTTTTAAATCCAATAAAACATTCCAATTTGCATCATATATTCAAAATTTTTATTGGAATCGATAAATTGGTCTTTGCCATTTACTTTTTAAAAATAACTTCATGTAAATGTTGCCCGCGACTCCGTTTCAAATGGCCCATTCGTAGGGTCCAATTTTGCACCACTTTTTCGACCATTTCGGCCTGTATTCCATGAATAACACGTGTTATGTTATACTCTAACGCTTCAATCGTGTTTGGCTTGTCCACATAACCAACGAGTTCACATTACACCACAAGAAATAGTCAAGAGGCGTCAAATCACATGATCTTGGTGGCCAACTCACAGGGCCATTTCGAGAGATAAACTGCTCACCAAATTCATCCTTCAATATGTCCATTGTTTCACGAGCTGTGTGGCATTCGGCACCGTCATGTTTAAACCACATATCAACCAAGTCCAACTCAGCCAATTGGGGCAAAAAAAAAGTCGCGTATCATGGCTCGATATCGTTCGCCGTTGACGGTAACGTTTCTTTCACGGTCGTCTTTGAAGAAAAATGGACCGATGATGCCACCAGCCCAAACTGTCGTTTTTTCGGGATGCATCGGTAACTCTTGTACGGCAAGTGGCTGTTCTTCACCCCAGATGCGGCAGTTTTGCTTATTGACGTATTCATTTAACTAGAAATAAGCCTCATCGCTGAACACAATTTTTCGATAAAACAGTGAATTTCCATCGAGCCGAATTTTGATAATAAATTTCAACGATTTGCAGTTGTTGCTCGTTTGTGAGTTTCTCAATGATGAAACGGCAGATTATACTGAACACTTTTCGCTTTCACAGATGTAGTTTGGACACAATTACCAACCAGTGCTGCCAGCCCGAAAAACTTAATTCATAAAAAATCACCCTTTACATTTCAAAAATTTATGCATTTCTAGAATTAAGAACATTTATTTTTAGAATAAATATCATCAATGGGAACCTCTGTCAATAACTATAAAATTACTAATGTAGTAGTTGCACGCGTCACGTTAAAATTTTTTCTAGGTCATCGGTGGTACTTTACCAGCGTTGTTAACTCGGTGCGTTTTTAATTTTGTGTGCGAAAAATTCCTCTGTTGGAGCGTGGTGCGCTTTTTTTTAAATTTCGGTGCGTTTTTTAATTTTTGGTGGCACCAAAGCAACACAACTTTGTTTCAGTGTAGGAAAAAGTCTTTGTACAATAAAATTCACCTGTTTCAATATTATTTCTTTCAACAGTACAAAATTTTTCCAAGCAATTTTACAGACCACAATAAGAACAACAAGTAATGATGTTTAAGACGTACCAAATCAAATGTACTAAGTAAAACGGTCTTGTTGTTGTAGAAAATTTATGTTATGTAAAGAAAAAAAAACATTTCATTTTATGAAATTTGCTGTATTATTAATTCTTAATTCATACTATTAATCGTTAATCTCTTTTTAACAAGTTTTGTACAGATTTCATGAAATTAGAAAAAAAAATTTAATCTACACCATTTTCATTAAAAATGAGAAAATTCCAGATGAAATTGAGAAAATTCCAAATGAAATTAAGAAAACTCTAGTTGAAATTTAGAATTTTTATTTGAAATGGAGAAAACTCCAAGCGAAATTGAGAATTTTAATTTGAAATTCAGAAAAAATTCCAAATAAAATTGAGAAATTCCAAATGAATATAAATATAGTAAAAATTTTATAATTCAATTTTATCAATTTAAAATTAAAATTTCTTATTTCATTTAGAATTTTTTCTGAATTTCAAATTAAAAATCTCAATTTCGTTTGGAGTTTTTCAATTTCAAATAAAAATTCTAAATTTCAACTAGAGTTTTCTTAATTTCATTTGGAATTTTCTCCATTTCAAGTTGATACTTTTAATTTTAATTGAAACTTTCTTAATTTTTAATTGAAATTCTCAATTTAATTTGGAATTTTCTCAATTTCGAATTTAAATTCTTATTTTCATTTACAATTATTACAATTTCAATGAAAAATTTTGTAGTGCAAATGAATACAAGCAAATTTGTTTAGTTTTTTTTTTTTTTTTTTTTTTGTAAAGTGTTTTTCTTTTTTTTCTCAAAACACTGCTGTTTAATTGTTATATGTATTCTCAATACAAAAATTTTACTTTTTATGCTCAATTAACTCAATTAACATTTAATATAAAAAAGTTGGTGCATTCTCTTGAAAAGACGCGTTTTTCTCCGTTTTGGTGCGTTTTGAAATTTTAAAGTTGACAATGCTGTACTTTACCCCAAAATGGCCTACCTTAGCGTTTTTTTTTAATAAACATATCAACATTAAAATTTTGAGTTGAATTGATATCCACACACGCCAAGTAGCGAGAACAAAGTAGAAAATTTTAATAGAAGACAACCTTCAAAATAAAGAAATTTAAGGATTCGTTTCCACAACCAGTCTTATTTTTTTTGAAGCTTTTGCAATTGATTTTTTGAAAACAGATCCAGAAAATTGGGAAGCCACGAAGTAATTTCGAAATGCAAAGAACACAGTTTAACAATTACAAGTGGTAAGTGACAGAACGAGGTGTACCTTTGGCTAACACTTACTTCAATGTCAAAACTTCTGAAACAGGTTTTCAGGAACCCAATAAATGATTTTTAAACAAAGCAAAATAAAACGTTTGCTTCTTATTTGTTTGTTGGGTATAAGTAATAATATCATAAACTTGGTACAAATCTGAAAACCGGTACATAAAGGGTGGTTAAATTTCAAGGGCCGATGTTGATTTTGAATAAAACACAAACTATTTAGGAAATTATTGTAATTTTATTTTATTATGATATATTGGTATTACTCAATTATGTATGGAACAAAATATCGGCCAAATGGGCGCCGCGACCACGGCGGCACACCTCCATCCGATGGTCCAAATGTTCGATGACCCTGAGGCATAATGGAGGTTCTATGCCGTTAATGTGCCGAATTATCTCATCCTTTAGCTCTTGAATTGTTGCTGGCTTATCGACGTACACCTTTTCTTTCAAATAATCCCAAAGAAAAAAGTCCAACGGTGTCAAATCACATGATCTTGGCGGCCAATTGACATCGCCATTACGTGAGATAACACGGCCATTGAATTTGTTGCGCAAAAGAGCCATTGTTTCGTTAGCTGTGTGACAAGTGGCACCGTCCTGCTGAAACCACATATCGTCCACATCCATATCTTCCAATTCGGGACATAACAAGTTCGTTATCATCTCACGATAGCAAACACCATTCACAGTAACTGCCTGACCGGCCTCATTTTGGAAAAAATACGGCGCGATGATGCCGCCAGCCCATAAACCGCACCAAACAGTCACTCTTTGTGGGTGCATTGGTTTTTCGACAATCACTCTTGGATTATTATTCGCCCAAATGCGGAAATTCTGCTTATCGACAAATCCACTGAGGTGAAAATGTGCCTCATCACTGAAGATGATTTTCTTCGAAATTTATCATCCATTTTCATAATAAGTCTGGATAACTTTAACACGTTGTTGGATTGTGTATCTCTCCATGGTTCAAATTGAGTAAGTCTGAAATAGAGAAATGTCAAAAAAAAATCGGAAAAAAACTTGGCGTTTAGGTGTGGTTCACATTCAACATCGGCCCTTACAATTTAACCACCCTTTATAACTCAGGAACGGTAGGAGCAAATTCAAAAAATATTTGTTTCTATATTATTTAGAATGAATTGATCTTTCAAACTGCATTGTTAGTTTTCTTAACTTTCATAAAAATTTTAAGAGTTATAAAGCGTTATTTACAAAATTTATGGAAAATTTACGAAAAATTGTAATGTAGGGTACTTAAATAAGCAAATTTGTTACAAAAACTTATAGTTCTTGCACACAAAAATAAAGCTTTGACATTTTTCTTTTAAATTGTTAAATTGCCGGCAAACCCGGATTTTGGCAACAATTCGACTTGAGCGACCTCGAAATCTCTTCCGAAAAATCTGAAAAAAATCTTAAAAATACTTTACCCTATAAGCTCTAACATTATGCTTGAGCACGCAAGAAAATCCAAATATGCACTACAGTACATATATATTTAAGGCGGAAGTGGTGGCAGGTTTAACCTTTGAAAGAAGCTGCTGCCAATTAAATGCAATTCTAAAAGCAATTAAATCCTGAAGAAGTGCAAGGATTTCCGGTGGTTGTTGTTGATGAAATCTCAACAGATGTTTGTGAACTCAACCTGGCAGTGCTGGAAAATGACGAAAACTTGCCAACAACTTCGGCAAGTTTAATTCAAACAAACGAAAAAGAAATAAAACCCGTAAGAATGACGAGCGTAAGGAATTGTTGGAAAACCACAATGCCATGCACTACACTGCAACTAATAATACGCTTTTAGATTTTTTTCTCGTGTGTAATGAAAATAATATACTACAGTATGATCAAAAAATAGAAGAATTACTTCCAAGAATTTTAAGGATCCATATGTGGCCTACAACCTAACCTGCCCTGAAATCAGCAATGCGCGGCATCTTGCTAGCATACCTGCAGGCCTTCCCCTTAAAATTATGTGCAGCGGAGGAATGTGCAGGGTATCACCTAAAGCCAGAGTGAGACACGTCTTTATAGGGCCCGTGATCGAAAGTTATGAGGAGTATGGTAAATCTCCATCTTGTCTAATTGTAAGAGTCAAACTAACAACTAAGCGACCGCCAGTCGAGGTCGCTCTACTTTAGAAACACTGGCCCTGTTATCGGAATATTGGTGCCCTTCCATTTATTATTTTGGGGAAAGTAAAGTAATGGCTTTAAATATTCCCAAGGCGCTCGACAGAGTCTGCCATAGTGCACTCTTGTCGAAACGTGTTGCATTTGGTGTCGATGATAATTTTCTCAATTTAAATTGATCTTTCTCAGAGATCGCACTATACGAGTTGTTATAGATGGGGGTTTGTCAAACGACTTCATTATTTAACTCACGACTTATTTATTCAGGGGTGCCGCAAGGCTCGGTCCATTCTCCTACTCTATTTCTTATTTTTCTAAATCTTTTATTTTGCAGATGACAGCAACCTTTGCATTCGATGTTGGTGCTATAAGGCAAAACATGAATGATACGCCTCGTCAAGACCTTAATATAACCTCGGAGATAGTTGAGCTTCTCGACCGCGTGCAGGATAGGACCAAGGTTATCATTGCTGACAGTAGGGTATCCAATTCTATTGACTCTCTTGAGAATCATCGGAATGTTAGTTGTATTTGCTTGTTTTATCGTTACAGCAATGGGATGTGTTCGGAGAAAATTAGGGATCTGGTTCCCAAAACTCGTACATTTTTTCGTAATATACGTTTTTTCTTAAGAGCCCATCCTTTTGTAGTAGATTGGCCGGTGCATCGTACAACGCATTACAGGGGAAACTCGTTTTTTGGTCAGACTGTTCGTATGTGGAATAACCTTCCTGCTGAAGTCGTCCCTATTTCAGTAAAAAGAATAAGTTCATGTCGAATGTCAACAAGCACTATTACCTCAACCAGACTTCCCATAAACCAATTTTCTTAGTTCCAACGTAACGCTGCGCCGAATCTTTGATAGTCTCCACCGACAGTTGGAATATTTCAGGAGCGGGATCTATATTAAATCTATTTATTATTAATTTATCTTTATAAAAACAGACATCAGCATTAAAATTCGTTGCGGTTTTGACCTACATATATTAAATTATCGACCGACAATCAGAAACTTGTATGCTTTTTATTTAACAATTTTAACTAGCTGGCGTAAATTATCATGATTCGTAACAGTTTAAGCCGAACTTAAATGATTTTCAGGAGGGGAATTTATATTGGAGCCTTGGTAAATTATGGACCAGTCCTCCCGAATTTCTGCAGAGTGATTTCTGGTATTAAAAAACATAAATTTCAAAAAATTTCAATACAGCGTGAAATTAGTTTGTAGTGAATTCCAAAAGGCTGCTAAATATGGGATCTAAGGTAAATTATGGACCGTATATCACAAAATTACATGACATTTTTTCTAGCCATATCAAGCTAAGTTGGTTGAAATTGTACCGCAATATCCATATCTGCTACGGTTTTAGGCGTATTCAATTAATTTTCTAGAGTGGGATTTTTATTGGGCCTATAGTAAATTATAAGTGTCTGTGAACTCTAGTCCTATAAAACTGTGAAGTATTAAAATTTATTCAGGTAGCATTATTTATTACGGTTTCAGGCATTATAAATTGTTTTCCGGGAGTATGGCTTATATGATTCTAACAGTAAATTACACTGGTTCACAAATTTTTTACTTTTTGCCATAACTTCAAAAATTAGATGTTTTCTAAGATAAATCGGGGCTGCTGAACACGAATATTGAATTCATTTATTTTTCTCAAGAATCGTTTTCGGGATATACGCGAAAAAGCTGTTTTTTTGCAGTTAATAATGCTGTTTCAAAAAATCTTGAGAATTGATGTTTTTAATTAGGCATATTTTACACGGTTACAAAGTATCTTTTTTTCTCTTTCAGCCGATATCCATACTGTGTTTATCGGACGAAAACTCACTGAGTTACATGCCTAAAGATTGGAAAAAATTGTTTTTTTCTACGTTTTTAAGGCAAAAATAAAATTTTTTATTTATTTTTAAGCCCATATCTTAAAGACAATTTTGTTCCCAACATATTTGTAACAAAATGGTAATCATCAAAAAAGGTAAGAAAGTTGCAATATGATTAGCAAAAACATCCAAATTTTAATTTTCAATAAAAAATTTTTTGTTTCTTGGTTGCGTTGATTGGATTAGGATTAAGTGTTAGGAGACAATTTAATTTGTTTACTTAGTTCTATTTTTGGTCCAAAATGTTATATTTTTCCTCTTCGATTTATCTTTTCATGTTGCGATGACGTTTCACGAATTCAGCATCCAGCAGTTATTACCCATCGTGGTCTGATCCCAATGGCGCTGACAATGCTTTTCCATTACTGCAAGACCTCGGTGAAATCTTTCACCTTGTCAGTCACAATGAAACAAGTCTAAAAATGTTAAGGAAAACGCATTATCAATGACATGTGTGCTCCTGTAATTAGAGGAAACCCATTTAGACTTCAAATAATACAGATTTTTTTATTTATTTATTTGATATAAACCTATGGCACAAAATTCATCCACTATATTTGGAATAAGGTGACTATCGTTATGACTTTTGTTCTGTTGTTTCCTAAAAACCCACTTATTACTTTCTTAATGAATTCCAAATATCTTGGAGCGGTTGCGATAGAAAAAAAAGCGTGTCTCTGTCCGAACTCCTGTTTCTTTTCAACATGAAGCTGGTAATTTCGAGTTCTCTTTTGACAAGTTTAAGTCACGATGTAAACCATCAAGTGCCCTTTGACTCACCTCACCTATAGAATTAAAACTAAGATTTAAAACTTCTTCTTCGTTATCATATGTTACTTTAAATGCTGGAGGTTTTCGCTTTGGTAATGGAGATCAATAGATTTATATCCGGATAAATAACATAGCCATTTTTTCCACTGTACACTTTGGTCATGCAGATATAGCAATCAGTCATATGATCAATTGGATCTCTTCATTAAACTGGCTCCATGAATTACAAATACTCCTTCATGCCCTTACCAAATGTAGTTAATTTAACAAAACCAAGTTAAATAAAATACGTTTCGATTCCATGGCTTATTGATAAATCTGGCTAAGTACCGCAAATAAAATAATAAGATTCCAAAAAGATTTTGGTCAACTTTCTTCGAACACTTTTTTTAATAATGTAGACAGACCACCAACAAAATAATAGTTTTTAAGTCAATATTTACATATTTTAATATACAATGCAATTAAGAGATTTCAAAAGTTATTAAAACAGCAAAACCAGGACAGTGGGTGACTTCATTAACTCGGTGTTGCAATACAACACTGAGAGGCATAGAATTCATAAACAACTTTTCTAAAAGCAATATGCCTTGTGTCCATTATTGAATGGTAAGCGTCTTACCTGCACAACGGTTGAAAAATTTGTGCACTGTTCTTATTTGTGATGCTTTGTCAACGCATTTGTTTTCAGTGTTGATTTGTAACATTGCATTTATGAAGTCATCCGGTATCTTGAAATAGATCGATAAGTGAAAGCGTACTACCTAAAACCGCAAAAAGGTTAACAATTATATTATTAGCATTGATAAAAATTTTTTTTATGAAAATTTAAATTGTGATGTTTTCACTTAATATATCGTTATTTTTATCCTACTATAACAATTTAATGCTTAATAAGTTTGGAACGAAATATTATTTAAGATGCATGTTAAAAAAAATTTTATTAATTTTTTTATTGCCTTACTGGAGCGAATTAAAATTGTGAATTTTGAAAAAGCAAAATTTAGTCCTGTAGCTCAGTAAATCCTTTTCCGATCGACACAGTATAGATATGGGCTGAAAGAGAAAAGACATATCTATGCAAAAGTTTAAATCTTGTACACTTGAGTTTAACAGTTCTCGAGATTTTTAGAAATACCTAAAACAACTGCAGAAAAACACGATTTTCGCGTATATCTCGAAAACGCTTCTTGAGAAAAATAAATGAATGCCATATTCGTGTTCAGAAGCCCCAATTTAACTTAGAATATATATAAGTTTTAAGGTTCATTATATTTGTGGCATAGTGTTATGGACCGAACTTCACGAAATTTGGCGGTGTGACTTCTAGTCCTACTAAACTGTGACGTAATAAATTTTATTATAATAGCATTATAAATTATGGTTTTAGGCGTATTAAACTATTTCCTGGGAGTAGGGGTTATGTTAATTTCTTGCAGGAATGAATTGAAATACAACCACAATCTTTGAATTATAATATAGAACTCGCCTTCATTTACTAATATTTTTGCTTAAATACTAAAATTCTTATTACATAAAACAAAAACAATATTCCTACCTACTAGATTTTATAAATTACAATAATACATACATGCAGCCTAAATAAACAAAACATTAAACTATCGTTATAAACGCATTACTGTTTATTACTACAATAGAAGATTAAAAACTCTGTTGTTTACAACAACAAAAAAGGATCGCTCACATGTATGTATTATTATTTAAATGTGTGCACCACATGTTGAGTTTAAAGTAACATTCTGCCGACCTTGCAAGATTGTAATGTTGTTTATGATGTGTGTACACCAGATCTTATTTTAAACTCAACAGGTTATATTGGGCCTAGGGTTAATTATGGACCGATCTTCACGAAATTTCACAGTTGATTTCTTGTCAAATAAACCGAATTGTGCCAAATCTTATATCATTCCATTAATGTTAGTTTTTGTAACAAAATTATCAATTTTTAAGGGTAGTGGTTATACATTTTGATTCATAGCTCTGATCCTACTGAGCCGATTTTGCTGGATTTCAATCCCAAACTGCTTAGGATAACTACAAGCAATTTGACACCAAGTTTGTTCATTTCTTTTAAGTTTTTTGAAATTGAGCGTTTTTCAACAGACGGACATGGCTAAATCGACTAAGAGGGTCTCAGATGTATGATAAAAAAGTTTCACGCGGAATGACAAACTTAGTATACCACCACCAGTGGTAGTGGAGGGTATAAAAACACTGTTGAAGATTTGATTAGTCGAAAATCATAAAAGAAGGAAACTTTTTAAGTACTCCTCTAGGACCCCTATTATATTTGATTTTTATTTCAGACATGCCGCTCAACAACTACACATACAGCTTTTCCAAGCGTACATGAAAACCCTCATAAAAAGGGATGCAAACGATACATCGATGTTTACATCGAACTTTTGATGGTCGATACATCGCCGTCAAAACTAAAAAACATCGACATCGTCCATTTAATATTTTCATTTATTTAAATTTTTTTTAATAATATTTTTACAATTTTTAATATTAATTTTAAAATATAAAAACGTGTATTTCAAAGCATAGCCGTATAAAGTACGTACATATGTACATGCATACTATGCATTACATAACTATGTTTTTTATGTTTTTAAATGCATTTGAGAGGCTTTGTGTTAATTTTTGACAGAACCCTACAAGCAATGGATGACCGAAACTAATACACACGCACTCACTTTTTTTTATTGTTACAACTGGCGTTGCCACTCGTGTGCGTTTGTATACCAAAGTAGGAATATTTTTCAAAGCCCAAGTTTTATTAATCTATTCTTCTTATATTTATATTTACTTAATAATAAGTTGAATATATCTGTTAATACGTTTCATAAATTGTAATTATTACAAGTATTTAGCTAAATTTGTATTAATTAATTAAAAAAAAAAATGGGAAATGCTGTTGTTAAAAACACGTTAGGAAGAAATGTTTGCTAGTGGCAACGCTAATTCACACGTACACGAAAGTTTAGGTCATTTTTTTCACGTTGGCCTTAAGAAAGTCATAGAAACTTTGTTCTGTGCGATGACCATTATTCTGTCATCAATGACAGTAAAATAACCAGTAAAACGACGGTCACTCTTCTTGTAGGGAAGCTTATGCATATTATAGTTGGGCCTTACGATCTTTATTAGCAAAGAGCAGTCCGTAAGCATTAATGCAAAGTATACAAACTATAATTTATAACATCGATGTTGAAACATCCATGTATCGTGTTTTTACCGATGTTTTTCAACATCGATGCTAACCGTGGAAACATCGATGTTTTTAAACAGAGCAATTGTTTCTTTTTTTAGAATTCACTGCAAAATTAGTAACGATTTAGTTTAATCTAATGGCGAATAGAACTTTTTAACTTATGTATGTACATTAGGGTGGTCGTTAAATGTATGGAGCATATTTTTTTTTCTATTTTTCCATGCTCTCACCCCGCAATTCGGTGGGTATTAAAAAACGACACCAAAAACAGTTTTACGACAATCGGCGAAGGCTAAACCGTCCCTCACGTCCCACAGTGGCGCCATTTGAGTTTTTTCGTTGCAAAAATCATATCTTTTGAACCGAATAAGATAATTGAACAGTTTAAACAGCATATGATAGATAACTGTTCAGCCTATGAAATGAGCCATGTAGGGCCCTAATTATGGGTTATCAAAGTTAAAATTAGTAGAAAAATCAATTTTATGGTAACTAAAAAAAATTATTTTTACATTTTAAGATTGTTTTTATTTTTTTTCTTTAGGGTTTTATGTTTTAAATTATTACCCAACAAATTAAAACAAAAATATTTTTTTAAAATGTATTTTTTCAATTTTCTGTAGAATATTCATCACAGTTCGTAAGAGAAGGTATATCTAAAAGACTAACCATTTCTAAACTATAATTATTTTCTAACTCTATTCTTGACTTCACATGCCGCAGGGAAGAAATAAGTGGTTTGGAAAATGCTGCCAACATGTTGAAGAGGTCCTCATTTTGCCTTACCCTTGATGCTTTGAATGTGTTCTGCAATCTATATTTTTTATAAAATTTGTTAAGAGACTCCTGTGCTTCTTCAGAAAGCTCTCCAATTGGCAAAGACTGGTACTCAATTATATCTTTGCCATGCGCCAATATTTTATGGACGGTCGGGGTCAACTTCTTCTGTGGATACATTTCTGCTAAAAGAGATGCAGTTTTCGACGCATATTCTCCATATTTTGTAGAATTGACATTTTCTTTGCAGTTTAAAACATCTAAGATCGTTCCCAATCTTTTCACGATTTGATTGTCAATTCCAGTGATTCTAGTTACTGCCCCATCATTTTCAAAAAATCTCCTAGAAGTGTTTCCATCGTTTGAGTTACCGTATCCGTGCTTGGCACAGTCTACTTTTAGTCCAACTTGTTTAAAAAAAGCATCCGTATTTGCTTCTTTCTGATCTTTTCCTTATCCTTTATTGATGTATTTTCATCAAAGTTTTCCTCCTCTTGTGGTAGGGTATACGCCAGTTTTAGCAAGAATTCCATACACCTTATCCTTGCGTGCAATGGCGACATTCCATATTCGTAATTCTCCTCATTTGTAGAATCGTTTAAATTACCAAAGTTCTTCTGACTCTTTTTGCAAATCGGGCATGACATTGTTGAGGTTGTTCCTGTCAGTTCGTTTACGACTTTTCCGTCAACCATGGTCAGATGGAACTCGTAATTGCATTCAATATATTTTCCTTCTCACCTTGGTCCTTATGAGTTGTGCCAATTCCCTTGCAAACTGAAACATTATTGGTCGGCAATAATGCACTGATGACGGACGTGGATTTTTCCAGTGTAGGGAAACATCAGATTTAAGCCGCAAAGGAACAACAGATGCCATAAACATATTTCCGTCCGATATTGTAGCGTCATCGGAAGATATCCTTTGCTTATAAACGCTTTGTCCGGATGATCCATCGCAGCCCCATTTGCTGATCAATGTCAACTTCTCAGGAAGAATGTTCACCTCATTTTCAGGAAGACTCTCCAACAACCGTTTTGCTGTATGGCCCATGAGATCCTGCAGATTGGCTTTCGCAGAGACTTCCATAAACTCCGTATGCAGTGGTCGTGAATTTATTTTGGCTTGCGTAATATGCTTGTATCCGGGTAAAACGTCAGCGCCGTGTCGCGTTAAAGATGCCCGTAGTTTCTCATATTTCTCTTTGGAAAGTTCTAAGTCCATAAACAAGGCCAAGGCTTCTTCGGATCCATACTTTTTAATGTGTGCGTTTGTGGGCGTGGGAATGCTTTCCTTAATCCTTTTTAGTCGCAGTGGGCTTGCATCAGCAACAGATTTGGTTATCTGCGACCTAACTCTTTCACTATCCTTTGTAAATTTAATAGACAGCGCGTCCGATAATTGCTTCGTGGTCAAGTCATTGGTGGCATCGGCAAGTTTCCTCTTCCTTGTGAAAATTGAACACTCCTCAATACTTTTTTTTGGTCTTCCTTTTGCTCCTCTGGTTGATGTGGTGGGTTTATCTACTGCCAATATATCCAGGATGGTGTCTTCATTAAGCCAGTCCTCGTATTTGGAGTTGAAGTTCTGAATGGTTCGATTAGATTTCACCCATTTTGCCTTAATATTTGCATATATCAGATAAAAATTATTTTTTATAATTTCGCTTCTCTCAATATTTCCGTATAAGCTATCAAGTTCTTCTAAAGCAGCTTCCGTGAAAAAATTTGGTGTGGTTGACTTTCTAAACAGTTCAAATAATTTAAAATTGTTCAACGCCATGTTTTCAGTACTTAAATTGTTTAATGGTTTCAGTAATTGTTGCGCCAACTTTTAGTCGTATATATAGGCTTATGCTACCATGCCTAAAAACTTACCTGTTCCCTGCATACATATGGATTAAGCTGAATAATGCATTTTGATATTATGCACGTGTCCAAATAAGATTTGTGCCTACCTGTAGGGACCATAAGTCAATATTGTTCTTTTGTACGCCAAAGTATTGTTTAAGTGAGGTACGTACCTGCTAATTTCAATGAGTAGTTTTTTTCAAACTATTAGATCAAACTACTGTCAGTCAAAACATATAAGGGATGGACGCCATACAATTTCTGCAACCATGTCTTTTTAACCTTTTTTACCTCTAGAAGCCAAACGGGCACGTACGGGCAGATAAAATTTTTGAATTATGTAAAGAAATAATCAATGAACAGGTTTTGCAAATATGGCAAATATAGAAAAATATAGATTTTTTTATTTTCCGTCAAAGTTGAAAAATAGTGAAAAAACGGATAGTTTTTAAATAGTGATTTACCAGGAGAAACACAAAGCAAACAGTTAATTTTTTTTATCATTATACATTTAATAAATACATCAATCAATACAAACAAAAAATAAGGCGATTCGTTACATATTTTTCTTGATATTACACCTGAAATCGCAACAAATTTACTAAAAATTGTGTGTTTTTTTGAAAACCGAAAGTCGGTCAACTTTGAACGGCTATATCTTCTAAACTAAAAATGTGATATTATTTAGAGTGGCAGATTTGAAATCGTTGAAAAGTTTCCTATAACATGGGTTTATTCAAAACTTCGTCGGCGCTCATGAAAATTTTGATTTTTGCAACCTCGTTTGCTCTACGGGCGCTACTGTGCGTCCGCCAAAGTTTGGGGAAAATCGTTAAGTCCGACTTTTATGCCATCATAACTTGGAAAATATTAATTTTACATAAAAATCGTTTACAAAGAAGTTGTTATTAGTGATGTTTTCAAAAACTTTTGTCTTAATAAGTTTTCTCTAAATCTCATATTTAACAAAAAGTAAAAAAAGAGCAAATAGAAGAATTAATGCGAATTTTTTTTTTAGAACTATTTTTTCTTACACACGTAAATTCAGCTTTAATATTTGCGTTTGTGTGCGTTTGCTTACAAAAAAAAAAAATATTCATACGCATATCATTTGTTTCTACCATACCTACCCGCTTTCTCAATTTCTTAAAGGGGCTCCTATACAAAATTGTCAATACAGACTAGAAATTTATTGAAGAAAGAGACTCATAACCGCCAAGGGATATAAAATGTATTTCGGAACTTAATTAGTTTTTTGTGCTTAACATTTTCTTAAAACATACTTGCCGTATATCTCCACCCCTCAGAGGGGCTCCTATACAATATGGCGGCTTAATAAAAATCTTAAATTTGGCCACTGCAGCGCCTAGGATGCCCCTAGATGAGTCAAATGTAAGACCGATCCCACTTTATTTTTTATCGCCATCATTTGTTTTTAATATACCTACCCGCTATCTCTGTTCCTTAAGGGGGCTCCTATACAAAATTTTCAATACAGAGTAGGAAAAAGCCCTATAACTGTCATGGAGGCGCCCCTAGGGGGAAAAATTACCAACCTCCATTAGTTTTTTGTTTTTAACGTTTCCCTAAAACATATTTGCCCATACAAATATTGCGTTTCAAAAAATTTTTAAATTTAATGGAAATTTTTGTGAACAGATTTTAATCAATTAAGGCTTTTTTGTTTGCAAATTAAAATTTTTATATTTCTAAAAAAAAATTATAAGCACAGCTGCATCTTTAAATTTTTTATGATTTTTTAAAGAACAAAAACTTTTGAGTTTTGATAAAATATTATTTATTTTTTGCTAAAAAAAAAATTATGTTTCTAAAATGTTTGCGCACATATATTTTAGGCTTTTTTAAAGGTAATTTTATTGCTGTTTTTTTAGTAACTCAAATATATATTGTGCAACCTCCTCCATTTTCGAAATAACGGTATATCTCGAAAACAAAAGCTAACCTAAAAAAACGGTTACCACCACTGGATTCAGCGTACCCGAATTAGGTTAAAACACCAGGTTCCCGGCTGGTCTGTTTTTTTTTTTTTTTTTTTTTTTTCAAATAAATAATAAAAATGTTTTTCAACAAAATTAAATTTACGTGATTCTTAGAAAATGCGTTTCTTCCAAAAATTGAAAATTTGATTTTTTTAGTGGCTTATTTGATATTTTCAGTTAAGTTTGAGATATAACACTAATTTGTTTAAGCATATAGGGAGAGTATTAAAGAGCACTTTTGCTTAAGTAACTCCAAATTTTTGATTTTTTGAGATATGACTATGTTGCAATAAAGGAGCGATATGTCTATATGTATGTATTCACTTACTTACCGTTACTAGATTGAAGTTTCCTTTCTTCTTCTGAACTTTCTTCTTGATATGTAGTAAGTCCAAAAAAGTCAAATACCATAAACCATTTTTCAATAGATATAATTAGATTAAGACTGTTAAAGTCAATTGAGCTTTTGATTTCATCTGGTCTTTTTGAGTCAGCATATTTTTTTGTATCAGATTTGTATATTACAAGATTTTTTGTTTTTATTCTTTGGTTTATTTCAAAGTCTTCTTTTTGAAAACTTTCAGTATCAATATTTTTATTTATCATTTTAGAAATTGTTGTTTCATTTATATTTATCGGCATAGATACGCTTTTATGGATATTATCACAGTTTTTAAAATCAGATAAGTTTGAGCACGAATTAGAAAGGTTATTTTTTGGTAAGTGATTATTATTATTATCGCTCGTAGAATCAACCATATTTCTATATTTAGAATTTGCTGGACATTTTAGGTCTTCCATAATAACAGATCGTAGTAACACTTGTACTTGTTTTTGTTGTATGACATCATTGTGATAAAAACTAAATTCTTGAAATGTTATATGTATAAGGGAAACATTGTGTTCATTCTGCAGGTCGAGTTTAAATATAGGCACTGAAAATTGTACGCAAATATTATCAAAATGTACAGATTTTAAATGTTTTGACTCAATGGTTTCGTCTAATAATTTAGATTCGTTCTGGGAACTGCTGATTGGTTCAATTAAAAGCGAGATGTTTGTTGCATAATACAAGGAATCGTTAAGTTGTTCATATTGTGATTTAGATAAGCATATATTCAAGCTTTCCGTGACACTCCCATTTATCTGAAATTCAAACCATATATATGTATATTAAAATAAAAATTGTTAAAGCTTTTAATTTTGATTCTTTAATAATTTTATAAGATAATAATAAATAAAGAGCTAAGGTTCTCCAACAATTTCCTTAAAATTAGTTAAAAAACATTTCTCAGTTTTAAAAAAAGTTTCACTAAAATGCAGGGAAGTAAATTATAATTAAAATTGTTTATAATTTGTCGACTAAAAAATTTTTTAGGAACATTATTTACTTTTAACCAAAAGTAAGTATTTACTAATATAAAGATATCTTTCAAATATTGCAAAATATCATAAAACAGAAAAGTGAATTTTATAAATTATATATTCCATTTCGAATTAATCAAGTGTGAATCGAATTAAAAAATTGCGGCCCATTATGCGCTAAGTTCAGTTTAACTACAAAAATAAAAGCAAAACTCGATTTTGCTGTGGTTTATGCGAAAAAGCAATTTACAGACTATGAAGACTCATGAAGAATAAAAGCATACGCTCAATAAATAATATATTTCTTAACTTTTTATTTGATTTAGTTTTTTAGCTATTCAAATTGTGGTCTGGACAGGCCAAGAGGAGAACTTAGTGGTAAAAATCCTAGGGTTAATATCAAGGCATTTATAAGGCATACATACCAGTTAAGTGTACCCTGATTATAAGTCCCTTAGCTTTGACAAATTAAGAAACGGCAATTGAATGTATTGATCGAAACATTCTTAAATGTTATCAAATTTATAATGGTTAACAAACAAACCTAGGATTTTTTTCAAGAATCCAGAGCAAATGCTACTTTCTCCTTCTGAAAGCAACAAGAAAAACAAAAAGAACCAGAATAACTAATAACTTGGCCGTAGACTATCACGCAAATGCATTTTTTCACTCGAAGGTTTAAATATAAACCTCCGTGTATTCATAAACAACTCTGAGCTGACGAATTATTAAATTTAACAAACGTTTACTAAGAAAAAGTTCTATAGAAAATTTGTTTTTTAAACCTTTATTAATTTAAAAATATTTTAATGAATACGGCAGTCAGTGAATAAGTTAATGATAAAAAAAAAACATTTACATTTTTTGCTAATGCATTTTTTGTCATCTAAGAATTCATATTGTTACGTTTCTGCCTTTCAATAACGTTTTGGTGTATTAATAATAAACCGTTTCGAGTTCTTTATTGCAACTTTAAGAAAATAAATAAAACACAACACTTTAAGCACTGTTTACAGTTTATAACACTTATTTATTATTTACACAGCTTTATTTAGTACTTAGTCACTTTAACAACCGTAATTTACAGCTTTTATTCACAACTCACTAAAACTTTCTCCGCGTGATGCGCTCTTATCTTCACAAAGTTTGAACTTAGAATGATCTCATGTCATCTCTTGCGATTCTATTTATACCTACTCTAGACCAGACGTGTAGATTTAACTAGTAACGTCTAGATGGCTCTAGAAAGTTCGCCCTCTAACGGCTATTTTGTTAATTAAACTTATTTATCTATAGTTACTGTATATGGCTGAATTAATTGTGTTATTAGGCATCATAAACTAAGGCATACTTTTAGGCGTTACAATAAATTAAGATAACTAATAAGATTCTAGTATTTACAGTGGGGTTGATGTACAATTATGCACAACAATTTTAACATTACATCTGTACATTTTGACACTAGAAGTGTGCATAACTTATACAATAACAATTAAAACTAATAAAAATACTAACAAATACTAAATAACTAATCAATACAAAATAACTAATAAATTAATTTAAATATAAACTAAAGTTACTTTCGTAACACTGCTCCCCACTTAAGCTTGTTCTTCCCGAATAGGCTCAGAATCACCTCTTCCATAAGGGGCTAATCGTTCTAAATGAACAACTTTCATTTTGGCTCTTGGACTTTTGTATTTCTGTATTCGGTTTACAACATCATTTAATTTCTTTATCACCTTATATGGTCCATCCCAATGTCTCTGTAATTTGGGAGATAATCCTTTCTTTCGTTGGGGATTGAAAAGCAAAACTAACTGGCCTCCTTAAATCCTTCCGAATTTGCCGCTCGATCGTATCTGGCTTTCAGCTTGTCGCTAGACAACCTTATTCATTGAAAGTTTCTTGTTCTTGTGAGGTGGAGCCTTCATTGTTTTCACCCGTTGGTATGGGCTTAACACCAAACTCTAGATCTCCTGGTAGTCTGAGTTCTGTTACAAACACAATTTTGGCGGGTGTACGAGAGGTGGAGTCGTGAACAGCTGACCTTTACGCCAACAGGAATTTTGAAATGTGTTCATCCCAGTCTTTTTGTTGTGTGCTGACTACTTTTCGCAAATGTTCCACTAATGTTCGGTTAAATCCTTCAACCATACCGTCAGATTGCGGATGCAATGGGGTTGTTCTTGTTTTCTTTATTCCGTACAATTCACACATTTCTTTAAATAAAGCAGATTCAAAATTTCTGCCCTGGTCAGAATGTACATCTAATGGAACACCGTAGCGGCACACCCAGTTGTTCACGAAGACGTCTACAACTGTCCTTGCTTCTTGGTTTGGGATGGCATATACCTGCGGCCATTTACTAAAGTAATCGATGACTACTAGCACATATTTGTTACCGGCATTACTTACAGGAAATGGCCCAGCTATATCCATTGCAATTCGCTCAAATGGGGCACCAGAATTATACTGCTGTAGTGGCCCACGACTTCTCCTTACTGGACCTATGGCGGCAATGCATTGTGCGCAGTTTGTTATCCAATCAGCTACAGCTTGTTGGCAGCCAACCCAGTAGAAGCGTTGTTTTAATTTTTCTAGGGTTTTCGTCACACCCAGATGACCGCCGCTAGGACCGTTATGAAATTCACTCAGAACTTCTTTCACTTACGCCGACAGCACTTCTATAAGGTTTTTAACTGATTTTCCGTCAGTACTTTCCCACGTACTTTATAAGCAGCCATTTACTACTTGAAGGCTGTTCCACAGAGCCCAGTATGCTTTCATCAGTGGACTTTCAGGCGAAATTTCGTCTCGGGTGGCTCTTTTGCCCTCTTCCTTGGCTTGTAAAATTTTTGCTAAAATGTGGTCATTTCTCTGCGCAATTGGCCAATCTTCATTGGACTCTATCTGCAATAGACCAACGTAACAGATGTTCTTTTTACCTTCAGCCCTTACGCAATGTTTGCATTCCAGCTTACAGGGTCGTCTTAACAGAGCATCCGCATTGCCATTTTTTTCACCTTTTCTGTGTTCAATGCTAAAATCGTAGCTCTGTAGGCGCTCAATCCAACGAGCTATCTGGCCTTCCGAATTTTTAAATTGCAGTAGCCACTTGAGTGCAGATTCGTCCAGTTTTACGTGATCGTCGCACATAGGGGTTTTTTGCCAATCTAGCCGGACATTACTTTTTGTTTTAGCTTATATTGCTTCTTAAAAGTTATTGAGTGCCCCTAGATCGATGAAACTTGGCAGAAATATGTGATATTGTCATAGGCAGGTAAACCTAAAAAATAAATAAAATCGGACCAAGGAGGAAAATGTTCCCCCTAGAAGAACTAATCCAACCTCTGAAAAATGCAATTTTTTTTAAACTTTTCCCATACTTTTGTTTGGCAAATGCAACTTTTAACGTCGGCGAAAGTTAAAAAACCTAAAATAAGACCCATGAGATCGTAAAATTACACTTTTCGCCCCCCGCCCCCTTTTGAGGGCGGTTACATAAAATAATATTTAAAAAAAATGTAAATATTAAAAGAAATAGATTACTAACGCCTTAATACTATAAAAATTAAATTTTTGAACTTTAATGGGTAGGGGGAGATATCCCTCCAAACACCCCCCCTCCCCCGGAACGACCCTGTAAAATTTTATTTTTTTTTGCTAATTTCCAAAACATATTAATTTTTAAGATTTTATGTGACTTTTATATATTTTATAGTATTTAATTTATCTGAAAATAATTAATATATTCGTAATAATAACTTATTTATAATAGTAACAGCAAATTTTATTTAAAATAATAACAACTAATTTATTTAAAATAACTTCTTTTTTGCACTTAGATGATGATGAGTGCCATGGTTCTTCTTCGTCTGCTTCTTCAAAATCCTCTTCTGAATCTGAATTCTCTTCAGAGCCAAGTACAGGTGGAAGCATAAGAGAAATTGCTTCTTTCGTAAAGGGTAGTGACTTTTTTTTTGGAGTTGGTCTTATACTAGTAATCAGTGGGTCAGAACTGAGCAAAAGTCTATTTATAACATCTTTGTTACACTGAACCCTCGAAAACTTTCTAGCAAAATTCTGCCTGTAAAGCCGAAAATGTTTATTTCGTGCCTCAGACGCTTCTTCTGATAATAGCCCGATAGGCAACAATGCCTCACTCATTACAGTTGCGCCATGTACTAAAATCTTGTGCATTGTAGGTGTCATAGGATGCCAGGGATATAGAGTAACGTAAAGTTTTGCAGTGTCTAAGCAATAATTGGCAAACTCGTGCAAATGGATTTTGTGACCACTTGTAATTACTTCAGTAATAACTTTGATCCGGTAGATGAAATCCAATGCAATTCCAGTTATTTCTGCAGCTAATTCAGGATTGGAAAAAAATCGTCTGCTGGTGTTACCATCGTTGCTGTTTCCAAATCCAGTCTTCGGTACATCCACTATTAGCCCTAATTCACTTCTAAATTTTTCTTGGATAGTTTTTTTCCTCTCATTAACAATAGTTTTGTCCTCATCCGATCTTAATTGCCACTTTTTTACTGTGAGTTTATACGATAGGTGTAATATGCTCTCAAATAGACGAATTCTGGCGTGCAAAGTAGATAATCCGAAAGAAAGTGCATCTACGTCTATATCCCTTTTGATTTTCAAATTGTTAAATTCTTTTGAAGTAGCCCCACAAATATAGCACTTCATTGTGGACGTAGTTTGTGTTGCGGCATTACATACTTTTGCATCTATCATTGTAAATACCATTGTATGTTTTATGGAATATAACTTTCCTTCCATTAAAAAATTAGTGTTTTGTAATGTAGTAATGGCATCTTGTACATAATTAATTTCTTCTTGGATTACATCTACAGTTTCTTTAACAAATCTGATGCGAATAGGTCTACAATATCGCGGTGATGAAGGAGTTGGATTTTGCCATAATATTTTCTCCTTTTTTGCACCATATCTTAGTCGAAGCGGTACGAAACTACTCTGAAAAATATGAGAATCAGAAGCATCATTTTTCATCTTTTGCTTAAATTGTGCCTGGTGTGATCCATCGCAGCCCCATTTGCTTATTAGTTCGAGGGAGTTGCATTCTTCTATTTGTGAATCACATAAAACATCTTTTAAATATGTAAGTAATCTACTTGCAGTATGATTAAGCAAATCCTGAAGATTTATTTGAGCACATGTTTCCGTTACTTCAAATGATTCTTTTGGAGGATAGCATTCACTTTTCTCTCTCTGCAGAATATTGTAGCTAGGATAAACCTTCTTAGCGGCACTTCGGATTATTTCATATTGTTTTCGAGAAAGATCAGCTTCTACAAATATAGAAAGAGCCTTTAGAGGGGTTAGCTGTTTTACTTTATCCTCTTGTGCAGCTTTGTATGCTTTTTTTATTTTTGTAGCTCTTGCCGGAGAAGACACAATTTCTTTAAGCAGACCTGAGGCATCTTTTTTTCCAGACGTTTGTAGTTGTGTTTGGGTAGCGTGCATCAATAAATCAGCATCGGTTTGAGTTCGCAAGATTTCAGTTTTTCTTCTCTTACTTCTTTCGGTCAATTCAACAAACGGCTTTTGTAGTCGTTTTGAAGACGAACTCCCAAAAAAAGGTATTGTCACTGTTCCTTCCAGCCATTTGGCATGCATGCTTACAAATCGATCCTTTTTTCTTTGTGCTGAATGCCAAAATATTTTAAAAAAATATTTGAATTTCTTTAAGCATTGATTTACTACTGATATGTCACTATCTCCCTGACATTTTGAATTTTCGCACAATTTTCTAACTAAAAATTGTAATTTCTCTTCAACGAGTTTAGAACTACATTCTTGTATAATTTGGAATAACTCTAAATTCGTATACACTTTTTCCATTTTACTCTCGAAGCTTCAAAATGGTTCTGATAACAATTTTATGCAAAAACCACAATATATATTTAAAAAAACTAAGTACCTAGAGCCCAGATTTGATTTTTTATTATATATTATTTTTGTTGTTAATGATTTTAAAAGTTATGCAAAACAGGTACATTTATTTTGCTCTATTAAATAACGTCCTTTAGCGGCCGCACAGGTGGTTAAAACCCGTTACTTACTGTTTCGCACATCCCTTTTTTTACACAGGTAATATTAGGCTTAGATGTAATAATTTAAATAAAAACCATCTACGTACAACCAAAACATTTTATGACTGACGAAAGGGTTTCTATCATATGTACCTATGCAAGATGAGCAAAAACAGAAAAAAGGTAAAAAAAATTTGTTTGCTCTATTAAATAACGTCCTTTAGCGGCCGCACAGGTGGTTAAAACCCGTTACTTACTGTTTCGCACATCCCTTTTTTTACACAGGTAATATTAGGCTTAGATGTAATAATTTAAATAAAAACCATCTACGTACAACCAAAACATTTTATGACTGACGAAAGGGTTTCTATCATATGTACCTATGCAAGATGAGCAAAAACAGAAAAAAGGTGAAATTTTCAAAAAATCATAAAAAAAAATGGCGCAACAACGCGCAACGTTTTTTTTTTTTAATTTAAAAGTAGAGATTTCAAATTTTATCGTGATGTATAAAATTTTTAAGAACTCAGCGGAACTCACCTTCAAAAACCTTTTAAATTTTTTTTTTTTACAAAAAAGTGAACAAAAAAATCGTTTTTTTTAATTTCGTACTAATTTTTTTATCATAAAAAATTCAAATAAAATTTTTCTAAAAATTTTCATAATTAGCTGTTTATATAGTCTTTCACAGAAAAAAAAATTCAATGTAAAATCTTTATTCGTTTATCTACAAAAAAATATATTGTAAACCTCCCAAAACCGTAAAAAGTCAATGAACACGCATGCAATTTAATCAACTTTCCTGGTTTTAACAGTGTCCCAAAACCACAAATCTCAAGCAAAAGACTTGAAAATTCACTATACGATGCAGAACTTTGTTGTCTGTCGAGCTGCGTACTTAAATTTTTCCATTTCTTAAAAAAAATTTTTTGCTTAATGTCCGGCTAGATTGGCAAAAAACCCCTATGTGCGTCGTCCTAAGACCCTTCCTCACGGTGCTCTTAACACTGGGTCAAAACAAAGCGTTGACCAGCGCCCCCTTTCCCCTTCGCAGCAAAGCCGTGGCACCAGAGCAAGGGTACCGACTTCGAATTCATGCATTTGGACACTTCATCCCCCTCGGTAAAGGGCGGAGCCTATCTAACACTCCTACCGTTTTATGGCCAAATGGCAACCGGTTGCAATGGAACTCCACACCGAGCAACAAGTTACTCTACCCGCGATATGGGTATTAAACCACAACCACCACGTTACTCCCCCGAAGGGGCCTCACCATAACCAGGTTGGGACCGAGGTCCCGAGGTCAGCTTCGTAGCCTAAACTACTACCAGTTGGACTCCAAACGGTACCGGGACTGGTGGCCCACAGCAAACAGCAGCACACAACACCAGCAAACCGCAACACTGCAAACAGCGACACAGGAACTGCAATTCCGGAGTTGCGGGAAGATACCACGCACATTCACATAAAGGGACTATTACATCACCAATAGACAATATAACAAAACAATAAACAGCCGCCCTCACGAGCGACACTTTGGCCACCTCGCGCGACACCAGCAAGGGACATCACGCACAAACAATGACCACAAAAACAACAATAAACACAGCTGCCCTCACGGACAGACTCAACGTTCACAGGTGACCAACGGCAAACAACGACGCAGCACAAGTGGATCACGAACAGAGCAGGGGGCCGTTCCGGAAATCAGCCGACAGCATGCCGCTACTCCACCAAGGCACTCCCATCTTAAGCCCCAAGGGACCAGAGACACAAGTGACCTAGCGCAAGCAACAGCAGCATGGGCAAATCACCAGACACCAACACAGCGAGCTTCCACCAAAACCAGCAACCGACCTCCGAGCACGAAGCAATGCGCAGAGCGAACAGTTCGACGATATACGCGAGCGTCGGTTCGCAAATGACTACGAACGAGCCCACCTCCACTATCTCCTTCTTCTCCTAATAAACACATTACGGGCAAATTGCCCCAACCGCCCCATCGTCCGATCGTCCTTTAAGGCCCTACTATAATCCCAACCCGCCCCAGTATGAGTGATGCCTATACTATCTACGTCCCTAATGTCATCATAGTAATGGCACTCGGCAATAACGTGCCACACGTCCTCAGTTCCCATCCCATGATCGTTGAGTTGTAATTAAGACAACTGGTTGTGATCAGTTGTAATTTTTGTTATGTTTTTGTTCACCGCAATATAGCAAAGTTGTTAACCATAATACAAAAATTAAGAAATTACAACTCAACTGAGTTGAGTTTTAAACCGTAATAGGGGCCACAGTTTTGTCGAGAGCAATTTCAACACCGTTTTGTGCACCCCATTCATTAACTATGCGCATGACCTGCTCACCCTTCGCCTCCAGAATACCACGAGACTGCCCCTGCATTACTGAGATGGAGATTACGGGGCCCTTAGATGTGGGAGCTAGCTCATGCCCCGCAGTGCTAGCTCTTTTTAGGATTCTTGTGAAGACTGGTGATTACCCCGCTGGTTGTTTCTGGGCGGTGAAGCAGATCTTGAACGTTTTCTTGGTGTTTTGCAGTTACGCTGTATGTGACCAGTCTTACCGCAGTTAAAGCATTTGGCTTTGTTTTAAGATTGCTTTTCACCTAAAGCCTTAATAATTGGCGCTCCGCGCTCCGTTGCCAGATTTCTTTTTTATCGTATAAGTGGGGGATAATGCCTAATTGTGTAATTTAAAAAACAGATGAATAATAAACGTACACTTGAAGCTACATCGCCTGATTACACTGAAAAGAATAGTAAAAAACATTTGTATTGTCAGAATATGGCTGAAAACAGTCAATTAGCGTCCCAAGACGTTTTCTCGTGGAGTAGGTTTAGCTGAAAGATGTTGCTAGAAAAATAGACCTAGTAGTGATCCAAACTGAGATACAAGAATTAAAAGAAGAGAACATAAGACTTAATAATGATATTAAAAACCTCACATCACGTCTTGAGTACATTGACCGTAGGTCGCGTTCTTCTAATGTTGTTGTTGCCGGTTTGAATCGTAAAAATGTACAAACTGCTAGAGAAAGATTTACAAAACTATGCAGTGATGTATTAAAAGTCAACGCTGATGTTGTGTCAACCCGCATGATCTCTTTTAGTAAATCGTTTTTGTTCAGCTTAGGATCGAGTTCGCAGGCTTACAACGTCGTTGCTGCTTAGGGTTTATTAAAAGGTTAAGATGTGTTCATTCAAAAAGATTACACTGAAGATGAACAAAATGTGCGATATAACCTGAGACAATTAAGCAAAAATATTTCAAAAGCTAATTATTCTGTTAAAGTCAGGCTTGGTGAGTTTTGTATATTTATAAATAACAACAAATATACGTGGTCCAATGGCAAAGTTTGTGCTGATTCTGTTAATTATGCTGAGTACTTAAAACATCTTTTATCAGAATGTAATTTCGTTGTTGATGTTTACATTAAGGATAGTAGGAATACAGTAGATTGTAATGTTAAAAATGTAGATATTTCAAATTCCCAATAGCAATTTTATTTATGCCATTTAGTTTCATATAATGTACCAAACCTTAAAAAATCATTAAAATTTAGTAAATTTATTACATATATCAATAATTTTGATGTATTTTTTTCTTTTTGAAACCCATGTTACAGCTGATAGAAAGCACTTGTTTTCGTCATATTTTAATAATTATTGTTTATATTGGATTGCAGCTACGAAAACGCATAGAGCTGGTCGTGCTAGTGGTGGCTGTTTATATGGTTTCAAAAAAAATCTTAAAAATACTTATGCTTTTAAATTTTAAAACATCTCCAATAATAAGGTATTAAGCGCTAAATTTGAAGGTAATGTGTTTTACTTTATCCCAAGTTATTTAAACTGCACTAAATGAAATAATGAATTCGAAAAATTTGAAGAATTTGTACAGGAACTTGATCCTTCAAATTTTTGTATTGTTGGTGATCTAAATGCGAGAATTGCAAATGAACAAGTTTTAGATGGTAACTTTTTGAAAGATTTACCACATATTAATAAATCTAGATCTTCAAAAGACAAAGAACTTAATGCACAAGGCAAAAAATTGATGAATCTTATTGAAAATGTCGGTGGGATTGTACTTAATGGTAGAACTGGTAACGATGATCTAGGGGAATTCAGCTTTTGTGGGGTTATGGGTAGTTCTGTTATTGGTTATTGTATTTGTTCACTTAACTTTCTACAATACGTTGATGATTTCTTTATCGCATCCAAGCCGTTTTCTGACCATATGCCACTATGCTTAAAAATTAAATCATCGTGCCGTGTTGTTAGTAACGGGTGTTTTTTTCAGTGGTATAGAACTTCGAATTGAAATAAAACACAAGAAAATCGTTTTAATGACCATCAATTTGGCTTTATTGGAAGGATAATTTTATGCCATTAATGTTTAAATATGATTTCAGGCATGTGGCCGCCGCGGCTGGCTCGAATAAAGCCAATTCTACAGGTCCAATTTTCAACCACTTTTTCGAGCATATGGGGCCGTATGTCGGCAATAACGCCACGAATGTTGGCTTCCAATTCCCCTAACGTTTCTGGTTTGTTGGCGTAGACGAGCGACTTCACATATCCCCAAAGAAAATAATCCAGTGGTATCAAGTCACACGATCTTGGTGGCCAATTGACAGGTCCATTCCGCGAAATTATGCGCTCATCGAATGTTTCCTTCAATAAATCGATTGTGGCGTGCGCTGTGTGGCATGTAGCGCCGTCTTGTTGGAACCACAACTCATCCACATTCATGCCATCCAATTCGGGAACAAAATAGTCGGTTATCATGGCTCTATACCGGTCTTCATTAACGGTAACTGCCTCTCCAGCATTATTTCGGAAGAAGTATGGCCCAATGACTCCACCAGTCCATAGAGCACACCAAACAGTCAGTTTTTGTGGATGTAATGGCGTCTCAAGGGTCTCATGTGGATTCTCTTCACTCCAAATGCGGCAATTTTGCTTGTTGACGTAGCCATTCAACCAAAAATGAGCCTCATCACTGAACTAAATTTTGCGATGAAAATCAGCATCGAGATCAATCTCATTTTCGGCCCATACACCAAAATCACGACGCATTGCATGGTCTCGCAGCTTTAATTCTTGCACAAGCTGGATCTTGTAAGGTCGCAAGCCAAGATCTTTGCGCAAAATCTTCCATAAAGTTGATGGACAAAGCTCCAATTGCTGTGCACGGTGGCGAATCGATTCATTCGGGACCTCTTCAACACTTTGCTCTACAGCGGCAATTGTTTCTTCGGTGCGCACTGTTCGACGTCTCTGCGGATGCGTATTATCACATAGAGTAAACGTAGTGCGAAAACGATCCATGGTTAACCGAATTAATTGCTCTGATGGACGATTATGTCGACCATAAAATGGACGTAGCTTGCGGTAAACTTCGCGAACTGAACCGTTATTTTTGAAATAAATTTGCACGATTTGCAAGCGTTGTTCTTTTGTCAACCTGTTCATGATGAAATGGCAAACCAAACTGAACATAAATGACATTAGAGCTGCCAGATTTGACCACAAAATGCCAGTTTTATCTCTATTCGAAAAACAAACCTGTAAAAAAAACACCCTATACTAATGAGAATAATTCAATCCAAAGACTGCGTTGGAACAGTAAATTGTCTGATAAATACAAGGAAAATCTTTCATTACTTGCTAGCAATGTTGATATAGTCTAATGAAACGGTTGATGAATTGGTTGTACATCTATGTAACAAAATAAAGTTGGCTAATGTTACTAAGGTAAACAAACGTTTTTTTGAACCCAAGCAGAAATGGTTTGATTGGAAATGTGCTCGTGCTAGGAAACTTATGCTAAAGAGGCTTAAGAGTTATAGGAAAAAGCACAATTCGGTAAACAAATCTCGATATTTTGCATCTAGAGCTTGCTATCTTAAGATATGTAATAAAAAGAAAATAGATTTGTATAATAAAAATATTGAAATGTAGCAGTGATTGATGGAAGCTAACCAACTCTATAAAATCGCGTTCATATTCTGTTAAAGGTTCAATAAATTCCGACGATTTTCGTTCTCACTTTAGTTCGTTACTGCAGGCAGATGTTGATTCCCAGACTGGTCAGCTGGTCAATGCCATATTTTATTGATCCGATCCTAGACTCACCCATGGAAATGTGTGAACTTTTCTTCGTTTTAAAATCACTTAAGGATAATAAATCTCCTGGTCAAGATGGTATCTGTTATGAATTTTATAAAAATGCTCCTAATTCTTTTAATAATGAAATGTTATCTGTCTTTAACAAAATTTTCCTACATAAACAAATTCCATCCAGCTACCGAAAATCTATACTGATACCTCTTTTCAAAAAAGGTGATACCAATCTCCCATCAAACTATCGAGGGTTATCGCTGCCTAATACCTCATGCAAAATATTTAATACCATTATACTGAATCGTTTAACGGAATGGATAGATCGTCACATGATTCTGAATGAATTTCAAGCCGGATTTAGAAAGAATTATTCAACCGTTGACAACATTTTTAACCTCGTTAATATTGTGTATTTAAACAAGGCAAACCATAATAACACATATGCTTTCTTTGTTGATTTTTCGTGCGCATTTGATACGATTCCTCGTAATAGTTTATTTTACAAGCTCTCATGCCTTGGTATGTCGTCGAAAATAATAAGAATTTAACAGCACTTGTATGAAAATACGAAAAGTTGTATTTGGGATGGAAACTCTTATTCTGATCCATTTGCAGTTGAAATAGGTGTAAAGCAGGGTTGTATATTAAGCCCTCTATTATTCTCATTATACGTTAATGATTTGGCAGATGAGTTACCTGGGGGTGTAAATGTTGCGGACGTTAATGTTAGAATACTGCTCTGTGCCGACGACCTTGTTATATTATCAGATACTCCAACAGAATTGCAAAAAATGATTGATTGTTTATACAATTATTATTCAACGTGGTCCTTGAAAGCTAATCTAGATAAATCTAAAATAGTGGTATTTCGTTCCGGTACTAGAATTTCTTAAATTTTAAACTGAGTTTTTGGTGGTGATAATATTGAGATTGTAAACAGTTATAAATATCTTGGTGTAGACATTACATATAATCTCTCCTTTAGAAAACACTTGAACAATAAATTAGCAGCCTCGAAACTGGCGATAAACGCTACTTGGTCCAAATACATAAACAATCCTCAAATCTCACAGTTTTTTTTTTTTTTCTCATTATTTATTTATTGAATCTTCATATATTAAATATGAACTAACAATAATTAATCAAATCTTAACCTTATACGTTATTTTATGTCCTGCCAGTGCCAGACAAAAATTTTCATCATCACAGGTTCTGTTCACTTATATAGGTGTTTATCGCTCATCTAATTGGATAAGTGCTGCAGTGTCTCTTCTTCTTAAGCGAGTGTGGCCGCTATCATTTAAAATATTTCGTGCTAGTGGGTTCGGATGCAATTCGAGCCTTTTTAAGTATTTTACTTCATATTTCGTAATCATAGTTTTGACTGATGGAATATTGAGATCCTTGTGCATATTTGAGTTTTTTACATACCAAGGGGCAGCTGTGATTATTCCAAGAATTTTATTTTTGGCGCCTTTGAATTTTTTCTATATTAGAGGCCGAGGCAGTGCCCCATAACTGAATACCAAAGCACCAGACTGGCTTTAAGATGGAGTTGTAAAGAAGAAGTTTGCAGTCGAGACTAAGGACAGAGTTTCTACCAATAAGCCAATGAATTTGAATGGCTTTTAGTTTCATTTGAGTTAATTTTGCCTATATATGGCATTTCCACGTTAATCGCCGATGCAGATGTATACCGAGATATTTTACATGCGAATGTTGAGGAATTATTTGATTATTGATTGTAATATGGGGGCAAGATTCCCGGCGCAAGGTGAATGTTATATGCACGCATTTTTGCTCATTGACCATTATCCTCCATTGTCTTAACCATATTTCTAGTTGAAATATATGATGCTGTAAGTAACGAGATGCTTCGTAACGGTTTTCGTGGACGCTTAGAAAAGCTGTATCGTCTGCAAATGTTGAAGTTTGGGTGTAGTTGCTTGTTGGCATGTCCGAAGTATAAATTAAGTATAATAGAGGGCCCAGGATGCTGCCTTGTGGGACTCCAGCGCCAATGGGCTAAGGTGAACTTAAGAAATTTCCTTCTTTAATAATAAATTGACGACCGACTAAGTAGCTTTCTAGCAGCTTGTGTGTGTTTGCTGGTAAATTTTGCTTCAATTTATGTAATAAGCCTTCATGCCAGACTTTATCAAAAGTTTGCGAAACATCGATGAAGAGTGCTGAGCAATATTTTTTTTCTTCAAATGCTTTTCTTATGACATTAACTATTCGATGAGTCTGTTCGATTGTGCTGTGTTTTCTTCTAAATCCGAACTGATGGTTTGGAATACATCTATTTTCACTTAAAATCGGTGTTAATTTTGAAACTAATAATTTCTCAAACAGCTTTGACATATTTGATAATAAGCTAATAGGCCTATGTGACTCAACTTTTGTATGATCTTTACCTGGCTTTGGTATCATGGTAACTAAGGGAACCTTCCATTTTTGAGGATAGTATTCAAGGCGTAAAATAGCATTAAAAATAAAAAGAATAATTTTCTTTGCTGTGCGAGGTAGCTCTAAAAGCATTTTATTACTGATTTTATCAATACCAGGTGCCTTCTTAGTGTTTAAGTCACAAATAGCCTGTTCGATTTCTCTTATCTCAAATCTGAGGGGAATAGCTGCTCTAGCAGCAACAGGTGGTAACTCTACCGCAATATTGTGAGATATATTTGGTGTAAATACGTTTTTCAAGTGACTAACAAACAGATTTCCCTTTTCAATATCGTTTCTTGCCCAACTACCATTCAAGTTTCTTAATGGTGGCTTTGATATAACTGGCCTTTTTAGATTTCTAGCTGCACGCCATAATGAGTAGTCAGATTGTGGAGTTGCATCAAGTTCCTTAAGATATTTTTCTAGAGAAGCCGTTTTCTGAGTCTGCAGTAACTTTCTTAGCCTTTTTGTGTACTCTTTTAATAAATTCTTAAGTTGCGGGGATCTGTACAGTTGCCACTCTCTCCTTTTTTCAGTCAAGAGCCGCTCGACATCTGAAGAATATATTTTATTATTTTTAATTTTTTTGGGGGTAACGCTGGAATGTTGAACAGCTAGTTTAAGATAACTGTCAAAGTTAACAATAGAAAGCAGAATATTTTCTAGGCAATGGGCACTGAGAAATTTTTTATATTTTAATCAATTTATTTGTGTGGCTGACGTCGCTAAGAACAATAAGGAGATACAATTCTATTTGGGTTCGATATAGTAACAATTGTAGGTGTGTGGTCGGATGATAATTCTAAGGAAGCTTCAACATGAATCGTTTCTGTTGGGATGTTTTTAACCACGCCAAAGTCGATAAAATCTGGATTTTTTTGCTGATCAGTAGGCCAATATGTTGGTTGTCCGGTCGCGACCACGTTTAAACCCATTTTAGAGATTGTGTTAAACAAAACACGACCTTTTGGTGTTATAAGTCGTGACCCCCAGAAGGTATGTTTAGCGTTATAATCGCCAGCGGCGAGGAAACAGGGTCCTAATGATTTATAATATTTATAATATTGGCTTTCTGATATGGCAAATCTAGGTGGAGAGTATAAAGAAGAAATTACTAAGTTTCGATTTAGCTCTTCAACACAAATGTTCGTTGCTTGCAGATAATCTTCACAATGATCAAACATTAAGTAGTGTTTGATTAGTGCTTTTATCAAAATGGCAGAGCCTCCTTAAGCTCTATCTCGAGGGTCCTTAGTATCATATAGTATATAACCATTGATTTTAAACGTTTTTCTTGTGGTCAAGTGAGTTTCAGAAACCAACATGACATCAATTTGTTTATTTTTTAGAAAGTATTCTAATTCATTTTTATGTTGGCGGATGCCGTTTGCGTTCCAAAAACAGATTTTTAAACAGTTCATGGCTTGTTAAGTACAGCTTGCAATAACATTGATTGCATTCTTAGAATTTCCTGTTGTTAATACGAGGTTTTATTAATAAGTAAAAGTACAAAGTTCATTAAGTTAAAGGCGGGATATTTACATAGTTGCATTATAAAGTAATTCAAGAAATAAGTATGCATTTACATTTCAATGTTATAACATAAATTATGTCAACACCCCTTCTCAATATTATAAATATTGTTCATAAGTAAATTCATTAATATAATACAATGTAAGTTAAAAAAAAATAAAAGAAAAATAATTTAATAAGTTTATCCATTCAATCCAATGAGCTCCCGAATTTTACACATTCGTATTCTTTGTAGTGGTTTGGTAAGAATGTCAGCCAACATCAGTTCTGTGTTGCAATATTCATATGTAACTTTTCTTGTCCTTAGCAAGTCGCGAACAAAAAAGTATTTTACGTCTATGTGTTTAGTTCTAGGAGATATTTTTTCATCCTGCAGCATTTTTAAGCAGCTTTGGTTGTCCTCAAAAATTACAGGATCTCTAACATCAACTTTAAACTCCCCTAATAGTTGGCAAATCCATAAAAATTCTTGAGATGCCTCGGCAAGGGAAACAAATTCAGCCTCAGTAGAAGACAACGTTACGTTTACTTGCTTTCGGCTGGCATAACTGATAACCGCCTCACCAAGCATAAAAATAAATCCACTGGTAGATTTACGGCCATTTAACTCTCCTGCCCAGTCAGCATCAGCATATCCTCTTAGGTCCAGGTTTGATTTAGATCCTACGCACAGCTTTAAATTCTTGGTGCCCTTGAGGTATTTGATAACTCGCTTTAACTCGTTCCAATCATAATTATTCGGTTTGCTGATTTTTCGAGACAAAATTGAAACTGCCACAGCAATATCAGGTCGTGTATTGTTTGAGACATACAACAGCGCACCTATAGCCTTTCGATATAAATTGATGTTGTCAAGAAGGTCTTCAGAATTCAATTTAAGATACCCTGGATCCATTGGTATTGGAGAAGCTTTTGCATCTTGAAGGTTAAAGTCATTCAGCATTTTATCAATATATCTCGTTTGAGACAAATAAAATACACTATCTTCAACCGCAATCTCAATACCCAGATAAAGGTTCAGATCACCCAAAACAGTCAATTCAAAATTAGATTTCAAGACAGAAATAATATTATCAATTTCCATATCATGCTTCGATGCGATAATTATGTCATCAACATAAATCAGGATATAAAGGATTGAGTCACTATTTCATTTGACATACAGACAGGGTTCAGTTATTCCCCTTCTGAAACCTGAATCAATTAAAGTTTTGTTGATTCGGAGATTCCAACACCTGGCTGATTGTTTGAGCCCATATATGCTATTGTTCAACCTACATGCATAATATTCTTTTCCAGGCATAATATAACCCTCTGGTTGTTGCATGAAAATTTCCGTGTCCAGTTTACCATAAAGGAATGCTGTTTTAATATCGACGTGCTTTACCTTCATTTTTCTAAAGCTTGCAATAGCCAATAAACTTCTAAACGTGGCTTGTTTTACAACGGGTGCAAAGACCTCATCATAGTTTTCCCCATACTTCTGTGAAAAACCTTTTGCTACTAACCTAGCCCTGTATTTACTTTCACCGTTGATTAAATGTTTGATTTTATATACCCATTTGCAACCAATCAGTTTGGTACCCTTTGGTAACTCCACCAAATCCCACGCATTATTTTCTTGAAGTGCCTTAATTCCATCTTCCATTGCCTTTAGCCAAAAACCATTGTTGGATCTAGATACTGCATCTTCGTAGCTTATTGGATCATCTTCTTCATATATTTTGTATCCAAACTTTTTAGGAGGTACACCCTTAGTGACCCTAGATGATTTCCTAGAATTATCGTCATTTTTATTTATAGAAGGTGATACTAATTCCTCTGCAGATTCAAAACCATGAAAATCATCAGTACTTATTTCGTCAATTTCGCCAGCATTTGGTGAATTAGAATCTAAGTTCTGTGAACTCTGAATTGACAATTTTTCCTCACTCCCATTGTTAGCATCACTTATAAAAGAATTGATTGGTGGCACAACGTTTAGATTATCATCAATGTTTCTTATTACGATTTCTTCAGTAGGTTTGTTACCAACACTACCCTTAGACGGTTTATTTGCATCAGCACAGTCTCCAGATTCTAAAAACTTTACATCGCGACTTATTATTATTTTGTTTATTTTGGTATTTAACAGACGAAACGCTTTCGACTCATCTGAGTAGCCCACCAAATGGCATTTGATAGCGACTTCATCTAATTTTCTTATTTTCTGTTTATTAACATGTGCATATGCAACAGTACCAAATATTCGAACATGATTCAATTTTGGAGGTTTACCATACCACAATTGGAATGGTGTCAAATTTACTGCAGTAGACATAATGCGGGTTTGAATATAGTTAGCGTTATTTACTGCTTCGGCCCAAAATTTAATTTCCATATTTGCATCAAATAACATACATCTCGCCATTTCCATCAAACTTCTATTTTTTCGTTCGGCAACTCCATTCTGCTCAGGAGTATAGGGTGCCGTAAGCTGATGTATAACGCCTTTACTCTTGAAATAGTTTTTCATTTCCTTGTTCACAAACTCACAACCTCGATCTGTTCTCAAAATTCTAAGTCGCTTCTTAAATTGATTTTCTGTTCCTTCCATAAACTGCCTTATTTTTTCATATGCCATAACCTTAGATGCAAGAAAAAATATAGTGCAATACCTACTATAATCATCTATCATCGTCAAAAAATATCTATTGCCATTGGGTGTTGTATTTTGCATTGGACCGCAAAGATCACAGTGTACCAAATCTAAAATTTCTTTTGATTTTGTTTGTGACGCCTTAGGGAAGTTATTTCTACTAAGCTTTCCCTTTAAACAAATTTCGCAATTTGATGAACACTTGCATTTTGCTATTTTTATTCCGAGCACTAACTCTTTAGATACAGACATATTTATTGCAGGTATATTCTTGTGACCAAATCTACGATGCCAGATATGAACACAATCAGTCTTACATTCTGACACATTAAACGCCTTTTGTTGATGATTTAAAACGAACAAATTATTTCTTAAGAAGCTTGTAGCATATATTTTACCATTCTTCGAAATTTTGCAACTATTGCCGTTAAAAGAAATATTGAAACCAATGTTTGTTAAACGACGAACAGACAAAAGATTGCAGTCTAATTTAGGGATAAACAAAACGTCTTTAATACAAATTTCAATATTGTTACAAAATAATTTGCAATCACCCTTGCCACATACGTTTACCTCAGTACCATTTGCCATGTATACAGTATCCTCTAGTCTTTTCAAATTTAAAAAATATTTTTCTTCGCAGCACATGTGGTTTGTCGCTGCAGAATCTACATACCACTCGCAATTTGTTCTTTGTTGCATTACGCCAAAACAAACATCACTTGTATCATTTTTTACAATATGTGCACGATTGTTGTTTTTCTTCTTTTCAGTACAGTTTCTTTTTATGTGGCCTGACTTACCACATGAGTAACATTTTGGCAAAAATTTCTTCTTTTGCACCTTAAAAGCAGCTTCATTTTCTTGTTCATGACCGCATTTACGTTTGTGTTCCTGTAGTAATTTTTCTTTGACGAAATCTATTGTGAGATCGACTTCCGGACGCATTTCTAATGACGAAATTAAATTGTTGTAATCATCCGGCAATGTGCCCAGCAAAAATGCCACAGTTTTGTTTTCCTCCAAATTTTCACCTAAATCTCTCAGACGACCCACAATAGATAAAAATTCATTAATATGATCTTCCATACTTTGACCGCTAACCAACCTTTTTGAAGACATTAATCTCAGGAGACTTACTTTATTGGTTATGCTAGATTTTTGATGGTGCTTCTTTAACGTGTCCCAAAATTCCTTTGCTGTACTTAGTTGTTTTATTAAAATCTTTTGAGACTCCTCGACAGCCAAACCTATTGTTGCTCTTGCCTTCCCATCACGGCTTAACCATTTTACATCCTGTTGTGCAGGGGCATTATTCATTACAACGTCCCACAACTCCCTCTCCAGTAACAAAAGCTCCATGATGAACTTCCACACATGATAGTTGCTGTTTGATAACTTTGGGAATTGAGCCATTGACGTATTCATCTTTATACAGTCTTATATTAAAATAGTCTTTTAATTATTAAAACTTCCAAGAAAAAAATATTTCGTTTTTAAAAAAAACGCGTGTTAGCCCATAACCTGTTGTTAATACGAGGTTTTATTAATAAGTAAAAGTACAAAGTTCATTAAGTTAAAGGCGGGATATTTACATAGTTGCATTATAAAGTAATTCAAGAAATAAGAATGCATTTACATTTCAATGTTATAACATAAATTATGTCAACATTATTGTGTTCGTAAAATTATTAACTGTTTGCACTAATGTTTCCATGGTTTTTTCAAGACGACTTAAATTAGAAACTGGAGTTTCTTCATTAATTGGCGAAGCACCTTGCATTGGCACATGGTTTGACTTTAGAATGTTAGCGTAGGAGGTTCTGTTATTACTAGGCTGTGGAGCCTGAATGTCATAAGTATTTAGCTGATTTGTTACCTGCATTTGAGGGGAATTAGTTTTCGGTCCAACCGACTGCTTGACGATAGTGTATACAGGACATCCTCTATAATTGGCTGTGTGATTACCGCCAAAATTGCAACATTTTTTAACGTTGGAGTCATTTTTAGATTTATCGCAAAGAACTGTACCATGTAATTCACCACATACTACGCAAACAGGGGTAAGTAGCAGTATGCCTTAGTATGACCATATTCCTGGCAGTTCAAACACTGAACGGGTCCATTTCTTTTGTGCGGCTCCTCTATTGTGATTTTTCTGTACAGTATATATTTTAAACTGTAAATAGGGTGCGTTTCGTTTTTTCTTAGGTTAACGTCGCCGGGCTCCGGCTCCACTCGAAATAGTGGTTGGGGGTTTTTTCCCTATTTTTAATATTTACCACATGTTTTATTTTGAAGCCTTTTTCTTCCAAGACAGTTTTTATTTCTGCTGGGTCCACACATGAGTCAATTCCCTTAATCACTACCTGAAGGCCTTTGCTGCTCTTCAGTTGGTATGTGTAAAAACTTTTTTCTAGTTCTTCAAATTTGTTTATTATTTTGCGAAATCATTATCATGATTGACTTGTATTTTTGTCTCGTTTATACTACCACGCTTGATAGCCGCTACGTAAAACGAATTTTCACCTATCACTGATATCAAACTCTTTATGAGTTCATTTGAATTATGCTCCCTAAGATATATCGGGGGAGGCTTGGACGATTTTATGACGTTTGGTGCTTCAGAGGATTCATCCTCCAGAATTGCAAAACGATTTTGAGAATTTATTTTATCAAAAGATGGTACTTTTGAGGCCGAAGCAACTGCTGCAGAGGTAGGGCTGCATCCCCGTTTAAGCACTGTTATGTACCTGTCCATACCAACTTGTACTGTAGGCTTTTGAGAAGTTTTTACTTGAGTTACTATGTTATCCATAGCGGCTGTTTTGGCGTTAACCGTATCATCACTTATTAAAGTTTTTTTTTGCACTGCGGCAGCGCTTGCAGTTAACAAACTTGTTATTGTATTTATTACGATCGACCGTATTTGTAAACAAAGAGGGTGAGGGGGAACGCGTTCGAGTAATAGGTTGAGCCGTTAAGTAATTGCTATCATCGATTCTTTTTTTGTTTTTACGTTTGTTTCGTCAACACTCACTGTAAAATAAGCATTTCTTTCATTTGGGGGATTCACAAGGTGTCATAAAGTCATAAGTCTTAAAATAATAACATGAAAAAATACGACTGTTGTGAACAACCCCTCATAATTCAGTGTGCTATTTTGAATTTAAATCAGCTGATTTAAAACAAATATAAAAAATAAATATTTACCAGACATCAATATATTTTTTAATTCTTATCCATGAATTGATAAATTAAACTGACTATTTTCCATTTTTTAGACGCAAATCACAAATAAATTTTATTTTGTTTGTTTGCCATACATCAGAGTCCTAAGCCAATACAATTTGAGGCCGCAAGTGTTTTGTTGCAAAAATTGTTATCCGCAGGTTAAATTTGGATATTAGCCGGATAAAACTATACCATCAATGGCGACGGCTACAAAAACTAATGCGGCTCTGCTTAGCCGCTCAGCGCAGGGCTCTTCTGATTAATTACGACAGCACAATAAACATAGCAAGCAAAGTTCTATTAATTTAAGATACTTTTTATTAACAAAGCAACAACAATATTTTTAAACCATGGTAAAATGTTAGAACATTATGACAATATAACATGATAGCACACCTTGTGAATACCCCAATTATGTTTTATTGTTTTTGCATTATTCGCATTCATAAGAGTTTTTTTTATATATTACTGTTTGTTTAATTGTGCTCTTATTTTTATTTGTTGTTTAAAAACCCCGAGAATAAAAAAAAGAATAAAGAAAAACAAGAAATGTTTTTGCTTAAAATGTATGTAGTATGTATATGTATGTGTGTGCATACATATATGTATTTTTGTTATTTGTAATTTTTAATATTTGTATTATAAATTTTATGTTCACTAGTTTAAAAATTATTTTAAAGCGTCCATTCATTCGCTGATCTTATATTATTTTTTAAAAAAAATAATATGATATTATAAATATACAATTATTTATGTTAAAAAAAACCCGTATGCCGAATTAAAAAAAAAAACTACGTCTGCATTCAACGAGCACGCAAGCAGAACTGACACAGTTACAGAATAATAAGCTTAGAATATTTCAAGCAGCATCCAGATCTATTATGTGATATGCAGCGCAAGTGTAGGGATATGTGAAATATGATGAGGTAGAAAAACTATTTAGATTTTTTATTAAGAAAATGTTGTATCTACCTACCGCTACACCAAATTACATTTTGTATATGGGAACAGACCTAGAGTCTCTATACGTATTTACCTTAAGACTTCACCTAGACTATATTAAGAAAGTATTAAGTATGAATCCTCACAGATTACCTCGTATTTTGGCATTAAAAATTATAGAACAAAATATTTGTTGGGCTAAAGAGTGGGAAAATCTATGTCAACATATACAGTTTACCCCTGATAACTCAATAGCTCCTCTTAGCAAACAGTGGAAACCTATATTGGACCAACTCAAACTCAAGGAACGTAATGATTACATAGAAAATGCAAAAAGTTCACAGTTTCATGATCTATATTCTATACTGGATTACAATGTTTCATCATTATATACTTCACGTACAGTCAGTTTAATAATAAGGGCTAGAGGTGGCTTATTAGATTTGAATGCAAGGTCTTTCAAAAGTAACACTGTTGTACAATGTGCAATTTAGATGCTTCGGAAAATACTTTTCACTTTATTGGTGTTTGCCCATTGTACAAAGAATTTAGAATGCAATATTTTGGTAAAACCATACTAAATTTGAATGAAGTTATATGTATGCTAAATGCCTTAAAAGTTTTCTCCCTGTATAAATATATAGAAGTTTGTTTAAAATATAGAAGATTTATTTTAAATGAATTTGTTTTTTAATTTTCCATGAGAATATTAACTTATAATTTATCTTGTTATTTTTATTAAAAATTATATAAAATCAATATTTTGTAAATAAAATTTACTTTCCTAGAATTGTGCCAATCTGGCTTACAACAAAATGTTATGCCATATATAGATTTAGGTATAAAACATATTGTAAATGAATTAAATATATACATACAAAAATCTATTAATAAATAATAAATAATAATAATAATATTTATTGTGTTCTTGTGCGGCAATCAAACAACACAATACGCGCCAATATTTGGCTTTTTTTTTAATAAATTTACTTTTTTGTGTTTTTTTTATTATGCGTTATATTTTATAAATAATTCTTTTTTATTATTGCTATTTACTGTTCAGTGTGAATATTTTTATTTTAGAAATTTAATAAAACTAAGTATTATTAAGATATTTGTCGTTAATATTTCTTAAAGAAAATATTTGTTAACTTAAAAACGAGAATAACAAATGTGTTAAAGTAACCGAGATTCCCATTTTCTAAACGATATCGGTAGTTAAATTCAGAAAGTTACAGAACTTAGTTACTGATATTTAACTATTTTTTAATTCTAAGTTACATTAACAGCCTGTTTATTTATTTCGAACGTTAACGTTCGCATAGAAAATTACATTTTAAACAAAAACAAATTTTAGAATTTTAATACAGTTATAATTCGATAATCCGGATAATTGATTGCAGACCCCAATCCGGAATAGCGAATTATCCGGATTACCGCATGCATGTATTTATTAAAAATTATAATAATTCATAACAAAATTAAACATAAAAACATAAATATTAATTTGTACAGTTCAGTTAAAAAAAAATACAGTTTCTACAATTTTTACTTTATCTAAAATAGATAAAGTCTTGTGTGCTCTCTTCACTGAAGGCATCTTGCATCAATACTAAACTAGAAACGCATGTGCAAACATACTCATATCACACTATTGTAACTGTACTTTTCAAAGCATGCTGTGATTTGAATAAAAAAATAAATAAAAACGGGTATTATTTAATCCGGACTATAGAGTTGCAATCAATCCGGATTATAGAATACGCAATGACTTTATTTTTCAAAGCATACTGTGGTTAGGTTAGGTTAGGTTAGGTTAGAGTGGCCGGTCACAAAGACCCCGCATAGACCAAATAGGTCCCTAGCGTTACCACAATTGTACGATAACCCACAGAAGAAAGTAAAAAGGTCAGTCAGATGTGATGGTATCCAAGGTACCCCACACTCTCTTGACGAATGCAAGGAGTCTCATTAACCCAATTCCAGAGACTTCCCCGAGATCTTGGAGATAATGATCTCCCAGACAGTTCGCCCTGGAGCGCACGAGTGCCGGACAGTAGCATAGCAAGTGCTCTACCGTCTCCTTTTCCCCTGGTACCCCACAAAATCTACAATTGTCACTATTCAACCGGCCCGCCCTATAGGCGTAAGCATACTGTGATTTCAATAAGAAAATATATAACAACGGGTGTTATTCAATCCGGACTATAAAATTGCAATCAATAAGGATTATTGAATACGCAATGAGCTGCATAATTCTGTCCGGATTACCGAATATTGCGGATTAGTGGAGTCCGGATTATCGAATTTACACTCTATGTTCCAAATTTTTAAGTTCGATTTATGCTGACACTATGTCTGCAATTAATCGAACACAAGAATAACAAACAAAAATTTAAACATACAAAAATTAATGACTCTTGCTTTTGACAACGATTGTTTAAGTTTTAAGTTAAGTTTTGATTAAAAAATGATTCAATTGCTCACTTACAATAAAACCGAACGGGTGGAAAATAAATTACATAAAAAAATATTTCTTTTTATTGTGAGTAATGAATTACATAATACGACTAGTCCATACACGCATGTAAAATATAGCCCACAAAGGACTAGGACAAATCCAAAGGTAACCCAAACGTATTGAAAAACATTGTCTATTTAGCGTTGCGATGTCCTAGAGCTGGACCATATAGCCCAGCTTTGCATTACAACGGAGTAATCTTAAAACTATTCCATATTCATACATACTCCTTGTGGATTAGTTTTGAAACTAATCAATGTATACTCCAAAGAATTAGTTTAAACTTCGTTTAAAAACGAAAACATTTCGTTTAACTACAAACTCTTTTTTAACAATGACATGGTCCATTCTTGCATTACCAATATTATTTGCAGGGTTCATTCATTTAATTTGTCGATATTGTGTACGTGTGTAGTGAATGCTAACGCAATGTGAATATCACTCACTGTGATTCTATGAATGATACCATTCATGAAGGTCTTTAGGATGTACGTACATTTTTTTTTCGGTGTTGTTATAAACAAGAAATAAAAACAAGGGCAGATAAATAAACCGTAATCAGTAAAAAAAACTTTATGAATTTGAATAATGAAAAAACTACATAACATAATAAAAGAAATTATTATGTGACAGTGAATGTTAACGAAAACAAAGTTATAAAACAAAAGACTGGATGATACTTGATGATCGGCTAGACCTATTGCTCGTACGCCTTCCCTCTCACCTTCTGTGTTTACAAATACTGTTGATAGCAAAACACTGAAAAATACTCAGCTGCAGCTTACGCAAGTGTTGCTGCAGCGGCAAAAACAAACTTAACAAGTTAAGAAACGATTAACCCAAAAACTGACACCATGGAAAATACAGAATCCCAAGCAAAAAGTCGAAAGCACCAAGAACAAGTTGGTATTGATACGTATTTAGCAGTGCTTAAACGGGGTCGCAGCTCTACCTCTTCTGCCCCAAAAGTATTGAAAGATGGTGAAACTGATAGAATAAGTTTCCAAAATCGTTTTTCAATTCTAGAGGATGAATCCTCTGAAGCAGCAAATGTGTAACGACAAGTTGCCGCTAAACTGCTGGGGGTAGACTCTGCGGCGGCCAGGGTCATCGGAAAGCGAAATAAAAACACGGTTCAATTACCAACGTTATAATACGTACACACACGTTTGTCGAGTAGCGTCACCTATGGTAGCGGGAGCAGAACCAAAGACCAGCACAAGGTTTACCACTCGAGTGTTGACCAAAGCCTCTGCTACCAACCTAGTGATGCTAAAGAAGAACACTGAGACAGCACAAGGTTGACCACTCGAGTGTTGTCCCAAGACCCTTCTATTCAGCGCAGCCGATGTGAGCATAAAGGCTCAGTTAGCCGGGAGTAACAGTAACGTTGCAAATCAGCTGCTTCATTTTGTTGAATGTGAAGCAATTAGAACGATTATAATTAGCAGTAAGATGTTACGTCTCAATCCGTACGAAATAGATTGGTCTCACTTTTTTACGTTAACGTTTCTGTTACTTCCGGCTAACTGAGCCTTAAGTAGTTCTTACCTTATGTCGATCCGACACCGACTGCACCAGTCGATGCTCGCGCTTTTGTACGATTTGTGTGTAGTGTGATAATACAGTTTGTCCTCTCACAACAAGATGGCGTGGTTTCGAACAGTTAAATTCAAATACAAATTCAATTATACAATTAAATTAAACATAAAATAACTTTTCTAAACATTAAATATTCATTCAAAGACTTATGTATAACTAAAGCTTCGTACAGACGGTGGTCAGATCTTACAATGTTGTCATTAAAATTGACTAAGAATGTCTTGCAACTGTGTGAACATTGTACGTTTTTTTCATTTGGCAGATGTATTAAATTAATGCATGTGACAATGGCACCATTGTCAGAAAAATGACAACATTGTAAGATCTGATCATCGTCTGTACGAACCTTAACATCAACGGAAGATAAGGAATTTAGTACTTATATAATAATAAAAACAAAAATCACAATAAAATGAATATAATAATGAAATGAACTACAATAAAACATGAAATTTAGTAATGCAATAAACGGGGCCCGACATATCCCTCCGTGTGGGCATAACGAACACGATGACTTTGCTCATCACAAATGTCATCAAATCGTCTAAGTCACCTCCGATATATCTTAGAGAGAGAGCAAAACTCAATTGAGTTAATAAAAAAAATATTTATATGTAGCTGCAATAAAGCGTGGTATAAAGATGATTTTCGTAAAATAATTACTTAATTTGAAGCACTTAATAGCAACGTAAATGTAGCAACTGTGACGGTAGTCATACTGCCAATTATAGAGGATGCCCTGTATTCTCTATTGTCAACGTTCGGTTGGACCGAAATCTCAATTAAGGGTGACAAATCAAGTAAACACCAATGACATTCAGGTACCGTAGCCTAGTAATAACACAACCTCCTGCGATAACGTCCTTAAATCAAACCATATGCCAATGCAAGGTGCTTTGCCAAATAATGATGAAATTCCCGTTTCTAATTTAAGTCGTCTAGAAAAAACCATGGAAACATTAGTGCAAACAGTTAATAATTTTACAAACACAATGGCTAATATGATGCAGGAAATTCTTAGAATGCAATCGATGTTATTGAAAAATTTGTTTTTGGAACTTAAGCGGCATCCGCCAACATAAAAATGACATAGAATACTTTCTTAAAAATAAGCAAATTTATGATCATAACATGAGTGCCCCGGTACGCTAGCTGGTAGAGAGCTATTCTATCAGCACCGGGGTTGCGGGTTCGATTCCCGCCAGAGACTCGGGTTTCGTTCCTGCAGACAAGCGTAGAACTTCGCGGGATTTGCTTAGGGAATTAAAAAAAAAATATTTAAAACTCATTTGAACTCAAGAAATACGTTAAAAATTAATGGATTTATATTAAATGACACCAAGGACACTCGAAGTTGTAGAGGTTCTGCCATGTTGACAAAAGCCCGAATATAACACTACTTAATGTGTGATCATTATGAAGATTATCTGCAAGCAACGAACATTTGGGTTGAAGAGCATAATCGAAACATAGTTATTTCATCTTTATACTCTCCACCTAGATTTGCAATATCAGAAAGCCAATATTATAAATATTTGAAATCATTAGGACCTTGTTTCCTGGCCGTTGGCGATTATAACGCTAAACATACCTTCTGGGGGTCACGACTTATAATACCGAAGGGTCGTGTTTTATTTAATACATTCTCTAAAATGATTCCAGATCTAATTGATTTGTCCGTCTTTTTACTCAGCGACGTCAGCCAAACTAATTAATTGGTTAAAGTATAAAAAATATCTCAGTACCCATTGCACAGAAAATATTCCGCTGAGTACACCGGATAATGTGGTTCTCTCTATTGCTAATTTTAACAGTTATCTTAAACTAGCTGTTCAACATTCCAGCACTTCAAAATTAATAAAATATATACAGACCATTAGTTAAGTATCCTAATAAAATGTAGATTATTTTATTGGTCTGTAGGGATTTTAGTCCATAGACCGTGATTAAATAAATAAATAAAAAAAGATGTCGAGCGGCTCTTGACTAAAAAGAGGAGAGTTCGAAGAGAGTTTCAATTATACAGATCCCCTCAACTTAAGAATATATTAAAAGAGTGCACAAAAAGGCAAAGAAAGTTACTGCAGATTCAGAAAACGGCTTCCTGGGAAAAATATCTTAAGGAACTTGATGTAACTCCACAATCAGACTACTCATTATAGCGTGCAGCTAGAAATCTAAAAAGGCCAGTTATCTCTAAGCAACCATTAAGAAACTTGAATGGTAGTTGGGCAAGAAACGATATTGAAAACGGAAATTTGTTTGTTAATCATTTGAAAAACGTATTTACCGCAAATATATGTCACGATATAGCAGTCGAGTTACTGCCTGTTAATGTTAGAGCAGCTATTCCCTTAAGATTTGAGATAAGAGAAATAGAAAGGGCTATTTGTGACTTAAACACTAAGAAGGCACCTGGGCCCTATTCCACAAAACAACTTATCAACTTTTCACTTTGCACTTATCAAAATTTTCGTCAATTTGCAAAACTTTATGTTCCACAGAACTATTGAATTTGATAAGTGAAATTGATAAGTGAAATTTGCAAAGTCTTTGCAATTTTTTTATTCTTTTTTTAATTTCTGTTCCACGTACGTTCTGTTATGCAAAGTGCAAAGTTATTATTGCAAAGTGTAATTTGCAAAGAGTTTGCAAATAATTATGCTGTTTCGTTTCACAAAAACTGAAAATTCTATTTTTGCAAAGCAAATTTTGATAAGTTTGTCAAAAATTTGCAAGGTAAACGATCTCTTTGCAAATTCATATTATTATAACTAGTGAAGCTTTCAATATATTAAGACGAGAGTTTTTGTTCGACGATAGTGAAGAGGTTGTTATATCAAGAAATTATAGAGACCGAATTAATTTTTCCGGACTACAAAACTTGAATTTTAAAGAGTGCTTTCGATTAAATCAAATCCAAGTTGATTTTATTTTAAACAAAATTGGAGAAAAATTAAAACATAATACACAGCGCAGTAATGCTTTGTCGGCTAAAAATCAACTGTTACTGTGCTTGCATTGGCTCGGGAATGGTTGCCAGTACCATGGAATTGCAGCTATGCATGGTGTTGCAAAATCAACAGTTTGCAGAACTATCAATAGAGTTGTCGACGTTATAATAGATGTTTTATTTCAAAACACAGTGCGGTGGCCAGATGATGTCAGTGGTATTGCCGAAAAGTTTTTTATGATGGGTGGATTCCCTTGTGTGTGTGGTTGCGTGGATGGCACCATCAGTAAAATTGATGCGCCTACATTACACGAGGAAGGATATGTGGACCGGCATGGAAGCCACTCATTGAATGTGATGATGATATGTGGGCCAGACTACACATTTTAGAAAACATTTTAGAAAAAATACTTACTTTATTACGCATAAAACTAGCAAATAAAATATCTTTTTTTTCATTCAACATTTTTTTATTTTTCGAATTTATTCTATGAGTTACATTTCAGTTATGTATTTTATAAAGCTTTTTTGTAATAGTTCTATTCCTTAAATTTTTAGGAATGACTTTTATACACCACCAGACTATTATATTGTATTTTCTTGTTACATTTTACCTTAGCTATCCTTTGGATAGCAATGAAGTATATTGTATGTACAGAAAAATTTACAATTATTAGACACCAGCAGAATGTAATGAATTTCTGGCCCGCTACGGCCTTCGTCAGCATTCTTTGTGTCACACTGGATAGTGATACTTTATAAATTGAATGTATTTAACTACAATATAATAGTCTGGTGGTGTATAAAAGTCATTCCTAAAAATTTAAGGAATAGAACTATTACAAAAAAGCTTTATAAAATACATAACTGAAATGTAACTCATAGAATAAATTCGAAAAATAAAAAAATGTTGAATATAATATAAAGTAACCTACGAAAGGAGATAATTCCCAGTTTCTATTTGTTAAAAATAGTTGAGTTAAATACATTCAATTTATAAAGTATCACAATCCAGTGTGACACAAAGAATGCTGACGAAGGCCGTAGCGGGCCAGAAAATGCATTACATTCTGCTGGTGTCTATTAATTGTAAATTTTTCTGTACATACTATATACTTCATTGCTATCCAAAGGATAGCTAAGGTAAAATGTAACAAGAAAATACAATATAATAGTCTGGTGGTGTATAAAAGTCATTCCTAAAAATTTAAGGAATAGAACTATTACAAAAAAGCTTTATAAAATACATAACTGAAATGTAACTCATAGAATAAATTCGAAAAATAAAAAAATGTTGAATATAATATAAAGTAACCTACGAAAGGAGATAATTCCCAGTTTCTATCTTTTTTTTCTTTAATAACATTTAATACTGCAATTTTTTTTCCATATTTACTTTGTGGCTCATTTTTACACTTTTTATTTAGCAATGCAAAGTGAAAAGTGATAAGACAGAATTGCAAAGATGATTGAATCCTTTGTGGAACACTTTGCAGACTCACTTTGCAAGAGAACGCAAAGACTTTGCAAGAGAATGCAAAGACTTTGCAAGGAGAGCAAAGTATTTGAAAAGAGTGCAAAGAGAGCAAAGTTTTAGCTAAGTGCAAAGTGAGATTTGCAAAGAATGTTCTGGAACAGAAACACTTATCACTTTACCAAAAAATTAAATTTGATAAGTGCAAAGTGAAAAGTTGATAAGTTGTTTTGTGGAATAGGGCCCTGGTATGGATAAAATCAGTAATAAAATGCTATTGGAGCTACCTCGCATAGCAAAAAGAATTATTCTTTTTATCTTTATTGCCTTGAATACTTTCCTCAAAAATAGAAGGTGTCCTCAGTTACCATGATACTAAAGATCATACAAAAGTTGAGTCATGTAGGCCTATTATCTTATTATCAAATAAATCAAAGCTATTTGAGAAATTATTAGTGTCAAAATCCAAACCACCATTTCGGATTTAGAAGAAAACACAGTAAAGATATTCGCGTCACAAGTTGCACCCTTGCAAAAAAGCAAAAGTGCAAAAACCTAACAACAACCACAAAGACAATTATTTACGCACAACTAACAAATACCCCAAGTACTATTGAACAAACTCATAAGAAATGCCTTTGAGGGGAAAAATATTGCTTTAATAAAGTCTGGCATGTAGGCTTATTACATAAATTGAAGAGAAACTTACCAGCAAACACACACAAGCTGTTAGAAAGCTACTTAGTCGGTCATCTCCTCGGCCCTCTAATATACTTAATTTATACTTCGGACATGCCAACAAGCAACTACACACAACATTTGCGGACGACACAGCTTTTCTACGCGTGCACGAAACATGATCATATCAACTAGAAATATGGTTAAGACAATGGAGGATAATGGTCAATTAGCAACAATGCTTACATATAACATTCACCTTGCGTCAGGAATCACGCCCCTATTAAAATCAATAATCAAATAATGCCTTAAAATTCGCATGTAAAATATCTCGGTATATATCTAGATCGTCGTTTAACGTAAAAACCCATATGGAGGCAAAATTAACTCAAATGAAACTAAAAGCCATTCAAATTCATTGGCTTATTAGATGAAACTCTGTCCTTAGTCTCGATTGCAAGCTTCTACTTTACAACTCTATCTTAAATCCTATCTGGTGCTACGGTATTCAACTATGCGGCACTGCCTCGGTCTTTTATATCAAAAAAAAATTCAAAGGCGCCAAAATAAACTTCTTCGAAGAATCACAACCGTTCCCTGGTATGTTAAAAACTCAAACATTCATAGGGATCTCAATATGCCAATTGTAAAAACTAGGCTTGAACAACACCCAAATCCACTAGCTCGCTTAAGAAGAAGAAACACTGCAGCATTCACGCAATCAGAAGAGCGATAAACACCTACTTAAGTGAACAGAAACCGTGATGACGAAATTTTGTCTGGCATTGGCTGGACATATATAATGTATTAGGATAAGATTCGATTAATTATTGTTAGTTCATATTTAATATATTGTTACGGAAGTAACTTTAGTTAAGAATTAGTTGTAATTATTAGTTAAGAATTAGTTGAATTTATTAGTTATCTTGTATTTATTCGTTAACTTGTATTCATAAGTAATTTTATTAGTTTACATCGTTTTTGTTATAATTTAGTACACTTCAATCCCAATGTGCAGAAAGCCCTAGAAATGACCGTTAAAAAAAGCTTCTTCAGTATAAGAGGTAAAATTATGTAAACATAAGTGCTACCATAAATCAAAGTGTGGTGAATAAAAAAAGCCTCGAATCTTCGAAAAACATTTCGAATATTCTAGACAACCAAATTGCAGTATAAATACTAGCGGCGAGTAGCAGAACAAGATCATTCTTAGTTCAGACTTTGTCAATAACGCATAACGCTGAGAAAATTATAGTTGGTTGTGAATAAAAGCTATAAATTACGGTTGTTAAAAAGACTTAGTACTAAATAGAGTTGAATAAATTGTAAATAGTGTTTAAAGTGTTTGTGTTTTATTTATTTTATTAAAGTTGCAATAAAGAACTCGAAACGGTTTATTATAAAGGAAATAAACCAAAACGTTATTGAAAGGCAGTAACGTAACAATATGAAGTAAAAGCTTTCAATAAAAATCAATTATATTCGTTGAATGTATTCAAAATCAATAATCATTTATTTTTTCATTTTCTATTGGATATAATATATTTAGGAAATGCTTCTTTGATTATTTTTAAATATTTTTAATACAGTGCTTATAACTCGGCCATGCTCCTTCTCTCACGTCCTCGTGAAGCATCTGGAATTATATTTTATTAACATATACATACGTCATTTTTATTGTTATTATTATTAGGAATTTCGTTTTTATAACAATAACAAGAATATCTTTTCTTATAAACAGCCTAATAATATTTAATCATCACATACATACGGATTATATAATTTAATTTTATCTGAGGAAGTAATTCCCTCATATGGTCTCTGTGATCTATTAGCACCCGGCATATCCTTTATAACATATCTATCATTTCCTAAATATTTTACAATCTGATAAGGTCCATTATATTTTCTAATTCTGACATATCCTGAGCGAAACAGCTCCTGTATTTATTAATCAAAACACATAATCGCTCTATATTTGTATCATCTAGGTGCGTTGCCTGAGAAACAACTTCACTTTTCAACAACGGTTGCACAGTACTAGATTTTATCGTATAATTCGAATATTCGCATTCATTATCTAAACTACAAGGATAAACTCTTCCTATTCGAAACCCCTTTTTAAAACATAAATCCTTACACGATTCATTTTCAATTAAAATCAATCCTATACAACCAACCACACATCTAGGAATTCTGTACTCGTTTTTCGGCTTACTAACGAACATGTCATCCAGAAAAAAGCATGATTTGGAAATTTTCTCTGTAGAAACTTCCACAAAGCTAGCATGTTCTTTAGGGATAGTAACTGTTCTGCTTATCCAAAGGGAACACTTTTCTTTTAATGCGCAATCATAATCTAGAAAATGCAAAACTTGTTTAGTTAATAATCTAACGGTATTGTTCTCCACTACCATTATCACAGATTCATGATTAATAAATGGTTGACCAATAAGAATATCAATTTCCTGAGCATAGTCGGGAACAATAAAGATTGTAACAAATGCTGATGCGGAATCTACATCCAATTTAACGAATAGTTTAGAAGTTACAGATAGAACTGAGCCTCCATATCCTATAACTTGTATACTACAACTTTCAAAAGCTATATGTAATGCATTTGCCTTGCACTGTCTTATCAATATTACTGAGCAACCGGTATCAATAAAACCTTTCATTGAGATATCATTTACCTTGCAATCCATAAAATAGCACTTTTTAAAATCCTCTGATTTTTCCTTATTATTAATAAACATTATTGACGACTTACATTTTTTCAAACAATCCCGTGTATAATGTCCCCATTTTCTGCAAATTTCGCATTTCTTGAGAGCATTTTGACACTTGCTCGCATAATGCCCTAGTTTCTTGCAGTTAAAGCATATAACTTACTTCAAATTATCATTAGAACCATCTTTAATTAAAGTAATGGTTTGTCCATCAATCCGCCTATTTTTGGATTGAACCCCCATATCATGCGGAAATGTTGATAAATAATGACCAAATAGATCCTCCGGAGTTTGAAATCTCCCAGCCCTTGCACTTACTTGAATACTTCCACTTGGCAATCCATCAATTATGCATGATACAGCATCTTTTCCAGATATCTTGCAAGTGTCAGCTAAAATTTTCTTTTCAAAATAGTAGTTCGTCATTGATTCCGATGGAAGTTTAACACGTTTCATTAACCGCTTAAGATTTTCAGAAAAATCTTGGTGCACCGGAAATGATTGACATAGCACGGATCTCCATTCTTCCCATGTTGAGACATACTCATTTAAATTTTCAAACCAAGTTCGTGCTAGACCTTTCAATCTATTTTGCATAGCATATATTTTCTGACGATCATTCCAACTATGAATCTCACCAATTTGATCAATTTTGTTCAACCATAGAGACACAGGCAAATTTATTGATCCAGGATCAAATTCTGGAATACAGTCAATTTTAAAAATGCCATTGCTTCCTAAATTTTCCTGCCGTTTCTCGCTCAATGTGTTCACCAAACTTTCCAATGCATTAATGCGTGTGGTCAATTCACTTTCATCCACAGTTATTTGAGCGTGTACTTCTGGGCCATCCGAAGGAAGGACTCGATGCCCTTCGCATATTGGTAAATACGTTCCGTTTTCTAGTTGCTCTTGGCATGGGATTTCAAAAATAGTTATTAATTTGTTTTATTTGTATCCCACCGCTGCTTTAAAAGCTTTCAATAAAAATCAATTATATTCGTTTAATGTATTCCAAATCAATAATCATTTATTTTTTCATTTTCTATTTGATATAATATATTTAGGAAATGCTTCTTTGATTATTTTTAAATATTTTTAATACAGTGCTTATAGAAGATTCAATTAATAAATAATAAAAAAAATAATTTTCATTCAATTATTTTAATGAAAGAAGGAATATAAATCATGAAATAAATTAAAAATTATTGATAATTTTTATAGTTCTCTCTGATGATCAGATGCGTGGGTGTTCTCGAAACAGCGTTGAAAGTTCGTCATCTGTTTCAGTCGAGAATAAAAATTATCCAATAGTTTCAATTTACTTCATGTTGAAAAATTCCTTCAATTTAATGAATTTAAGCATGATTTATAATTAATCAAATTTTTTTTTAAAGAATTAATATTTCTTAAATTTACCCATGATACAAATATACAAGGTAGTTCCACTTCTCTCTCACAATATTTTTTTTTAAGTTTATCGGAATTATTTGAAGTTCGTTTTTTTGTAAACATTAAAAAAGCGTTGCCACATATAAAAAATGCAATAAATTTTTTTTTTGGAAATTATTAGTTAAAAATGTGTAATTTGTATTACAAATTATCCATATTTTATTTAGATTTTAGTTTAATTGTTTTAAACTATTATTAAATAAATTTTAAACAAGTAAGAATGTGTACTTGGCCATATAATACCAAGGCAAAATCTCTACACGTTGCGAAAAAAGCCTGCTTGTTAGAAATGGTTGACATTTTTAACCGTAAGCACTAACAATGCAATACAAAAAACCTTTGTTATTTCTGTAGTTTTTGTATTGCCTCAACCTGTAGTAATTCGCCTTGTGTGATGCCATATGGCACACAAAGATTCGAGAGTTATCATATTGGGCCATCATGGACCTAACGAAACAAAATTATGTACGCACCCTTAATATACGCCTGCGACTATTACCAAACAATAGATTAAAGATAATGTAAACTTATTTATATTACCAAACAGTCGCAGGCGTATTTAAAATTCGCCAACCACGATATGAGATTTTGTTCGTCTCAAAGTGGTTTTTTGAAGCGCGTTTTTATGGAAACTTATGGTTAATTCTAAACCTACCACCATAACATTTTGCCATGACATTGTAGCCTTTACAAAAGTTCTCATGTCCAAATTGTTTATCACTACCATTATATATACCAATACATTTATAAGGAAGCTATAAACTTAAAAGCTATGTATTTTTAGGAGTGGTGTTTTGTAAAGCCTATAATCAAATAAGCACCGATTTAAAAAAAAATTTGGTAGGATGACTTATATTGAAATTTTAAACCGATTTGCACCATTTTTAAAGGCTTGTGTCAGTTAAAATGTATACAACAAATTAAATAATATAAACTTCAAAATTGTGTACTTTGTACGTCACAATTTTGCGTACAATGTTTACATGGACATATAGCCAGCCGGACATCGTTAGATCGATTCTGAAAGCAATTATGGGTTTAGAGTAGTTACGTCCAAACACACATACTTTGATATTTGTATTTACGGTAAACGGCTTTGAAAGCTCTTAAAATTTGTTGTTGTTTCTTTGCAAAGTAAGCAGCAAGCATTGTTGTCAGCGCCATTTGATGGGCTGTTGTGCTCATATCGGTGTGAAAGCACTAAAGCTTTTTTGTAAAAGCTCGCTCATTGTGCATATGAGCTGGACATAACTGGTCTAAGACTCAGGACTCTAAAGCCAATATTTTTATGTGTTACACACATTAGCACAAACTTTTTCGCATCAAAACGGACAAGCTGCACTTACGAAATTTCAATCTTCACAATATTTTTAAATAAATTTATCGGTGGCTGATATTTTTAAATCCATATTTCTTGAAGCTGCAGTTTTTTATCTTATTAAAATATGTTTTTTTTTATCTATTCACGAAAATATTAAAAGTCTTTTAATATACATAAATTTTATTTAATCTTTTGTAAATTAATATTACATTTTTTTAAACTAAATAAATAAATAAACAAAATAAATAAATAAATAAAACAAAAACAGGTAAATTTGATTATTTAATGAAATATGGTAGCACAAATTTTGATAATTCCCATAAACGTCAGAACGTTAATATGACGATAAAAAGAGAGAGTGGAACTACCTTCTGTATTTGTATCATGAATTTTAATTTTTTTGGTTTTTTGTTCGAAACAATAGTTTAAAAAAACAATTTTTCAAAAACTTTAGCACCCCACACCTCGACAAATAAAAATATGTTTATCTGCCTGTTTTTAGAAAACGTAAACAAGTGAGTGAGTGAGAAATTATATTGAAAACAACAATAAAAAACGAAAATTTGTTTTTGTTTTCAATATAATTTCTCACTCACTCACTTGTTTACGTTTTCTAAAAACAGGCAGTATATGTATTTGGCACACACATTTATATCTACTAGAGCTATAGTTTTTCCAAATATTTTCGGCAAAATTTTTGGTGTGTCCGTTTTACTAATAATGCTTTATATACATATGTATATGTTAATTAAAGCTTTTTATGCTGTATTTATGGACTTAAAAGGTTTTTTCCATTTCCATATAAGTATATTAGTTCAACGTTGGTTTAACTTTCCATATTAACAACTTTATGTATTCCTTTATAGATTTTTATCTAGTTTTTGTCCAGCTTTACAGGATCTGATTTCCCATTGAAGATATTTTTCATGAGTAGTTTAGCATTATCAATAGTCCGTATTTTAAGTATTTTTCATTAGCGTTGACGTTGTTAACTGGGGGTTAATTCTCGTTCTGTGAAACGGGAAATAAACAGTTTTTTCTGATATTCATAAAACTTTTGATTTGCGTTGAGTAAAAAAATGCAAACAAATGTCAAAATATTTTCATATGAAGGGAAACGAAAAAAAATTGTACTCGTTTCACAGCCTTATTTTGTGAAACAGTGTTAATTGTCAAAAACTTTTCATTTGAAAAGATTTTTACACACATTATTTATAAGTGAAAAACATAAAGATTGTAGCAAGGCGCTTACTCCAGTGAAATCAGAAAGAATTTTTAATACATTTTTTTAATAATTTTTTTAAGGAAAATGTTAACGTTGCAAACAGAGCTGCTGTTTTGGTTATTTCTAACCAAAATTGGTTATATTTTTTTTCAATGTGGAGATGTGAATATTTTTTTCATTTTGGTTACTTTTTTCTAAAACAATAATAATTACGAACGAATATGTTTTTCTTGGTACAATTATTTACGAGCTCGAATAATTTGTACTGTGTACTACGATTTTTTTTTTATTATTTGTTACCAATGAATGGAAGTTTTTTATAATCCCTTTCAAAACAGCAACCAAATAATTGTTTAAAGATTTTTGCTAAGAAAATGTTGCCATTTGTGATTTTTATATTAAAAACGCCATGACCTGAAATCGTAAACAAATGAAGTTTTAACTAATGGATATTTTCATTTATTTTTTGTTAAATGAGCGTAGTTTTTCTTGATATTAAGAGAAGTAAGATAATAAGTACATAAAGTAGGAAGTGCATAAATTCATTCGGAATCGATTTTAGAAAATTACTGAAAAATTACACAAAAGTCGTTTTAGTGTTTTTAAAAACTTGAAAATAAGTTTAAGGTTCTGAATTTAGGTAATTTCCAGAAGTATATTTATATACATATTTGAAAATACGCATAGGAATTTTAAAGATTTTTTAAAATTACATTGATTTATCAATATAATTATAAAATGTATGGAATTTTCTTAATGAAATGGATGTAGGTTTAAAGAAATTTGAAATTTTACTGTTTATAACTTGTCGGAATGGATATTTATTTAATGTTTTTTAAGATAATTATTTGGTAAAAAAACTTTTGACTGTCAGTCATGTACTTTTGCCCCATTGAATGTACGTTCCGAAAGGCGAAAGGCAGAATTATTTTACAATTATTTACAAAATATTTGATATATTGGAACAATTTTGAAAAATTTTTTATAATAAGAATTATTAATTTGAAATAAAATTTACACAAAAGAGAAAAAAGTTTTTAAAATATTTTAGATATATGTAAATTAGAAAATATTTACATAAAATGCATTTCGCATATCGCCAATCGTTTTAAATTTCGCCAAACGTAAATTTCAATCGACAAAAGGATTAAGAAATCGCCACATTTGACAGTTCTGCCAATAACAGCTAAAAAGCGGAAAACTAGCCATTTTTGTTATTTATAACTGGCATATCAAAAAAAATATTCAATTATTTTTTTTTATATATTCCTCTTACTCCCACTGGGCGCCAAAAAATAAAAAAAATTTTTTACGAAAAAAGTCTCAAATAAATAAAAACTTTTAATTAAGTTTTACGTTATTTTTTTAATATGTAAAAGAATTACATTTCTTGTTTTGTTTTCTTGATTTATAATTATTGTTTTACTATAAAGTGCAAATAACCTTTGTGTTACAATGTATTACAATGATTTTAATGATTTTCTCAATTAATAAAAAGCATTTTAAATTTGGTTATATTTTTTTACATTTGGTAACTTTTAAAAAAATTTTGGTTGTAAAAATTTAATTTGTTGTGGCAGCACTGGTTGCAAACGATAATTTTAAAGTTTTATAAATAACTCTCCCTTATCGCCACTTTTTAAGGGGGCTCCCATACAAATATTGCGTTTTATGAAATTCTTAAATTAATTACAATTTCGACTTTTGTGAATAAAATTCAAAGTTGGTAACAGATTTTAATCATTTATGGCTTGTTTGTTTGCAGCTTCGTTTTTTATATGTCTGCAAAAAATTATGTTTCAAAAACGACTGCTCATATGAGAAAAAAGTTTTACTTTTCTTAAAGGAAAATTTATTGCGGTTTTTTTAGTAATTTCAATAAAATAAACCGTTTTTGTGTTACCAGAATAATGTTGTGCAACCTCCTCCATTTTTGAAATAACGGTACATCGCGAAAACCAGAGCCAATCTAAAAAAAAACGGCGAGCACCACTGAATTCAGCGTAACCGAATTAGGTTAAACGCCAGGTGTTCAGCTTGTATAAAAAAGTGTCAATTTCTTGATTGCAAAATTGGAAACAAACCCTAAAACTTATTCGCGAAATTTTTTAATATTTTAAACAAGCCATTAAATGTGAAAAAGTGAGGGAAAGACTTGCGAGTTTACAGCAACCCGCTGCCGGAGATATGGAAAAAATACTATTTTAGCAATTTTATTTATTGCCATATATTCAAAACATCCAATTGTTGATAAAATAAAATAAAAAAAATTAAGCTTTAAACAACTATATGTATTTCCAATAAAAAAACAAGGGCTGTAAGCTGCTTGGTTTGTTTTCAATAAAAAACCGATAATATTGGTTTCTGTGACACCTTAAACCGACACTAATGGCGATTTCTTTTCTGAAAAAAATATGTTACAGTATATACATGTAATATTAACTAATGTTACCTATAATCACTCGAAGTGTTACATGTTGTGCAATTTCAATAGAACACAATTAATGCTCTATTTTACAACTATTACACTTTCATCATTAATGTACTTCATGAGCGATTTTAAAGCTATTTGAGCGGTTTCTGCACGCTATTGCGGTTTGGAAAGAAATATTGACATCACTAATGGCTTAGAAAAATTAAAACGATTATAATATAAATAGACTTTTTTGATTTTAATGTTATTATATGTATATTAATTGTTATATTTTGTTTTAAAACTATTTTTTTACAAAATTATGAGCGGTATGAATTATGACAAACAAAATAAAACTTTGGTTGTACAAACAAAGTACTGAGTACCAAAGTTGTAAAACAGGGCAGTATGAACACCTAAAGTAAAAGTAAGGGTAAAATATGCAACACGTTTTGCATGTTTTTCATCAACATATTCACAAAAGAACTTGAAAATTTTTCCCACATTTGTATTTTTTGTACAAACGAACACAAAAATGTAGAACATGTAACATTAATGCAACATATTTCTCAGAAAAGAAATCGCCATAATATTTGTTCGAAAAAATAACCGACAATATTGGATTTCATGGCACCAACGTATTTTTTTGTCGGTTTCAAATCCAATTCCAATAAAATTGGTTTACTATGGCACCCCTGAAAATCTACTATAATTGCTTTTGTTGGATTTATTTGTTATAAGAATGGCATTTTAGTATTCAGTTTAATCGTTCTGTGAAAGACAAAAATAATATAAAAAACAGAAAAATGTACTGTGGACTTCAAGAAGATTTATTGACAAAAAGTACGTAAAACCGAAGTAAAATAGATAATCATTCAAAAAACAAATTTCGATCTACCAAGGTTAAAATACTATTTGGTTTAAAGGTTGATATTTGAATATTGACTGCCAGCCGTCGTCAATGACGGCAAAATTCTCTGAAGAGATTGTGTGGTCACAATCGAAACATGCTAGGCCGCGAAAACCTGGGTTCGATTACCAGTTCAATCAAGAATGAATTATCAATAAATTTCACGTTGTAAAAATGCCTTTCTTTATAATAATAATTTAATTAAAATTAAGTTTGATGAATTTTTAGCCTCATTAAAAATATTAAAATTTTCATATTTTTTTATTTTTCAGGCGTCAATAATTTTTCTGCACTTTGCATTCCTTGTTCACATAAAAGTTGTTTTTTACACAATTTGGTTTCGTAAGCAAACATTTTATTTAATGAAAATTTTCTGTCAATCAAACAATTTATTTTAGTACAGTTTATGTATGCTTTTAAAATTTTACATGTGGCACTGGCACATTCGCCATCTAATATGGCTATGCATAATCAATGACACCGCTTACGCTACTGTTATTTTTGAGGGTTCTTTAATTTATGATTCACTTAAATCTAGCTTTTACAAAAATGCTTATTCTTATACTTATGCCATACTCAAAACACGCGGGAATATGCTGACTAAGCATAATACAGTGCGGACAAATATTTAACAAAGTATGAATAAAAAGTTACATATCGAGCCATTACCACAAAAAAAGCTTAAGCGACAAAAACAAAAAACGTTTTATACTTGATTTCATAAAAATTTTGTACAAAAGTTAAATCATAAGCTCAAATTGTTTTTTTGCTATTAAATCGTAACGGTACCTACATTTTAGGAGATAAAGCAAGTGCTGCCAATAAATTTAAAATGATGTCACTTAAGCTATTTTTGCGGTAAGGGCTCGACATAGAAGGAATGATAAATTTGACTAGACACACACACTTCATTTATGTAACTTTCTGTTCTTATCGCGTCATGGTGAAATGTTTATAAGATTCGGCATAGGCGAATATAATAATACTGTGCTTTCATTTAAATCTTCTTTGTATGTTATAATTTGCATTCAAGCAATTTAAATCAAAATACTTACTGAGAGCGTGTGGCTTGCATTCCATAATATATCGCTCCTAGATGATTTGGATACATATTTAAATGTAAACATTAGAGCCGTATCGTATAATATTGCCACTCCGTTTTTTTGACATGAATAAAATTCGTTAGCTTTGGGTAGAAATTTAGGTCCAATATCATTTCCCTTATTGATATTCAACGAGCAAAGATTAACGTTCCTAATATCTACGAAATATGTATCTGTTGTCAGAATTTCCGGACAGCTTTCAAAACTTTCTTGGGTATTGTTGATTGTTATTTTACCCAGATTTGCAACTAAAACTTCCGAGCTTTCGCGTGATCGTGGCAAAACTAAAACTGGTGTACTCAGTATGACATCAAGCCTAGGAAATATACAAAAATTTATTACATATTTTTCCTAAAGTTTTAAAATATAACATAAGAATAAAATTATAAATTTATTGCTGTGCTTTAATAGCTCACATTTTCTGCAATACTAATGTAAAAACTCAAAAATGTAAAGGGAAATCACGATGGGTAGTGGGAAGTGTGCAAATGTGTGCAAAAATACACACATTTCCACAACACTACAACAAAATGTACGTATGTATTTGCAATTTGCTCTATTTTACTTGCTTTGCACTAAAAAAAACCATGAGCAAAATTAGTAGTTCATATTTGCTCAGTTGCAACCAAATGTAAACAATAACATTTGACATATTAAGCGCCATACTGTTTTTAAGGAAGCTTAAAAAATTAATATTTTCGTGGGTTTTAATATCAAATAGAGAATTAAATTTAAATAATTTAATTTAAAAAGAAAAATGTATTCTTATTTGTTTGTGTTCAATTGTAAACAAGTGCAGATCTTTTACAGTGTTGCCAAATTTTTTTTTTGTTGCCAGAATAAATTTTTAGAAAAATAACAGATTTGCACAAAAAATCAAAGTGGTATGCTCACAATCAATCATAATATGCACTGCAAATTTGCACAATGACGATCGTAATAACCCTTATAGAAAATATATGAACAAAAAACATAATAATCTACACTATTAGACAACCAAAATGGCGTACTTAAGTTTTGTATCAGTGCCGTCAATAATAATAAAAAGACATTTTAAACAAAAATTGTTTGAAATTTAAAAACAAATATCCCTAAAGAAGATGTCCATTGAGAAAGCGAAATATTGGATACACAATATATAAAAACTTTTAGAAAAAAGCCTAAGAAATGTTATTTTTTCTGAAGATTAGTTTACTAAATTTTCCACAGTTTGGCAGCTATGGGCCAAAAATTTTGAAAAAAGATATAAAAAATTAATATTTTTTGACATTTAAGCAATTTTAAGGCACAGGGTGCAGTTTTTCGGGTTAGTTTGAAAACTTGTTTTTCCTTTGTCATAGCAACAATTGCGCCTAAGACAGGAAATTAACATTCCAATTGATTTCCGTGATATAATTGTGAGAAATATTGCATATTCTGCGGAAAAATTAAGTTTTACCCATAATATACATGAGACCACAAAATCCGAGCAACAGCTAAACTAGCAAGACCCAAGAGGCATTTTTTAGTTTCGATAAAAACTTCCAAAAACTCCACACGAGAAAGAGCTTTCATTTTATGTGCACTGTGTAAGCAGAACGAAAAGATCTCTCAGAGTTTCTTTGAATGTCTCATGCATTTCAGTTATATTTTCCAAGTTATTGCCGAAAGATGATATACTTTTTTCAATCCACCGCAGCGAACTCATTTCTAATTTGTGTAATGGGGTTGGAATTTTTGCCCCTTTTACGGTTTACAACTCAACTCAGTTGAGGCAAAATTATAGAGGCATATCTTGATATTTAATTGCCCATAATTTTCTAACGATAATTAGACAATTGCTTCAAATGACAGTATATCTAGGTATGCTTAAAATCAATTCGGTAATTTTCATAAATTATTTTTATGGCGGCACAATACTACTAATAAGAGTTCCGAAAAATTCATATATGATCGCTTACATTTAATCATTCATGAATTTCTTCATGAATGAAAAATTTAAAATATGTATGTAACTTTTTGTATATCGTAAACTGGGTACAAAGCTGAAAACCGGTATAACTCAGGACCGGTAAAAGCAAATTCAAAAATATTTTTTTCTAAAGAATTAAATTAATATAAAAAAATATACAAATCATCTTCGAATGTTACTTAGTTTTCGAGATATTGAAGAAATAAACTCAACACATTCGGCTAATTCGGCGAAATTATGACATTTTGAATATGACATAACTTTTGAAAACAAAAATTTTTTAACTTTTTTCGTTCATATATGTTCCTTATAGCATAAAAGCAACCTTCTCCCCAAATTTCATTAAAATTGAAAGGGGTCGCGTCCCACTCTTGGTCGATTTGACATGGAATTACCCACATGTATCAGTTAAATCGACAAGAGATTGCAATAAAATGCAATAATATATGGTGTCTTAGATTTAATCTGTAATGCTTTTTGAGATGTCCTGCCATATCTCAACAAAAGCGTAAGCATAACTACAAACTTATGATCAGGAAAACCGTAAATATGCAATTGCATGCTTTTCTTGTGCGTCCAATGAAGGCAGAAACAATATATTTATCCGTTTAGAGCCTTTTATGAATTTGTTAGTAGTTTGCATATTTTAGTCATTGCTGAATTTTTGTTGCACACCTTTCTTTTTATAAGAGCATTTTTAAAGTTTGTAGTGTAAATTTCACGTTTTTGAAGTGTATTTTAATACATGTTCAGCGAATAAAAAATAAATTGAAATTCTGGTTAACAGACGAATTTTCGGTTGCTTTAATTTCTTCATCTACATTTATTATTTACTCTACAATAGTAAGCCAAAGCAAGTTTTCGTTGAAGATAAATGTAATTCCAAACTGGAAAATTTTATATAAACCATAATGCACGATAAGTCAGCCCTTAAGTTTCTGTCCAATTTTTTTTGACATTTCTTTGTTTCAGAGTTTGACAAATTTAACCATTGAGAGGTACACATGAGCAGCTCGTTTAGATTGTTTAAGTCTTTTACGAAAATGGACGTTCAAATCAAAATACATTTCGTGCAATCGTGATTTTTTTGGTCAGCAAAATCGACCAAATGTGTCCACAGCAGGGTTGTTAGATTTTTTTTCACCTTCATCGCCAAATAGTATACCGAAAATTGACAAAAAATCGCTAAAAACTTTTTTTTTTGATTTTTGGTAAAAAAAAAATCGCCAAATAAAAGTTTTATATAAAAAAGAGTATACAAGTGTATTTTACCTTTATATTAATTTTCCATATTTATCCTTAATCTAGTAGTGTGTTTATATTACAGTAGAACATCGCCAAACGCTTAACATTTATGACTTGAATTCTGTAATCTGTAAATTATTTTTAAAAATTACCTTCTAACCCAGATTCGTTTTCGATTCTATATAAAATCAGGGTTTTCAAAAATTTCAAGTGAATTATTAATTTTTTTTTTAATAATTTAAGGTTTAAAAGAAATATTTTATGTTATTTCGTAAACAAGTAAGAAAGTATAGTCGGTCAAGGCCGATCATATGATACCCTACACCACAGTATTTAAAAACACATCATGCTTATGTGTCCATATATATAGGGGTTTATCTATGTTTATAAACTTCATTAAAATCGGTTTGAAAGTTTGTGAGGGGCAGAAATCCCTACCTCCCCTTGTGATCCTTTTTTGAAAAACTGTATAGCTTATGTGTCCATATAGATATCGAGCCCTAACCGCGAAAATAACGTAAGCGACATCATTTTCAATTTTCGTTTTTTTTAATAAATGACTTTATTGGCAACACTTGCATTATCTCCTAAAATATCATGGTCACAAAAGGTACCGTTACGATTTAATAGCAAGAAGAATTTTATCGTAAGCGACAAATTTCATACAATATTTTTATGAAATAAAATAAAAAAACTCTCTCCTGTAAAATTTGATTTTTGGCGCTTACGTTATTTTCGCGGTAAGGGCTCGATATGGATCTGTCTATGTTTTAAATTTCAATAAAATCGGTTTGAGAGGCAGAAATTGCCCCTATCTCCCCTCGTGCTCCTATTTTTTTTAAAAATGCATAGCTTTTGTGTCCATATAGATGTGGTTCTATCTATGTTTTAAATTTCATGAAAATCGGTTTGAGAGTTTCTGAGAGGAAGAAATTTCCGTCTATCTTCCCTCGTGGTACTACGATTCGTCCCACTTTTAAAAGGCTTGGTCCTTGTGCCAATAAGAACCTATGTCCCAATTATCTCCAAAATTGCGACCTGTTCTTTGCGTACCAGGTTACATGGACAGCCATCCGGACGGACATCGTTAGTTCGACTCAGAAAGTGAATCTAATTCGATCGGTATACTTTAAGGTGGGTCTAGGACCATTATTTCAAAGTGTTAACAGTGTTGACAATGGATTTTTCGAAAAAAAATACCTACACATGCTAAAAAAAAATCCGATTTTCCCCTACACTTCGAAAAAATTTCCCATACAAAAATCCCTGCGCATTATTATCGTTTAAATAGAAGAAAAAACATTAGTTACATATAATGACATAAGATAAGTACAAAACTTAAAAAAAAAAATAATACATATGTATGAACTTTTAATTAAATTCAATTAAGTCTCTCAACAGTACCCAGCGGTAAGTAGAATGAGTATAAGGCCTTATTTATCAGTAACAAGTCTTCTCGCCGCATTCCATACTTATTTATTTTTACCCTTCTACACTCCTTTTAATATCAAATTCGATCCCTTTCCAAAGAAGGGAGTAAGGAAGGTCACTAATAATAAAAAGTAAATAAAACTGAACAACTTACTTTCTCCTTTAAAGGCAGGATATCATGCGAAGCGAATCTTTTAGAAAGGAGTATAAAGGCATTTAGTAAGGCCTGCAACTTGCGGTCCTTTCAATATTTACCGCTGGGTAGGTGTGATCCCGTACTCAACGTTGGGGGCCTGTGGGATCCCAATCTTACCCAAAACTGTTCCCGTACTCAAAGTTTGGTAAGGTGGGAGAGCTTTTAAGAGAAAAATATTATTTTTCTTGCACGAAGTAGCCCGTACTCAGCGTTGTCAACTCTCTGTCTTTCGCACTATTTTGGTTGCGTTTTTAAATTTTGTGTGCGTAAAATCCCTTTGTTGGTGCGTGGTGCGCTTTTTTTTAAATTTCGGTGCGTTTTTTTTATTTTTGGTGGCACCAAAGTAAATTCAACACAACTTTTTGTTTCAGTATGAGAAAAAAATCTTTATACAATAAAATACCCCTGTTTCAAGACCACAATAAGAACAACAATGATGTTTAAGACGTACCAAATCATATGCACTAATGGCTAATAAATCACTGATGGTTTAAACGCTGGTTTAGTTGAACTAAACTTGAATTTATATGTAGTTTAAACTAAACAACTATAAATCAGTGTCCCATGTATTATATGTTGTTAAAAACATAACATGTGGAATCACTACGATAAATCTTATCAAATTCATATGGTCTGTATTGGTAGTGTTTAAACGCTCAATTTTATGCGCTTAAAGATGGTTTATATATTTGGTGATTTATAGATTTGTTGGTTTAAACACAATTTAAGCCAAAAAGGGAGTTTAACTTGCTCCGTTTTTTTAGCCCTAGTAACACGGTCTTGTTGTTGTAGATTGTTTGAATTATGTAAAGAAAAAGAAACATTTCATTATATGAAATTTGCTGTATTATTAATTTTGAAAACGTACCATTAATCGTTAATCTCTTTATAGATTTTTTTTGTATAGATTTTATGATATTAAAAAAAATTTATTATCAAAACCATTTTTCATTGAAAATGAGAAAATTTCAGAAGAAATTGACAAAATTCTATATTTAAAATAAAAATTTCTCAATTTCATTTGGAATTTTCTCAACTTGAAATTAAAACTTCTCTATTTCATTTGAATTTTTAAAACCTTTTCTTTAGCTTCACTTCGGAAAATCAAATCTTGTAACGTTAATTTAACCGCCTTATACTCTATGCAAATGGATGAAACTTTGCAGGCATACATATTCCCGATGACAATACACGAATACATGGGCGTAGCCAGGATAAAATCTAGGGGGGGCAAAATTGTTTTTTTTGGTAAAATGCTTTTTTGACCGCCTTTTACTCAAAGCAAATGGATGAAACTTTGCAGGCATACATATTCCCGATAACAATACACGAATTCATGGGCGTAGCCAGGATAAAATCAAGGGGGGGCCAGAATTTTTTTAAATGCTTTTATTTAGCTTCACTTTGGAAAATCAAATCTTGTAACGTTAATTTAACCGCCTTTTACTCAATGCAGATGGATGAAACTTTGCAGGCATACATATTCCCGATGACAATACATGAATCCATGGGCGTAGTTAGGATAAAATCTAGGGGGGGGCACAATTTTTTTTTTTTGGTAAAATGCTTTTTTGACTGCCTTCTACTCAATGCAAATGGATAAAACTTTGCATGCATTCACCAGGATAAAGTCTAGGGGGGGGGGGCAAAATTTTTTTTTTGATAAAATGCTTTTTTGACTGCCTTCTACTCAATGCAAATGGATAAAACTTTGCAGGCATTCATATCCCGATGGTAATACACGAATACATGGGCGTAGCCAGGAAAAAATCTAGGGGGGGCCAAAAAATTTTTTTGATAAAATGCTTTTTTGACTGCCTTCTACTCAATGCAAGTGGATGAAACTTTGCAGGCATACATATTTCCGAAGACAATACACGAATACATGAGCGTAGCTAGGATTAAATCTAGGGGGGGGCAGAATTTTTTTTTTCTGAAATGCTTTACTTTACATTCACTTCGCAGCATCAAATCTTGCATCCATTTGCGTTAAGTAAAAGGCGGCTAAAAAAAGCATTTTACAAAAAAAAATCTGCCCCCTGCTTTCCTTTACATTCACTTCGCAGCATCTAATCTTGCATCTGCCCGGCTGGTTGGTGGAACTACTTTGCACAGTGCCTTCAAACTGCCAGTACAGAAAGACGGACGGATAGTGCAAATGCCGCAATTGACTGGAAATTATCTTCGAATTATGCGTCAACAGTGGAAATACGTTGAGTTTCTTTTTATAGATGAAATTTTAATGGTCCCCTATGAGATGCTATGTATGATCGAGACAAGACTCAGACAACTCAAAAATCCAGAAAAACTGTTCGGAGGAATCAACGTTATCGTGTTCGGTGATATTTTTCAGTTGCCTCCAGTCCTAGGACATCAAGTTTTTGAACAACCAGAATCCATGGTACCAGCTTTACATCTTTGGAGATGTTTCGCCTTGTGCGAACTGACGGAAAACATGCGACAAAAAGGAGATAATACATTTATTGATATTCTCAACGCGTTGAGAGTGGGTGAAATTAAAGCAAATCATTTGAGTGTCCTACTTCAAAAAGTTTCATCGGAGTCAACGGGGGAGTTTTCCATTGACCGAGCGTTGAGAATCTATCCAACAAATCAACAAGTGCATGATCACAATGACTTGGTGTTAGAAAATTATGAAAAAAGGAACACCGAAATGTTTTTAATAAAAGCACAAGATCAAATTGTGGATTCAGGAAGGAACATCGACAACGTTACTCTACAAAGTATCATCTCAGCGGATATGAATAAAACTGGTGGTCTTCCAAAGGAATTGAAAATTTTTGTAGGTGCAAAAGTCATGCTCCGGTCAAACGTCGACGTGTCAAAAGGATAAGTAAATGGTACTATTGGATTCATTGAAGAAATTATATGGCCCCATTTTCGACGAGCACAGATGTACGAAGAAGACATTCCGTCTGTAAAAGTGAAATTCGATCAAATTGGCGTACACTTGATACGGCCGATTTCAGTTCAGTTTCCAGCAAAACGAAGTTTTGGAATGGCAGAAAGACGGATGCTACCATTAGTTCTGTCATGGGCATCAACTATACACAAAATGCAAGGTTCGACTGTCGATCATGCTGTTATTGATTTGGGACCAAAAATATTTGCAGAAGGACAGGCTTACGTTGCATTAAGCCGTGTACGATCATTAGACGGCTTACGAATCGAAGCACTACAATGCGAAAAATTAACAGGGTCTAAGCCGTGCAATATTAAAGCATTGGAAGAGATGGAGAGACTGCGAAATTTATTATAACAGTAAATACTAATCCACGTGTGTAAAGTTTTATTATATGAATATAATTTTTTTTTTTTTTTATATGAATATAAAATACAAAACATGTAAAAAAATTTTCTTATTTACCATGAAAATTGTAATGTATTAATTAAAGCTATTCGTTACTAAAAAGTAAAAAATAAAATAAATAAAAAAAAAAAAAATTTTAAGAAACGCTTTTCTTTACCTTAATATATTGATCAGTTGTGAACACAGAATAAATATGAATACCAAAAAAATCGATTAAAAGTCAAAAAATAACAACATTTCAAACAACATAAACTTTTAAATCAAAATTGAAAAAAACTCACACATCCCTTAAAGAAAAGCGTGGGGCGCCCATACTAACCTAAACTTAAAAAAAAAAACATGACTGCCGTGAGTACATTTTAATATTTCAGACCGAAAGAAATACAACCAATCATGCTTAAAGCTACCAATTTTCAATAATTGAGCATTTTGTTTCATAACAACGCGCCCCACGCTTTTCTTTAAGGGATGTGTGAGTTTTTTTCAATTTTGATTTAAAAGTTTATGTTGTTTGAAATGTTGTTATTTTTTGACTTTTAGTCGATTTTTTTAGTATTCATATTTATTCTGTGTTCACAACTGATCAATATATTAAGGTAAAGAAAAGCGTTTCTTAAAATTTTTTTTTTTTTTATTTATTTTATTTTTATTTCAATTTGATATTCTCAATTTCAATTGGAATTTCTCAATTTTTAAATTGAAATTCTTAATTTTATTTGGAATATTCCCAATTTCGAATTTAAATTCTAATTTTCATTAGGAATTTTCTCAATTTCAATGAAAATGGTGTATTTAGTACAAATGAATTCTTTAGTTTTTATATTTTTGTTAAGTTTTTTTCTTATTTTTCTAAACCCTGAACTGTAAGAGACTGTTTTATACTTTTTATGCTAATGAACTCAATGAACATTTTAAATAAAAAAGTTGGTGCGTTCTCCGTTTTGGTGCGTTTTGAAATTTTAAAGATGACAACGCTGCTCGTACTTTTTCTTTGTGGAAATTTTTAAAATTGTTAAACAATCAGCTGTGTCAAGTTAGGTTAAATTATGTTAAGTATGAAGGTAAATGTTTGAATTTTTTTTATGCACGTTAATGTGTTATTTATTTATTTAAACATATTTCAAATTAACGTTTTCTTTTGGAGCAGAAATTTGGTTTTTTTTTGTTCCCATACTTTTGTACTTTTTTGTCTATTAGTGAGAGAAATTTTTGTTTACTATAATTTAATCGAACTTTACCCAGAAGTACGGGATCACAAATACTGAATGATAACATAGAAAAAACATATAGTGTCGCCAACTTCTTAAACTACAAACAACTCTGAAAATATATTTTGAAGCTATTTTAGGGGTGAAAAATTTTGTTTAATCGATTTGGACAATAAAATATCATTATAAAAACGTTTTTTTTAGAATTTATTTTATAGATAATACGATGTGACGAAAAATCCCTAAATTTTGGAGATTATCAAAAATCTGTCCGATTTTCCCTACGCTTCTATTTATGTATCAGAAATACCTACATGTGGGGATTTTCACCTACTTCTGGCAACACTGGGTGTTACACACATCAGCACAAATGCATAATACCCTCTCCACTATTGTGGTGTGGGTATAAAAACATGGTCAAAATGTGTAACACATTGAAAAATACGGAAATTTTTTGTTTTTAATTTTCTGATTTTCTTTCGCTTTTAATTCAACTATTTTTGCTACTGGGTAGTATCAGTATACATAATTATTTATTTATTTTAAAAAACACATTTCATATGCAATCGAAAACGATTGCGTTTTTAAAATTAATTTTGCAAAATAAATTTTTCGGTAAGATCCGATTATTGATAACTTTTGATCAAGAAAATATGCGAAAATCTAAGAAAGCTTAAGCTTTATTCCAAATTTCTATGGCAACAATTCTTTAATGTTTTCAATTTAATTATCTGGCAATATTATCAATTTATCATTTAAAACAATTGCATTCGAATTGCGATTTTAAAATTTGTTAAAAATTCAGCTCGTTCTTATAAATTTGTTCATATAAATATGAAAAAAAAGAAAAATGTGTTTTAGAAATCGCCAAAAATTCGCCAAGTTTTTTTAATTTCGCCAAAAAAATCGCCATGTCGCCAAACACAAAATTGGATCGCCAATTAGGTTTATAAATCGCCACGATTGGCGAAAAATCGTTTAACCTCACAGCCATGGTCCACAATCGGAAGAATTGTGCGCAAATTTCAAATGGCAATCCACGAGTGATTGTTGAAAAGCCGATGCATCTACAAATAGTGACGCTTTGGTGCGGTTAAAGGCTGGCGGCGTCATCTGGCCGTACTTCTTCGAAAATTAGGTCGGCCAAGCAGTTTCCGCAAATGGTCGATAAATGGACGATATGTGGTTCCAACAGGATGGGCCACTTGCCACACGGCCAACGAAACAATGGCTCTTTTGCACGAGAAACTTAATGGCCGTATTATCTCACGTCGTTGCGATATTAATTGGGCGTCACGGTCATATGATTTGACACCGTTGGACTTCTTTCTTTGGGGATATTTAAATTAAAAAGTGCACATCAATTATAATAATTCCGTCCATTTGGCTAATTGTCTGTTCATGTCAACCTTGTGCGCAGAGTACGAGTTATCATTTTTTTGATCATTTTATAAGATTTGGTAAATGTCGTAAGAACGAAAACTAGGCAAATTCTAAGAATCGGTTTATAATATTCTGGTGAGCTTATTACACACAGAGAAAAAATATGGTTGGGCATGGTGACGGCAGCTTCGGTTTTTTATTGTAACAATATATTGTTGTCGTACACAAAAACTTTTTATTTTAATTTAATTGCTGCAAACATTTCAATGTTTATAGTAATTATAAAATTGAGTATTGTTGACCGAAAAATAATCATTTTTCCAATAACTAAATAATAATAACTTTGAAAACATATTATATTACTCCCACCCATTTCATGATATTTAATAGCCATAACATGATAACTTTCTATACGTGCACTCATAATATGTTTAAGATGCAATAAAAATATCTTTACTCTAATAATATTTTGTTATCGCCATTTGTAAATAGTTTTGCATCAGTTGTGTCGTTTGTTTAAAATATGCCTATTGAATTTTATGTTAAGACTGTTTTACACTTTCACACACGTCTTACGTATTTTGAGAAAAATTATGTTTATTTTATAAAATATGTAACTACAGTATTGCCGTAGTGGCGATATCATAACTTAGAAAATATTTTGATTAACAATTTTTTTCAAAATGCTTGAAATTCATGATTAAAGATGCGTTGTTGTATAGTTGTGCTCTTTTTTATTTGTTATTTTTTATAAATACACAGAAAATCCGCTATAAACATGAATTTCATTTTACTAAGTACTAGTAGATTGATACAAAAGTCATCCACGGCAACACTGTTTCTTCATTTGTCATTTTACTTGCAGCAAGTGTTAAAAATTTACTTGCAAGCAAATGCTCTTGCAAGTTGAGCTGCAAGTACGAAAAATTTGATGGTATTAGTGAAAAAGTAAGTAAGTAAAAGTGTAAACCCTGTACATAATAGGACCAGTCCAAACACGGGTGTAAAGAGTAGATCACAACGGACTAGGACTAGTCCAAAAGTAACCCAAACGTATTGGAAAAACATGGTCTATTTAACATTACGATGTCCTAGGGCAGGGCCATATAACCCAGCTTTGGACTACAAAGGAGTAGTTTTAAAACTACTCCATGGTATACTCAAGAGGATTAGTTTTGAAATCGTTTAATCGTCTCACTACAAACACTTTTTAACATCGACATGGTCCATGCTTGCATTACATCGGACCAGTCCATGGAGTAGTCCATTTTATCAAAATGGATCAAGTGGTCCAATAATATTTGCAGGGAAGTGCCACAAAATAAAATATCGGTGTAAAAATATTTAAATTTTTTTTTATTGCTGTGAAAGTGGTACTCTATCATAATATAATAACTTCTAAGCAAATTATGATTAGTATGACAATAATATGATTACTTCTTAGCTTATTATGATTAACATGACAATAATATGATTACTCCTTCAAAAATTGTAAAATTTTGAAAAGATTAACATGAAAATTTAATTATTATGAATAATTTTTATTTTTTTTTTTTAAAACAGAATGAAAATTTTTTTGTTTAGGGAGTTTAATTTTTAAGGCAAATATTGAGTGCTATTTTACAAAGCGCAATTTTGAAAAATTTTTTCGTTGAATCAAATAAAAAGTTTGTTGACTTAAAATTTTATTTTTAACAAACTGTGTTGTTAAACATTTTCTTGAGTTTTTTTTCTGTTTAATTCGCCGAAGGATAATTTAACGTGAAATTTTGTTTGAAAAATGGAAGAAAAAACGTGTAATTAAAACGCAAGATAAATAAGCGTGAAAGGCATTTAAGCGTGGGGTAATTAAGCGGGTTATACTGTATTACACTGACAGCAGGGTTACGGTTTTGCAACAGAGTTGCATCCTGTAAAAAAAAAAATAGTGAAAATAACAATCAGTTTTTTTCATTCCTAGCACCAAAGACAAAAACTAATTTTTATAAAGTGGATTTCATTCTTAGTTCTTTTATATGGTTTGGAACTTCGAAACCTTAAAAAAAGTTAATACATTTTGATAAAGCGACTAAACCGCTAATTATTTTCTTGACTGTTGCATTTGCTAGCTGCTGATAGGTGGAATATATAAAAGACAAAAACGGATAATTCTAGTAAAGATGAACAGCCATATTCATAAAAAGTTCTTATTGAAAGCTTATAGTATGTAATAACTATTAAATGCTTTTTGTCTTATAAACCTCTTATAAAAATTTGTATTCATAAACGTACAATAACAGCTTTTTTACTATTTACTGTTTGCAGCGATTTTCTGTTTAAGTATGGCAACTTTCTTTATAATTGGCTGCCATTTTATTGTTAGTGATGCACGAAACTTCTATTCGGTTTACATGATATTCTATATTTAAATTTTTTTTAATAATATTTTTTAATTGTAGACCTTCAAAATTATTCTTATCAAATAAAAGTACATATTATTTTAGTTTCTGAACAAAATATTTCCGAAAGGTATCATAAAAACTTTTGTTTGAACCTTTTTTAAATATACGATAAGAAAGTAATCGAATAAAAAGTTTGTTTACTTTTTATTAACATCACTATTATAATGATTTGTTTATTTTATTTTTTTTTATATTTTTCAACAATAATTTGTTGTTTTAAACAAAAAAACAACTAGTTTCAATAATTTAATAAATAATTAAAGAGAATACCTGCATTTTCCCCTGAACATATTCATTTAAATCATATAAATTTTTTTTTAAATAATTATCAATATAACTTTAAATTGGCTGTCTAAAATAAAAAAAAATTAGTAAAATGTATATAACATGTCCGTTGTAATAAATAAAACATTTTTGTCATTATTTTTCAACATTTTTCACAAAAATAATATCATAAAATGCAAACACCTTTTAAAATATCATTTTATTTTTGGTTTAAAGAAGGGCAAATCTATATATATAAATTGTAACGTTACTGACTGACTGACTGATTGACTGACTGACTGACTGACTGACTGACTGACTGACTGACTCACTGATTCATCATCGCACAGCCTAAACGCCTGAAGCTAAACCAGAGATTGGTCACACCCCAAATCGATCCACTTAGACGGGATTTTTGGAAATTCGAATGCTTAGGGGGTAAAAAAGGGTAAAAACGGGAAAATTCGGTAATCTTATATCTCCAAAACTAAAAGAGATACAAAAAAATGTAATACTTATCGGTGTTCTTTAAAAAAATTAGCGGACAGGTGTCTGGTACTTTTTTGAAATTCGGCCCTTTTAGGGAGTAAACGGGTTAAACCTGAATTTTAGTACTTTTTTGACACCCCATCTATCTTTTGATCCAATAAACATAGAAACAAAGTTTATACCACATTCGAAACTTATCAAAAAAATACGAATATAAATTTGGTACTTTTTCGAAATTCGAACATTTAAGGGGTGAAAATCGTAACTATTTTTGGTACTTTTTTTTACAAAACATTTTTCTACATTCATTGAGATATTCGTACCAAATTATGGTCTCCCACTACAATACTGAAATTTTTGAAACTTACATGGGGGGAACAAATAGTACCAAAAAAAGGAAATACGGGAAATTTGATATTTTTCTTTAGCTTTTTGGTTCTACAACTGGTATTTTTTTAATTATCGTTAATATTGAACCCAAAAACATAAGATTCAACATGCAATGTCCTGAGGGGATAAGAATCTATTGCGGAACTTTTTGGTACTTTTTTGTTCTATAACTGGTACTTTTTGAATTTCCGTTAATATTGGACCGAGAAACATAAAATTTAAAATGCAATGCCCTGAGTGAACGAGAATCTGTAAGAGGGATCTTCTTGGTACTTTTTTATTTTTTGACTGGTACTTTTTGAATTTCAGTTGGTATTGGACCTAGAGAGATAAAATTAAACATGCAAGGTCCTGAGTGAATAAGAATCTGTAAGAGGGCTTTGTGGTACTTTTTTGTTCTTTAACTGGTACTTTTTGAATTTCCGTCATTATTGGACCTAGAAACATTAAATTCAACATGTAATGTGCTGAGTGGATAAGAATCTATGATGGAACTTTTCGGTACTTTTTTTTTCTTCAACTGGTTCTTTTTGAATTTCCGTTAGTGTTGCACCTAGGATGAAAATCTATAAGTGTGAACTTTTTGTTACTTTTTTATTCTTTGACTGGTACTTTCTAAATTTCCGTTGTTATTAGACCTATAAAGATAAAATTAAACATGCAAGGTCCTGAGTGAATGAGAATCTGTAAGATAGGCTTTTTAGTACTTTGTTGTTCTTTAACTGGTTCTTTTTGAATATCCGTTTTTATTGGACATAGAAACATAAAATTAAACATGCAAGATCCTGAGTGAATAAGAATCTGTAAGAGGGCTTTTTGGTACTGTTTTTTGTTCATTAACTGGAATTTTATGAATTTACGTTAATATTGAACCTAGAATAATTAAATTCAACCTGAAATGTCCTGAGTGGTTGAGAATCTATAGGAGGGAAATTTTTGGTACTTTTTTATTTACTAACTGGTACTTTTTGAATTTTCGTTAGTATTGGACCTAGAAAGATAAAATTAAACATGCAAGGTTCTAAGTGAATGAGAATCTGCAAGAGGGTTTTTGGAACTATATTGTTCTTTAACTGGTACCTTTTCAATTTCCGTATTTGTTGGACCTAGAAACATAAAATTAAACATGCAAGTTCCTGAGTGAATGAAAATCTGTAAAAAGGATATTTTGGTTCTTTTTCGTTCTCTAACTGGAAATTGTTTTAAATAAACTGGTACTTTTATTTAATTTAATATTAATTTTTGTACATTAAATAAAAAAAGCTAATAGCTGTCTGGTACTTTTACGAAATTCGGCGCTTTTAGGTAGCAAACGGGTAAAACCTGTATTTTGGGTCTTTTTTCCACCATCTAGCTTTTAAATCAATACACATAGAAATAAAAATTATATAACATTTGTAACTTATCTAAAAAATACAAATGCATATTTGGTACTTTATGGAAATTCGAACGTTTAAGGGGTCAAAATTGTACCAACATATGTTTGTTACTTTTAACAAAAGATTTTTTCTCCGTCTATTTATCTTTCATCGCAGAGCCTAAACGTCTGAAGCTAAACGGTTGACATTTGGACCGGAGGCTCTCCTCTCGCCCAATTGATCCTGCTAACCTCATACCTCCTAAGATATGTTTGTTACTTTTTTCAAAATATTTTTTTCCATATATTTAAATTTCATCGCAGATCCTAAACGTCTAACGCTAAAAGTTTGACTTTAGGACCGGGGTCTGTCCTCTCGCTAAGTCGATCCTGCTAGCCTCATACCTCCTAAGCTAAAGGAAAACAATAACATTTATTGTTGCTCATTAGAAAAATTCGCTAACCTCATATCTCCTAAACTAAAAGAGATTCAAAATTAAAAAAATTAACAGACTGGTGTTTGGTACTTTTTTGAAGCATGGCCTTTTTGTGAAGTAAAAGGGTTAATACAAATTATATCACATTTGTACCTTATCTTAAAAAATACAAAACAGATTTGGATTTTTTTTGAATTCAAATGTTTAAGGTGTGAAAATCGTTCCAAATTTTGTTATTTTTTCACAAAATTTTTCTTCATCTATCTATCTATCTATATATATAAAATTGTAACGTTTCTGACTGACTGACTGACTCACTGATTCATCATCGCACAGCCTAAACGCCTGAAGCTTAACACTTGAAATTTGGACCAGAGATTGGTCACACCCCAAATCGATCCACTAAGACGGGATTTTTGGAAATTCGAATGCTTAGGGGGTAAAAAAGGGTAAAAACGGGAAAATTCGGTAATCTTATATCTCCAAAACTAAAAGAGATACAAAAAAAATATAATACTTATCGGTGTTCTTTAAAAAAATTAGCGGACAGGTGTCTGGTACTTTTTTAAAATTCGGCCTTTTAGGGAGTAAACGGGTAAAACCTGAATTTTAGTACTTTTTGACACCCTATCTATCTTTTGATCCAATAAACACAGAAACAAAGTTTATACCACATTCGAAACTTATCAAAAAAAAAAAATATAAATATGGTACTTTTTCGAAATTCGAACATTTAAGGGGTGAAAATCGTAACTATTTTTGGTACTTTTTTTTACAAAACATTTTTCTACATTCATTGAGATATTCGTACCAAATTATGGTCTCCCACTACAATACTGAAATTTTTGAAACTTTATTGGGGGGAACAAATAGTACCAAAAAAAGGAAATACGGGAAATTTGATATTTTTCTTTAGCTTTTTGGTTCTACAACTGGTATGTTTAAATTATCGTTAATATTGAACCCAAAAATATAAGATTCAACATGCAATGTCCTGAGGGGATAAGAATCTATTGCGGAACTTTTTGGTACTTTTTTGTTCTATAACTGGTACTTTTTGAATTTCCGTTAATATTGGACCTAGAAACATAACATTTAAAATGCAATGTCCTGAGTGAACGAGAATCTGTAAGAGGGATCTTTTTGGTACTTTTTTATTTTTTGACTGGTACTTTTTGAATTTCAGTTGGTATTGGACCCAGAGAGATAAAATTAAACATGCAAGGTCCTGAGTGAATAAGAATCTGTAAGAGGGCTTTGTGGTACTTTTTTGTTCTTTAACTGGTACTTTTTGAATTTCCGTTATTATTGGAACTAGAAACATAAAATTGAATATGCAATGTAATGAGTGGATAGGAATCTATAAGAGGGAAGCTTTTGGTACTTTTTTGTTCCTTAGCTGTTGCTTTTTTAATTTCCGTTAATATTGGACCCAGAAACATAAAATTAAACATGCAAGATCCTGAGTGAATAAGAATCTGTAAGAGGGCTTTTTGATACTGTTTTTTGTTCATTAACTGGAATTTTTTGAATTTACGTTAATATTGAACCTAGAATAATTAAATTCAACATGAAATGTCCTGAGTGGTTGAGAATCTATAGGAGGGAAATTTTTGGTACTTTTTTATTTACTAACTGGTACTTTTTGAATTTTCGTTAGTATTGGACCTAGAAAGATAAAATTAAACATGCAAGGTTCTGAGTGAATGGGAATCTGCAAGAGGGTTTTTGGAACTATATTGTTCTTTAACTGGTACCTTTTCAATTTCCGTATTTGTTGGACCTAGAAACATAAAATTAAACATGCAAGTTCCTGAGTGAATGAAAATCTGTAAAAAGGATATTTTGTTCTTTTTCGTTCTATAACTGGAAATTGTTTTAAATAAACTGGTACTTTTATTTAATTTAATATTAATTTTTGTACATTAAATAAAAAAAGCTAATAGCTGTCTGGTACTTTTACGAAATTCGGCCCTTTTAGGTAGCAAACGGGTAAAACCTGTATTTTGGGTCTTTTTTCCACCATCTAGCTTTTAAATCAATACACAAAGAAATAAAAATTATATAACATTTGTAACTTATCTAAAAAATACAAATGCATGTACTTTATGGAAATTCGAACGTTTAAGGGGTCAAAATTGTACCAACATATGTTTGTTACTTTTAACAAAAGATTTTTTCTCCATCTATTTATCTTTCATCACAGAGCCTAAACGTCTGAAGCTAAAAGGTTGACATTTGGACCGGAGGCTCTCCTCTCGCCCAATTGATCCTGCTAACCTCATACCTCCTAAGATATGTTTGTTACTTTTTTCAAAATATTTTTTTTCATATATTTATCTTTCATCGCAGATCCTAAACGTCTAAAGCTAAAAGTTTGACATTAGGACCGGGGTCGGTCCTCTTGCTAAGTCGATCCTGCTAGCCTCATACCTCCTAAGCTAAAGGAAAACATTAACATTTATTGTTGCTCATTAGAAAAATTCGCTAACCTCATATCTCCTAAACTAAAAGAGATTCAAAATTAAAAAAATTAACAGACTGGTGTTTGGTACTTTTTTGAAGTATGGCCTTTTTGTGGAGTAAAAGGGTGAATACAAATTATATCACATTCGTACCTTATCTTAAAAAATACAAAACAGATTTAGATTTTTTTGAATTCAAATGTTTAAGGTGTGAAAATCGTTCCAAATTTTGTTATTTTTTCACAAACTTTTTCCTCATCTATCTATCTATATATCTATATATATAAAATTGTAACGTTACTGAATGACTGACTCACTAATTCATCATCGCACAGCCTAAACTCCTGTAGCTAAAAACTTGACTTTTGGAGCAGAGATAGGTGACTCCCCAAATCGATCCACTAAGACGGGATTTTTGGAAATTCGAATGTTTAGGGGTAAAAAAGGGTAAAAACGTAATACTTATCGTTGTTCTTTATAAATATAAGCGGACAGCTGTCTGGTACTTTTTTAAAATTTGGTCCTATTAGGAAGCAAACGGGTAAAACCTTAATTTTGGTACTTTTTCGGCACCCCATCTTTCTTTTGAACCAATCAACATAGGAACAAAGTTTATACAACATTCGAAACTTATCAAAAAAATATGAATATGAATTTGGTACTTTTTCGAATTTCGAACATTTAAAGGGTAAAAATCGTAACTATTTTTGGTACTTTTTTATACAAAACATTTTTCTCCATTCATTGACATATTCGTAATTAATTATGAGCTCTCACTACAATACTGAAATTTTTGATAACTAAATGGGGCGAAAAAATAGTAAGGGAAATTTATGTTTTTCTTTAGCTTTTTGTTTCTGCAACTGGTATTTTTTTATTGTCGTTAATATTGGACCTTAAAACATAAGATCCAACATGCAATGCCCTGAGTGGATAAGAATTTATAAGAGGGAACTTTTTTAATTTCCGTTAATATTGGACCCAGAAACATAAAATTAAACATGCAAGGTCCTGAGTGGATAAGAACCTGAAAGAGGGCTTTTAGGTACTTTTTTGTTCATTAATCGGTACTTTTTGAATTTCCGTTAGTATTGGACCTAGAAACATAAAATTCAACATGCAAGGTCATGTGGTCCTCTTTTACAAAATATTTGTCTCCATTCATTGGCATCTTCGTACTTAATTATGGGCTCCCACCACAACACTGAAATGTTTCATACATAAATGGGGTGAAAAAAGTATCAAAACGGATAATACGGGAAATTAAGTTACTTTCATTTGCTTTTGTGTTATACGAGTGGTACTTTTTGAATTTTCTATAATATTGAACTTAGAAACACAAAATAATAGGTGCAAAGTCCTGTGTAAATATCAACCTATGAGATAAAAATTTTGGAACTTTTTTCCTAAAACATAGATACATATTCTTTGGCATATAAATATGTTCATGAAAGAAAAAGCCCGATTAAAAAGTAGCGGGTTAAATGCTTGAATTTAAACAAGTTTAAACCTAGAAAAGTAAACTTTGGCATACAAATATGTCCACGAATAAAAGGAGACGCTAACGAAGTAGCGGGTTAAATGCTAGTCCAACAATAAATTTTCTTACTTTATGAATGGTTTATTAAAGATTCAATAGACTATTTTTCGTTTATGAATACAACTTAAGCAATTTTTGCTTAAAAACGGTCAATTAATCATCAATAAGTTTTTATGAATACGGCTGGAAGACTTTAGTGATTTAGAAACACATGAAAACCTAAATAAAATAATTATAAGAATAAATTTTCTTTTTATAAGCATTAAAAGGGCGAAAATTCTTCTTCTTCTGTATAAAATGCTAAGTGGATTGATAAAAAGTTGCCATTTTTAAATATTTTGTTGCCATTTGTTGTTATTCAGTATGGCAATGCTGCGAGGTTTAAACAACCTCTTAAAAACACAATTAGTACACAATTAAATTCATTCTCAGATTATTTAATTACAGTTTGCCGCTAAGATTAAAAACCCACTCTTATAGTCTAACTGAATTATTCTATTAATATCTAAAATAACAGAAGAGAGACATTTATGGCTTATTAAAATTCTAATAGCACTGTATTTTTTTTCTTTTTTTAGCAGTAAAATGTTCAAAAGGCCACGGTGTAATTTGTGCCTTCGAGACCACCCCTTCAGATATTGCCATACTTTCTATGCCGGGGATATGGATATAAGACGATCCCCTGCAAAAAAAATTTCCTTCTGCTTAAACCATTTTTCCCAAACACACAATAGAGTCACGTGTGATTCACTTAACCGATGCAAACTTTGTGGAGCTAAACATCCAACCAACCTCGTGTTTCTAATTGTTGTCTGCCTATGACTTAAAAATAAAACCCTGAAACCGCTTATTGAAATTCAACTTAAGTTTTTTTTGTAAAGAGCAAAACTCCTAGATTTCTTTTTAATTAACTGCCTGTTTAACGATATCGAACGTCATCGTTCGCATAGAAAATTACATTTAAAACAAAAACAAAGTTCGAACATTGTACGAACTTTGTTTTTGTTTTAAATGTAATTTTCTATGCGAACGATGACGTTCGATATCGTTAAACAGGCAGTAAAGAACAAAGGATCCCGACTTTCGTCTACTGAACCCCCCAGATAAAGACATTTTTACGATTGCTCCCCCCATTCTTTCGCAGAAAAGTCTATATGTCTACTGTTTTAAAATTATATACAGTTATAAAATTCACTTTGCCTGAAGCAATTCGTGATCCGCTTTTAAAGAAGCGTTTCCATCGGTTGAAACTGCACATTAAAGAAATTTGGTTTTCTCAATGTCTCATTTGCTTCTATTCTGTCGCAAAGCTAACCAGCACTCATCTGCCAATTATTTATTTGCCGTTCAGATAAATTCAATCAGCTGACTCCCAACTTTTACATATATTTTAAGAGGTGTTGCGAACTGAAAATAGGTTTTTTCAGGTATATTGAGAAACCCAAAATCGGTAACGGACAGTTTATCGGTCTAATAAATTTATGTTGACATTAAGTAACAGACAGATTGTCGATACATTAAGAAAATGGCCATTAGTCGTTTAAGTTTAGCCATTGAAAGAGGCTAATAGAATTGTTAAGTTTAAAAAGCACATATTTGACAATTTTTATTTATTTACCAAAACTATAGAGGCTAGACGACTAACCAAATACAGGTACAAACAAGATATTTTAAAATAATACGCTTTAAGGAATGTTAAAAAACTTTTTTAAGAACACATTACCAACATACTCGTGTGTCACTTTTTTGTATGGAATAAAAATAAAAAAATTTTGAATTAAATAAATCAACTTACGAAATATCTCCAAATTTATTGTTGTTCTTTGTGGTTGAACTTATGTGTTGCACTAGTCCTTTTGCCATATGGGTAGCTTTATTACGTAGCGATTTTAGGAAATTTCTAGAAGAAAAACAAAAGAAGTTAAATTGGGTGTTATATTTCTTTTTAATAATTTCACTCAATTCACTCAGGTACATACATATATAATGGATATCGATTTTAAAAACGATGCGATTTAAAACCGATATTATCGTTTTCAGTATCTTTTGATTTCATTGATTTCTTATGCAAATATTTGACTACCTTAATTGAATTTTAACGCAATATCTTATTATATATATGTATATATATATATAATAAGTTGCATTGTGCTAGTAATTGATGTTCTATGTAATGCGTGAACCGTAATTTTATGTATCAACGGTCTTCAAATGTGTATTGGTTCATGAGTTAAAGCCATTTTAGTGAGCACAGCATTCATTCCGAAACATATATTTTTTTTGCATGGAAATTTGGCGAATTTGACTTAATATTTTGAGAAACTGAAATTCAATTAGTTTTTAACTTCATTACAATTCGATTTTAGTCAAACCATTACTTTGATTTAGCTACTTAGGTATTGTAAATCACATCTTCATGAGTTATAGCCATTTTGGTGAACACTGCTTTCATCACTAAAAAGACTTGCTATTCAAAGATTGATGGCTTATGTAATTGAAGCTACTATTTTAACTGGAAAATTCAAAGGCGATGATGTATTTATTCTACGCATCCCAATGATTCCGTCTAATATACCATTTGAATTCAAACGACTTCAGTTTCCTGTTCGGCTTGCGTTTTCGGTTACTTTTAATGAGGCGCAAGGCCAATCATTAGGAATTTGTGGAGTGAATTTAAAGTATCCAGTTTTCTCACACGGACAGTTGTATGTAGCCTGTTCGCGCGTTGTCAAACCATCGGTTTTGTATATTTACACCGAAAATGAAAAAAAAAACAAGAAATGTTGTGTGCCACAGAGCATTACAAAAAAAAACAATTTATCACTGATTTAAATGAATTCGAATTGATTTCTTATTTTCTTTTTTGCACTACGAAGTGTGCAGGGGGTTCGCTAGTATGTTATATAATATTATTGAAGTTTATTTTAATTCGACCTTTTTATTCTTACATAAAAGAAGTAATTAATTAAGCTCGAGGTACAGGTTTTTATTTTTATAAAATCATATTTCATTTTCCAATATTTCGCTACAAAACATCGAGTAGCATCATCGAGTGCAATATCAGAAGAAGTATTGATAACTACTTTTTAACGTTTTGTTTTTGAATTTTTTTAAATTATATCTTTAACCCTGATGCTACTCGATGTTTTGTAGCGAAATATTGGAAAATAAAATACGATTTTATAAAAACAAAAACCTGGACCGTGAGCTTAATTAATTTGTTCTTCTTTTATATATGTTATATATTTAAAACTAAATTATTAAATAAAATTTTTTTACGTTCAACGAATTGCATGTCTGTAAAAAAGTTCATATAATCCCAACAAATGCAAGATACAATTTTGGTTGCCAAACGGGGTATAACAACATAAATAGTTGACACTAGCGACATTTAAATTATTTTTTAGGTTGTAAGTTTTGTAACAAAAAATTCTACATACAATGCATTTAGAATGCATGTTTTGCATCTTCAAAAATAACATGAAAATTTGTAATTACCAGGGAAACCATAAATATGCAATTGCATGTTTTTCCTCGCGCGACCAATTAAGGCAGAAACAATATATTTATTTTGGTATAGATTTGTTAGTGCATATTTTTGCATATTTTACCGTTTGCAGCATTTTTTTGCATAATTTAGTTAAAACAGCCTTTTCGCAGCATTTTAAATGTTTATAACGCATATTTTGCCTTTTTGAGGCATGTTAAATCAATTATATACATATGTTGGCGATGTGTGTAATGCATAGAAATCTGGACCAATCTCTTAATATACCAATCGACTCAGAATCACTTTTTAAAGTGATCTAACGATGTCCATCCCTGGTTGGCTGGTTGTCTGTTCATGTTAACCTTGTGAGTAAAGTACAAGTTAAAATCTTGTAGATAGTTTGATCAAATTTGGTAAAAACATTTTAATTACACTAAGAACGAAGTCTATGTAAATGGTGAGAGAATGAGTCTATAATTTCCCCTTTAAAACTTTTTTCCAATTACTTTTTGTGTTAGTAAACCATCTAATTATGTTGGCATTTAGATTAAATTCGCCCAAAAAATATTTTACTGCAAATTAAATTATTTTCGATCAGTTCACATGTCCCCAAAGCTCCCATCTATAAACAGCTTTCACTTTCTTTTAAATGTTAACATTAATAAACAAGCGACCTTCTTTTGTATCCCTTTAAGACAAAAAATCTCATATGGATGTTAATATTAAGATAATATTCGGCACAAATATCTTTTATATGAATTTTAACCTCTCAACATAACTTTGTTTTGTTTGCCGATGACTGCTCATCGTTTCCAAATAGGGTAAAGTTTTGAAAATTCGTCTGTAAATACTATTTAGTTTGGGCTTTACCGATTATAATTTTAGGATTGTTTTTATTAAATGGTACTGTTATATAATTGCTGAATATTTTGTTTTCAAATTAGCAATTTTTGAATTTTTTGGGGCATATTTTTAACGATTTTCCGGGCATATTTTCAAGTTTTTACTGCATATTTAATGCGCATAAAACGCATTTTTTAGAGAATATTTGTGGTTTCCATGGTTATTACGATTTGCATTAATAAAATAGTGTCGATAAAAGCATAAGGTAGAGAAGCATACAGTAGACCAGTAGTGCGATTCACTATGCTTTTTAAACCACAATTGTTTCGTTTAAAAATGTTAACCACAAAATTAACCATTTTGCTATTCACTAACACTTTTAACGACATCTGCTGGTGTTTAAAGCCAGCTGTTTCAGTCAGCTGTTATTTTTAACAAAACAAGTTGTGGTTTATTAACACCAACATTTTTGGTGTGGTTAAATCCGCTTTGAAAAGTGTTTATTTTTCGTTGTACCTATATAGTCGAAGAATAATATGGCTTTGAAGTATTTAGCCTACAATTTATCCACATCTTGTCACACACCAATTTTCCATGGAGCTTCTTATTTATTTGTCCTAAAGCCAACCATTTGACTCAAATAAAATTAAAAAAATTCATTTAGTTAAAAATAAATTAATAAAATAAGAAAATAAAATAATAAAAATTAGTAATGTTCTACGCACTTTGCACAATATCATTTAAAATCTATAAATTAAAAGTTTTTTGTTTTGTTTTTTTTTATTCTTCTTTGTTATTTTATCCTATTTTGATGTTTCTCTTGGCAGAGTTGCCACGATATATCAATTTGAATAGAGAGAAATATAAAACTGTTTATTATGGTTATAAATAAGTTAGTGAATCACATAGTGGCTAGTGCAAACATCAAAATGTGTGGTTAAAGTTAACACTTTTTAAAATGTTAAAAGTTAGTGAATCGCACTACAGGTCGACCTCCATACAAAAAAAACATTTGCCAGTCACCTTCTAAAATGAACGATAGAGTGCCCCGGTAGGCTAGCTTGTAGTGAGTTAGTCTATCAGCACCGGGGTTGCGGTCTCGATTCCCGCCAGAGACTCTGTAGCTCGTTTCTGTATTTCTCGCATCGTAAAATTTCTTACATGAAGTGTGAAACAAAAAATTCCATCGTTTCTCGATTTATGCGATAAAAGTGTTTCTGTATTTGAATGCGAAAACAGAGACAACAAATTTTGTTTATACTGGAATATTTCCAGTAATTAAGTGTCAAATAAAAGCGAAACGTCAACAAAAGAAATAAATATAATAAAAACAGGGCTGCCAGATTTGACGAGTTATCGTCATCTTGACAATTTTTTGTTCCGATATTAACAAAGTGACATTTTGATGATTTTTTCTAAAAAAGTGACGAAAGCAAAAACAAAATCAAAAATATTTTAAAATTTTGTTATTACTTTCTATAGAAATTCAATTGAATTTTTTAATTTCAAACACTTCTATTTTGTGGCGTTGGAAATTGAAAAAAAAATAATATGAATGTCTGTAGAAAGCAACAACAAATTTATAAAATATTTTTGATTTTATTTTTGCTTTTAATGAAATTGTTGGCGTTGCGTTTTACACTATAAGCCCCTTAGTCTTCGAAATAAGATAATTGTAAATATTTTTATATGTTTGTTTATTAGAAAAAAAGATATCTTTAGAAACAAGGCTGCTTAAATTTTTATATTTATCCCTATTGTGAAAATTGTCCTCGAAATTGTTTGTTTCTTCCCTAAAAAATGTATCGGCAAAGCAAAATTTCGAGGGAAAGTAATGGACCGACTTGGCTTATTTTGAACATTTAATACTTCTTATATACATATACAAAATATGATTGATATTTGATATTGTTATCTTATATGTACACTTTTGTGCCAAAACCATTATTCCGGCAAGAAAGAAATTTGTTTGTCTCCCAGTAAAAACTTTTTCAAAATGGATAGCTTCTTTCACTCGTTATTAAGTAGCTTTCTTCCATAAGAACTTCGATAACTACTTTTTTCTGGATGTATTAAGATAAAAAAATTACTTACTATTGAATTTGTTCTTTTTGGCACAACCCTTGTAAAATTCATTAGTTTTTAGTAGAATTGTATGTAGTGCTTTTATGTGTTTCTGATTACTTAACATATTATTTTGTAGGCGAAGATTTTACTGGGTCTTTAACCCGTTTATTTATGAACCGATTTTTTTAATTTTAACTACAAGGTATTCTACTAAGTCTATTTCAGGTAAAAAAGAAAAAGATTATAGGAATAGGTAAGTTAAAGATTTATATCTCAATTATTAAATAATAATTATTAAATACCCATGAACTTTAACTATGTTTTTGTTTGATTATTTCTTAATAAAAGTCGCATCAAATTTGTTTAAAATTGATTTTAAATTGCACGATTTTTAAAAGAAAAAAGACGATCTTTTTTATTTTTTTCTCAGGAAATTTACGATTTTGACACAAATTTATCTGGCAGCACTGATTAAAACCAAAACAAGAAAAGGCTAACAAAAATTTAAACTAACAAAATATAACAATTGTTTTTTGTTTATTTTCATCATAAAAATTATGCATTTATCATTTATATTCCTTCTATTTTTTTATTTATTTAAAAAAAATAGTATATAAACATATTTTAAATTCAAAATATCTACATTTTGTTTTTCTCGCCACCAATTTCAAATGTGACTTATTTTGACAGTTCTTGAAAGAAACTTTTCGCAAAATATTGTTATAGAAACACTTTTTCTCGCATCCTTCCAATAATTGCTGGAAAATTATTTAAATGACAGATAATTCTAGCAAAAAAAAGATACAGAAACACTTGTGTGAGAAAAACCATTTTTTGTTTCATTTCACACTATTTTTGTTGCAATTCACACGTTTCATGCGAAGAGTTTTACGATGTGAGATATACAGAAACGGGCTACTGGTTACCTGTAGACAAGTAAAGAGTTTCGCGGGATTAGCTTAGGGAATTAAAAAAATAAAAAAATTAAGTTTCTAAAACAGGAAAATATTTATTTTGCCACGCCGCAAATACAGCGGATGTCATCATGTCGCATATCGTTGTTTATGACTTTACTTTTGCCTTTAAGCCAGATATTAAATTATGGGCGCCACTTATGCCATCTCGGATCCTTCCCCCTAATGTCCAACTTTTTTCACAGAAAATCCCTTTAAAACTTAGTATGTATAGCTTTTAATTAGGGATGTAACGATACGCCTGTTTGCCGATACGATACCGATATTCAAAAAGAAATATCGGCGATACCGATACGCATATGGAATTTGAATTCAAGTTCAAATTAACAAAACTCAAGTAGAGTAATGTTTTTATAATGCAAAATAATACTATGTTCACACTTGAGTTCTTAAACGCGTTTTAGCAACTCGAACGTGAGTAATCTCTAATCACATCAAAATCGAGATGATTACAGTAGTAGGGAAATGGGGAGGCAGCAAAAATGCCTCCCCATTCGTTTTTTTTCATATACCACAAAGGGAGCATTTTGCTTTTTCCATTAAAGCACCAAAAATTCTGCCAGTTTTTGCTCCCAATGTATTTTTCATAAGGAGGAGTTTTGAATATAAACAAAAATAAAGAATTTTTTGGAGTTTTTTTCAATAAAAAAGAGAGTAATATTAAGTTGATCACATTATATTTTCTTCAATGAGGAGAAAATTAAAAAATCAATAATTTGTAAAAATATATTGGTTGAGTATTTCAAAATAGAAAGAGTAATATGTAATATAGTTTAAATATTCAACATATGTAAGTATATAAATTAACTCGATTTGTACTCGAACCTAAGCAAGCATGCCATTAATATAAAAAGGCTTAGGGAGTATATTTCACATCATTAATCTAATTGCCACTTTAAAGGTAACTTAATAAAAATGGCAAGTATTTCCTATATAATAAAGGTATGTATATTTAATTATTTATTATTATTACTTTTTTTTCTTGTTTGTTTTCAGATGTATGAAAAACTGTTATTATTTCCCAAGGTATTAAGCCCGAGTATATTAGAATAGATGATATACCTTTTAACCAATCTTTGAAAATTTTGAGAGGAAACAAGCACAACATGGTCTAAAAGTCATTGCCAATTTAGATGACAATAAATGGTTTTATCTACCCAGTAGAATGATAAAAATTTTATACATGGAGGATCCATACTTAACTCAAATGAATGATAAAGTTTGGACAATTATTTACAAGGGGCGTCAATTACTAAATGGACCTGCAATATTCGATTTAAATTATAGCTACACTCACAGTATTATTGCAGTAAAGGACTGTAGTTTATTTAGGAAGTATTCCGTTCAGTCATTTTTAAATAAATAAACATTTAAAATTCCAAGTAAATTTATTTCTAACTGATTCTAACAGTTATTCAAAATACTAAGTGCATATTAATACGGATTTTCAAAAATAACGAAAAATTCGTTTAATTTTTACTGTCAAAAATTCAACAGCAAATTCCGTTAAAACAAATTAATATTGTTATTTTATATAATTAACCCGTCAAAAAATTAACCCCATATTCAGTAAAAACAATTAAATATTCAGTTATGTTATAAAATTTAAATTTCAAAAAATTAACCCCATATTCAGTAATACAAAGGTAGTAACGTTATTAAATTCAGCTATTTTCGTTTACTCCATAAAAGAGCCGAATTTAAAATAACTGTAAATTCACTTAAAAAACCTAGGTAAATACTTATTTTGCTTTAAGTTTTATTTGATTTATTCTCTTCAATATATATTAAAGAAACGCAAAAAGTTTTTCAAGGTAAATACATTTTTATTAAAATCGCATACGTCTGCACTGGAAACATAAATATGCGGTTTTTATAAGATAAACGAATGGTACATTTAAAATAAAAACAAATTTTGAAATGTTTTGTATAATATTTAAATTAGAAGCGCGAAAATTTCATACGTCTTACAAAAACCGCACCTAAGTTTCTTTAAAATGGCGATTTTATAGATAAACTGATTGTCTTAAATTATTGAAAATCTATTTGGGTACGTTTTTTATGTTTATGGTGAATATACATAGTTAGTAGCTTGTTTGCTTTCAACAGAGTCAGAATCAGGGATGGATAATGGCTTTTATAATTTTGTACCAACTATGAAAACAAAATGTACTTTTTAGGCCATGACGGTACCATTTTTTAATATTTTTTAAGAAAACAAGCTTAACGAGTACAAAAATTAAGAATGGCAAAAAAATATGACATAAAAATAATTAATATTATATACCTAAAGGTTATTTATAAAATATTTATCAAATTCCCGAAATGGTAACAGATACGTCTTCAATGGTATGATAATTTAAAGAAGCTACATTGTGTTTTAAAAAATTTTTTAATTTTAGGCCGGTTTTCAGAACTTAACGATACCTAAAGTGAGCGATAAGTTAAAGAAAGGTTCATCCTACCTGGTAGGTTAAAATAAAATTATAATAATTGAATACTTTAATACGGCCATTAAAATTCTTTGTTTCGCTAACCGCTGATCACTAAAAAGAAAAAAGGGAAAAAAAGAATATAACAAAATTAAAGTAGGCGCTGGGGTCCCACAAGGCAGCATCCTGGGCCCTCTATTATACTTAATTTATACTTCGGCAATGCCAACAAACAACTACACCCAAACTTCAACATTTGCAGACGATACAGCTTTTCTTAGTGTCCACGAAAACCGTTATGAAGCATCTCGTTACTTACAGCATCATATATTTCAACTTGAAACATGGTTAAGACAATGGAAGATAATGGTCAATGAGCAAAAATGCGTACATATAACATTCACATTGCACCTGGAATCTTGCCCCCCTATTACAATCAATAATCAAATAATTCCTCAACATTCGCATGTAAAATATCTCGGTATACATCTGGATCGGCGATTAAAGTGGAAATGCAACATAGAGACAAAATTAACTCAAATGACACTAAAAGCCATTCAAATTCATTGGCTTATTGGAAGAAATTCTGTCCTTAGTCTAGATTGCAAGCTTCTACATTACAACTCTATCTTAAGCTTCGTACAGACGGTGGTGAAATCTTACAATGTTGTCATTAAAATTGACTAAAAATGTCTTGCAACTGTGTGAACATTGTGCGCTATTTTCATTTGGCAGATGTATTAAATTAATGAATGTGACAAATTACTTACAACATTGTAAGATCTGACCATCGTCTGTACGAAACTTTAAATTCTATCTGGTGCTACGGTATTTAACTATGGGGCACTGCCTCGGCCTCTTACATCGAAAAAATTCAAAGGCGCCAAAATAAACTTCTTCGAATAATCACAGCCACTCCCTGGTATATTAAAAACTCAAACATTCATAAGGATCTCAATGTGCCAATTGTAAACACTATAATTACAAAATATGCAGTAAAATATTTAAAAAGGCTTAAACAACACCCAAATCCACTAGCCCGAATTATTTTAAATCATTGCGGCCACACTCGCATAAGAAGAAGAGACACTGCAGCACTTATCCATTTAGATGAGTGATAATCACCTATGTATGTGAACGGAACCCGTGTTGAAGAAAATTTTTGTCTGGCACTGGCAGGACATAAATAAAGTATTAGGATAAGATTTGATTTATTATTGTTAGTTCATATTTATTATATGAAGATTCAATAAATAAAGAATGAAAAAAAAATTAAAGTTAAATCTAGCAAAATGTTGTGATTTTGAAATTGTACCAAGTAAGCCGAGGTAGTACCACGGTTTTAACAAGGTCCAAAATGTAACAAAAAAGTACAATGATTTCCATCAGTGGTGGAAATGTTGCAGATCATTTTATGTTTTTTAGGAGAGCTAAAATTTTTTGATACACTGAGAAGAAGCTACATAAATTTATGCATGTTTAAATTGACTCATACACTTGCCATATAATTGTTTAATTTTTCGTATTGTACAATTATATATATGTGGCAATAAATAATAATGGCTTGAGTCGGCATTTGTTGTTTTGAGATATTAAGGGTTTTGTCTAAAATGAACTGTGTGTTGTATGTATTGTTAAAGTTAAAATATATAAATGCGTGCAGTTTTATTAATAATGACATGGTATACTTAAAATTTAGCTGAGTGCTATATCTTGAAAAAAATAATAACAATATGGGGGATATCATGTCAAATGACCCAATTTTGAAATCGATGTCTTCCGATTTGGATGAAATTTGCACCAAGGTTAGTCCTATTGGATAGTAGTTTAGACACAAATTTTCTACAAGATCGGTCTAAAAAATTCTGAGGTAGTGGGGGTCAAAGTTTGACATTTTGGCCATACAGGTGTTCTTTCTTATCCATGTAACTTATGTGTAGTTTATAGAACACGAGCGCCTTACTCGTCTGTTCAACTTACATTTAAAACAAAAACAAATTTCGAAATTTTGTTTTTGTTTTAAATGTAAGTTGAACGGACGAGTAAGGCGCTCGTGTTCTATAAACCACACATTATTACCTATTGGTGTTAGCAAAATTTGTCCCAAGTAGCATCGATAGCTATTTGATCCATCTTTTAAAAAAAAAAATTTTTGGTTTTTTTAAAAAATGTTTTAAAATTTTTTTTTTTTAAATTTAAAACTTTTTTTTATTTTTTTTAGCGGGAATGTTTTTTTTTTTTTTTTTTTTTTTTTTGCTCAAAAGAAAGTTTATGTCTTTTCCTTTAAGGTAGTTTTGGTCGCTTTTTGGGATACGAGTGGCTTATGTATAAAAAAAAATAATTTGTAACTCTAGTCAATGGTTTTTCAATTTTTAGCATATGCACTATTTTGAATTTTTTTCTATTTGTGTTTAAGTGTTTCTAAAGCCTTAAAAGTAAAACGTATGCAAATAAACTAGACAAATTAACCTTTCCGACGGTATGTTACAAACCCAACTATTATTTTATACCTTCGATACTGTAATGCTCACAATGTTAATCCCAGGAATAAAATCACCAAGCAACTATATTCACAGTAGTTATTTACTACATGAAAGAAGAAAAACTGGAACACAAAAGTATGGCAATCAAATCCGACGATTTAAGACCGTTTCAGTTTATGAATACCAGAAGATAATACTTTATTATCTTAAATGTAATTTTACAGTAGAGAAGGTATAATACATTTCGGACAAAGCTCGTCAACATTTTAAAAACAAAATTAGCTTCGCCAATCTTATAGCTCATGAAAAAGATTTTGGAATTTTTTTTTTTTTTTTTAAATATTGTGATGAATCAAATTTTATGCTTATTATTTTTTGTTTTCTTATTCATTAATTTTTTTTTTAATTATTTTGAATTATTAATTTTTTTTTTTTTTTTTTTTAATTTCCTTAGCTATTCCCGCGAACCTCTATGCTTGTCTGCTGGAAAGAAACCAGAGTCTCTGGCGGGAATCGAACCCGCAACCTCGGCGCTGATAGACGAGCTCGCTACCAGCTAGCCTACCGAGGCACTCTGAGTGACATTTTCATCCTACTGCTCATGGTAAAGGAGCATGTGATGGTGTTGGAGTAAACCTCAAAAGAAATGCAACGAAGTACAGTCTTTAGCAGAGTACGAAAAAAAACTGTAAAGTACACAATTAAGAGTACCATACCGTATTTTACCATGAACAATACACATTCACATTCGTTACAAGAGTACAAAATAAAAAAAAAAACATTTTTCTGTTTGTGAATGTGTGCACAAACATATACGGTACACAGCGAGAGTGAGCTGACGCACACAAACACTACGATAACGTACATAACATCTTTTAACGTACATGTACAGTATTTTTAACGTACTTATCTGTACTTTTTATTGAACACGTATGTGTATTTAACGTGCGTGTGTGTGTGGTATGTATGTATTTTTAATATCAAAAAAGGCCAAAAATATGATTTGAAATCGAGTTGTATAACAGGAGTGCAGAAATATAAGAAACATGCAAAAGTACTAATATTTTATGGAGCAGAGTAGTAGTATTGGTGCCTATTTCAGTAAACAATTGTTTTTGTTTTTTACGCGAAGAATTAACGTGCGTGTGTGTGTATGTATTTTTTTAAAGCAAAAAAAATTTTTTTTATAACATCAAAAAAGGCCAAAAATATGATTTGAAAGCGAGTTTTATAACAGGAGTGCAGAAATATAAGAAACATGCAAAAGTTCTATGGAGCAGAGTATTGGTGCCTATTTCAGTAAACAATTGTTTTTGTTTTTTACGCGAAGAATGCACATGTGCGCGGCTGTGTTTAACTTTGTTCAATTACAGTGTGTAAGATAAATGGTTATATAAGGAATTAAAAACATATTTTATGATAAACAATGTCTTTGTTAATGTTCACAGTCTTTTATATTATTAAACATTTGAATGGCATAGGGAAAATGTTATTAAGAGGCATTATGATTATGGCCCCTATTATGGTTTACAACTCAACTCAGTTGAGTTGTAATTAAGACAACTGGTTTTGATCAGTTGTAATTTTTGTTATGTTTTTGTTCACCGCAATATAGCAAAGTTGTAAACCATAATACAAAAATTAAGAAATTGCAACTCAACTGAGTTGAGTTGTAAACCGTAATAGGGGCCTATTTTTGTAGCTAAATTACTGAGTACACTGATAAGAAAAAAAGCTTTTTATTAGAATTGAAAAGAATTTTTGGCATGGTTAACAGGCGAAGAAAATGATGAAAATAAATCAGATTTTATTTAAAAAAAAAACAAGTTTTACAACCAAAACAATTTTTTGTGATTAAATATTAATAAAAATTTTGGGCTGGATTTTGCCTGTCACTGTACATTCTCTCGCAAAACATTTTTGTGCATCAGAGAAAATAATGTTGTAAGTAATGATCAGCGTTGTCAACTTGTTGCGTTTCGCACCATTTTGGGTGCTTTTTTAAAATTTTTGTTCGAAAAATACTTGGCAACAAAGCAAAGACAAAAATTTGTCGTTAAGCAGTCAAAATTTGTAAATCAACTATAATTGTCTTGAGGAGCTATTCTGTAATGGAATTTTATAAATGTCTATCGGTAACCAATATCGGTAGCTAACAACGCAAAAAAAGTTCTTGTTAAAAAAAACCAATATTATGTGTGAACAAAAAAAAAAAAAACATGGTCAAATCTGGTCCGCTTTGCTACGCTGATTTAGGTTGCACCACAATATGTTTGTACCTTATAAAACCTAAATACCTAAAAACCAAGACAGTTTATGGGCACAAAAACTCTATTCCGGAAAGAAGTTTGTATGTAAGCTATGTAATATTATGAACCAATTCGCACCATTTTGAATAGGATTCAACCTTGTAACAATTAACACATATCCCAAATTAGATTCAATTTTTTCCAAAATTGCGAAAGTATAGACTTGCGCACAAGGTTAACTTTGAAAGACAACAGACCTCGTTAGATCGACTCTAAAATTGATTCTGAGTCAATCGGTATACTAAACTATTTAAATGTATTACACATACATAATAGTACAAACTCATAAAATCCTCTCCACATACAGTAGTGTGGGTATAGAAAGTAAGAGCAGAATGTTGTGCTGGAGTGGCTCGGGTTTATGACAGTTGAATGTGATGCCATTTGGACTTTGCATGCTTGGTGCACTTTGACGACATTATTGTCATGGGGAAAACACTTGACGAACACTTGAAAAATTTGGAAGAAATGTTGAAACGTATATCCACGGCAGGACTTCCAAAAGGAAGTAAAGTACCTGGGACATCGCGTAACCTCCAAAGGCATTTTAACAGATAAAGATAAAATAATACCTGTAATGGATTGGATAGGCTTAGTGCATACTAGTGATGTTACGAATATTTGTATTCGTATTCGAAATGCCGAATATTCACCTGCTTTACGTTATTCGTACTCTCCAAATACAAGGGAATATTTCGCGAATATTTTGTTAATGCATTCCAAGGAAGAAAAAATACAAAAGTGTAAAAAATACATAAAATTAAACAAAAAGTATTAATTTTTATTAGAAAAGATTTTTGTCATTTTAACACAAAAAAATCTTCTCTTAGAAAAGTGAAAAACAAACAAACATTAGAAGTTTGTGCCGGTACAAAACTATTTTATGAAAATTACTCAAGTTTTAACTTCAACTTTTCCAGATTTATTATCATTTTAAGCAATGTGCTAATTATCGTAAGAAAATTATCGACAACTGGATTTCAAATTTAGTCATCGGAGTGAGATAATAAATTTAAATATAATTGGTAGTGTGACAGTTTTTTTACAATTTATTTTTTAAAACGAAAATAAAAGATTTATTATATCGAGTGGCGTTTTAGTTCAGATTGGATATTCGCTGAATATTGGCGCAGATATTCGTATTCGCGAATATTAAAAATTGATATTCGTGACATCACTAGTACAAATCAATACAAATAAATTTGTTAGGTTTTTTTTATTTTTGTTAAGTTTTATATTTTTTTCCTAAACCCCTGAAATGTAAAAGACTGCTTTATTATAATATTTTTAATACAAAAATATTTTACTTTTTATTTAAAATTACTCAAACAAACATTTTAAATTAAAAAGAAAGTCTAAACTTGGTGCGTTTCTATTTTTAAATGGCGCGTTTTCTTCACCTTTTTGGTGCGTTTTGAAATTTCAAAGTTGACAACGCTGGTAATGATCAGTTGTAGAGAGTATGCGTATATTTAAATATGTATAATTGTTTGTGCACATTTTGAAGTGGTAAACAGGGTTGCCGAACTTGGTATTTTCGTTTGGTAGGATGGTAGGCTAATCCTAATTTTGGTCGGTTTGAGAAAATTTACTTTTTCATTTTATAAATTGACTTTTTAAATGTGGTAGGACATAGTCTGTTAAAGCAACTGACTATATCGCAAAGCAGGCAACAGAAAATAGAATATATATTAAAAAAAAAAACAGAAGATCTTCTTGATTGTTGGTGAAACTTCGGATGTGACAATAAAGAAATGAAAATAAAAAATTTTTTACAACAAACAATATTTAAAAAATATTATTGAATTGGCAACAGACGGCGCTAACGCCATGGCGGGTAAAGTAACTGGACTAAAAAACTTACTTAGAAATGAATTTGTTTAATTTACATTAAGTGCGCTCTCTCCACCTGTGTTCAAGTTACGCATGTAAAATGCTGAAGGAAAATATAGAGCTTCTTTGTTGTAATATTAACAGTTTTTTCCCATAGCCCTTAAAGAATTACTGAACTAAACGAATTTCAGGAATAATGTTCGGTACCACCTCATAAGATATAAGCTGCTTCTTATACAAAACGCCTATTTTGGAAGTTGTTATTGCAAGAATTTTTGAACAGTGGAATGCTTTAGTACTATATTTTGTATCCTGTTTTTACGAAGTCAATGGTTTAAGAGCTGTAGAACTCGCCGAACATATGTCTTATAAAGTCAAATGCCATTTTTTATTTGTGTCATATACAAGTATATTGCGATTCTGACTTGAAATCTAATTATAGGTGCTCTCTAAATCGCAATCGCAAGAAGTTAGCCATCTTCAAAAACCATTTAAGATCGGAAGCAAAACGCATGAGTTTTCGAACAACATGAAAAAAATCTAGCGTCTTGCGACTTCAAATCGTGCGATTGTTAGAAAATGGCAGACATACTAGTCATAATTAATAATCTTAATAAAGAATATCAACCAGAAGTATATCGTTTGTCATATTATAATCATGTTTAAAGTCCAATATTTTTACACATTTTTATTAATTTTATAAAAAAGGCGACACTAACATAAGTCGATTTCGATAAAAAAAAAAATAATCATGTTGATGTCTTAAATATTTTTATTGACACAGAAGCTAAAAAAGAAATATGTACTTAAATTTAAAATTGGGCTTCTATATAAAATCGAAATCGAAAACGTAAAACGTAAGAATTTTAACAGTCGTTTTTTACTTAGATTTCTGTAATAAAAGAATTGTATGAGAAACATTATACAAATATTTGTCTATTAAACAGAATTTAATAACAAACATTATAAAAATTGGATTTAAAGTGTATTAAAAAGAACTCCCAAATTCTTGCGTTTTAAGAAATTAAAATATTACAAATAAGTACTCCTTTTAAGTTATTGTCTAATCAAGATTTGCCTGTTTATATAGTCACACATTCTCAAATTTTCCAATCTTGTAGATTGTTAGCTTAACAGAAATTAGCCTTTCAGTAGACTTAGGCAATGATATATTTTCGAATTAAGTGAATTCCATTAAAAATGGATTCAAATAAAAATATTTTACGATCATGCCAACTTTGTCTCTAATTGCATATTGCAAAAAATTAATACCTTTATCAAATAAAAATTGTGCTTTACATCAAAAAAATACATTCATATACATATGTAAATTTTTAAAAATTTGGAAAAATTAGTCGGTTTCAAAGGATTTTGGTAGGTTTTATAAACAATTTTGGTTGGATAAAAACTTTTAAGCGGCAACCCTGGTGGAAAATTGAACGTCGAAAATTGTTGTTGTGCTATACATTATTCGAGTTTATTTGAAGAAAAAAAAAATATTTTAACACTCATAAAATTATTACAGTAATTGATTGTGGGTTATAAAATTCGTTTTTCGTACTATTAAAATTGAATAAATATATAGTTAGTTTTCAAATAACTTTGTTTTTAACATTTATGTTTGTTATTCAAAAAACAACTTAGCAAAAAAAAAAGTTAAAGTTTTAAAAGCAACAACTATTAAATTTTACGGAATATGCTGTTTAAAAAATAAAAATTTTAAAATTAATGTAAAATTCATTTATTTTAAAGTAAAAATTAATTTTAAATTAAATGTAAAAATTTATTTTAAATTAAATAAATTTTCAGTTCTTTAAAATGAACTTTCTTTTTGAATATACATAGCTACATAATTTTTTGATTGTATGAATATTATACTTTGGGATGAGTGCTCTTGTTTCTTTTTTATAATTTTTTTTTGCAGTAAAAGAGTTTGTGTTTTTTTATATATTTTAGGTAAATCCTTTTTTTTACCTAGTTATTTTTGTATGCACTTGCTTAGACATTGGTTTATTTAGCAATACTTATGGCGCCAACTTTAACGCTGTAAAATAATTGTATACAACATTTGACACAATTGATGTGCATATGTACGCCTACCTAAGTACATATGTACAAATGTGAAGATCCTTTTTATGGGAATTTTTTACTTGTGCCTTGTATATTTGAAGAAAGAAAAAAAACATTTTTATGACTGATCTTGTTTTTTATAATAAACAATTTTTTTCAGTTAAAGAATTGTACATACATTTAAGGTAATTTTTTTTCTTGACTATTTTTATGAGCAATATTTATGGCACCAAACTCTTTCAGATGAAATATCATTCATAAAAAACGTAAAAGCAACAAATTCGCAGAAAATTAAGGAATTTTCGCGCCCTCAAAACAATTGTTTGTGCACATTTGTAAGTGGTAAATCAAAAGTCGAAAATTGTTATTGTGCTTTGCGTTATTCGAGTTTATTTGAAAAAAAAAATTTAAGAGTCCTCTTGTTTTTTATAATTTAAAATTTTTTTCAGTTATTTTTTATATTCATACATACCTTTTAGGTTAATGTTTTGTATTTAATTTTTTTGTATGCACTTGCGTGGACAATGGCATATTAAACAATAATTATGGCACCAACCTCTTTCGCGAAAAATTTAGGAATTTTCAGTTGACTTCAATCATTATGCATTTTAAGTGATCATTTAACATTTGATTGCAAAGAAAGTAAGATGCCGCGCCCTAAAAATAATTTTTTGCACGATTATTTTAGTTTAATCGATGAAAGTGACGTATTTTGTGATAATGGAAGTTGTGAAAAAAAAAAATTAAATAATCATACCGGAAATCTAGAAAGACATTTAAAACGGTTCCACCCTACTTTATATTCAGATTATGTTGCAATAAAGTGTGCAAATATAAATAAAGTCAATGATTTAAAAACCAAAATAGTTCCAACCTACTTCAATCAAACTAATATTGAAGTGGCGATTGTAGAATTATTTACAAGGAATGGACGCCTACTCCGTATGGCGAAAGATAGTGCTTTCAAAATATGAGTTCAACCGGCTTTTGATTCTTTGGGAATAAATGTTAATGAGCATAACGTAGCTGAAAGAATACATTTTTATCATACTTACAAAACGTTAATATTGTTTTATTTTGGCTTGACATTTCTAAATTTTTAAGTTTAAAGAAATTCGCAGAATAGTTATTCGTAAAATAACTATATTTTTATTAAATTAAAAACGAACTAAATAATCCACAATCAATTATCGTAATAATTTTATGAGTGTAAAAATAATTTTTTTTCTGCAAATAAACTCGAATAACGTATAGCACAACAACAATTTTCGACGATTCATTTACCGCTTACAAATGTGCACAAACAATTACCTAGCGGGAAAAGTCAGAACAGCTTCTTATTTAGGCCTTATTTAAGGCCTGATTTGACATTTTTTGATTCAATTACCATTCTGATCAAGGTGAATTGACTAGAAGGTGGGGTCAAGTCAACATATGGTTATTTTTTCTGTGGTGTAGTTGTCAAATATTGTATACAAGCTACAGTTTTTTATGTAAACAAACCTTTTTTTACTAGCAATATTTTTGACAATCGGACCACAGAAGCAGTGTTGTTGTAGTGCTGACTTCACTTTCTAGTGAATTCGCGTTGATTCTGATTTAACTGCTAAATAAGTTCTCTTATAAGGCTTCTGATCTTCCGTAGGTATAAAAGATAAGATCAATATTCCACATTTCCTTCTATGAGAAGGGAAAAGAGAAGGACTAAGATATTTAGTTTTTTTGCGCGTTATAAAATTAAAATTGCATAAAAAAAAGACAAAAACAGAATACAGAACAGTTAAATGAAAAAGAATAAATCATTTTAGTTGAGTTTAATACGTTAAAATTCCTTTTTGTTTTACCTAAAAATAACTGCTAAAAAGTATTAAAAAAAGTTTAAAAATTAAAAAATAAGTGCACAATCAAAACTTAATTGTTTTCTGATTTTTAGTGTAAAAACCATTTTTACCTTAAAACCATCTATTAATTATGTATAAAATATAATAAATATCCATTAAAAGTGCACAATTAAATTTCTATAACAAAGGAATTTGGCCCATTTTCCGTAAATTTGTCTAGTTTTATTTAAATTTTGACATAAAGAGAAAATTTTCATATACCATGAATGGTTTTTAGAGCCAATAACTTGAAGCTCTTTAAAAATACATTTCTAAAAGACTCTTTAAGATTACCTTTATTCTAATGCCTTTTGAAAACCATTCTCATCTCATGACAGCCTTCTAAAAGCCATTAATTTAAATGAATTTCAGAATCTCTGGCGAATGAAGCCAGAGTGGAAGGCCTACCCCTCAATGACAACGTGTGTAAAAAAGCTTTGAGTATGCAATGGAGCTAGCAGGCCTTGTACATCCAAAAGAAAGTACTGAGGCCTTCTAGAAGGCATCTGTATGCCCTCTTTTTCCCGCTGGGTATACATACATATTTACATATACGCATACTCTTAACACTTTACAACTGATCATTACTTGTTCTTTTCTCTACTGCATAAAGAACTTTTGCATGTTTCTTATATTTCTGCACTCCTGTTATAAAACTCGCTTTCAAATCATATTTTTGGCCTTTTTTGATGTTATAAAAAAAATTTTTTTTGCTTTAAAAAAATACATACACACACACGCACGTTAATTCTTCGCGTAAAAAACAAAAACAATTGTTTACTGAAATAGGCACCAATACTACTACTCTGCTCCATAAAATATTAGTACTTTTGCATGTTTCTTATATTTCTGCACTCCTGTTATACAACTCGATTTCAAATCATATTTTTGGCCTTTTTTGATATTAAAAATACATACATACCACACACACACGCACGTTAAATACACATACGTGTTCAATAAAAAGTACAGATAAGTACGCTAAAAATACTGTACATGTACGTTAAAAGATGTTATGTACGTTATCGTAGTGTTTGTGTGCGTCAGCTCACTCTCGCTGTGTACCGTATATGTTTGTGCACACATTCACATACACAAAAAAAAATTTTATAGTTTGTGTGTTAGAAAAATACGTTACGAAAATGTACAGTTTTTTTTCGTACCCTGGTCTTTAGTGCTCTCTTCAAGATCGCATACTAGATGAGACTGCTTTATTCCATTGTGCAAAGAATTATTGTAGAGAAACTTAAATAGTTTTTAGTAGCAAAGAGGATCATGCGGAAACATTCAAAACACTGAAGAGGAGATTCGATGCTGCGGGAACAATCGATGGCACCGCTCAATACCGTGCTTTTATACCGCTTGACGATGGAAGACTCAAGTTGAAAAAGTTGTCTGCCTCTACTCAATGCGATTTCTTTCCAAAACCAGCCGCGAAATCAACAGCTAAACGAAGTAACGCCAACAAAGGATTGGCAAAAAAAGCAGAAAATAAGGGTGATACATAGGGAGGGTGAAAGACTGGGTATTTGAAAATTTGCAAACTTAAACACTTCATCAGCTACAACAAATTAAATGTAAAAAAAAATTTGGATTTGAAAGGATCTAATGACTTCTGCTTGCGTGCTCGTTGAATGCAGACGTGTTTTTTTTTTAACTCGGCTTACGGTTTTTTTTAACATAAATAAGTGTATATTTATGATATAATATTATTTTTTTTTTAAATAATATAAGATCAGCGAATGAATAGACGCTTTAAAATAATTTTTCAAAAGTGAACATAAAATTTTTTAAACAAATATTAAAAATTACAATTAACAAAAATATATGTATGTACACTAGAGCGACTCACCAAAAAAAGTGCTCGATGTACCCTCCTAAAAATGAACCTTTGACTTTTTTAAGATACCATTTTAAATATTTCGGCTCCAGCTTTGACCTCTCGTGAGCTGGACCATTTTGAAAAAGAGTCTATTTTTGGATGTTTTGTTAATTTGAGAATCTGTTTCCTTACCAACATATACAAATTGGATATCAAGAAAGGTTTTTTTAAGGCGCGTCCAACTGTATATACAATTTGTCCAAGGACGATCATCCATATCCTTTTTTTTAAGGATTTTCTGTAAAAAAAACGGTTTTTGAATTTTTTGTTCGGCGTTGCTTGTAATAAAAATGCCAAATTAACATATTTTAATCTTTAGTCGATTTAATTAAATACGTGTTTCAGCTTTTTTGGAAATTCGCGCTAGTTCGCGTTTTGACAAAAATGCAATGGGGTGGTAACCTTTCGTTTTAAATAGGGCAATATGGGTATCAAATTTCTTCTTTTACCAAGTACATCATCTTTGTATGTAAATAATATTATTTTTTGCAAATTAGATGCATTTTACACGGTGCTCTGGAATATATATAAATGCAATTTTGTAGTAACTGTAATATGTTAGCGGATTTAGTTTCTAGATCATGTATGGATAAAAATAGAACTAAAGAAAGAAAAAAAGAAATGATCCACGACTTTTTGGCGGCATATTTTATTGTCTTATAGGCCTATTAGCTTATTACCAAATATGTCAAAGCTGTTTGAGAAATTATTAGTTTCAAAATTAACACCGATTTTAAGTGGAAATAGATGTATTCCAAACCATCAGTTCGGATTTAGAAGAAAACACAGCACAATCGAACAGACTCATCGAATAGTAAATGTCATAAGAAAAGCATTTGAAGAAAAGAAATATTGCTCAGCACTCTTCATCGATGTTTCGCAAGCTTTTGATAAAGTCTGGCATGAAGGCTTATTACATAAATTGAAGCAAAATTTACCAGCAAACACACACAAGCTGCTAGAAAGCTACTTAGTCGGTCGTCAATTTATTATTAAAGAAGGAAATTTCTTAAGTTCACCTCAGCCCATTGGCGCTGGAGTCCCACAAGGCAGCATCCTGGGCCCTCTATTATACTTAATTTATACTTCGGACATGCCAACAAGCAACTACACCCAAACTTCAACATTTGCAGACGATACAGCTTTTCTAAGCGTCCACGAAAACCGTTATGAAGCATCCCGTTACTTACAACATCATATATTTCAACTAGAAATATGGTTAAGACAATGGAAGATAATGGTCAATGAGCAAAAATGCGTACATATAACATTCACCTTGCGCCGGGAATCTTGCCCCCATATTACAATCAATAATCAAATAATTCCTCAACATTCGCATGTAAAATATCTCGGTATACATCTGGATCGGCGATTAACGTGGAAATGCCATATAGAGGCAAAATTAACTGAAATGAAACTAAAAGCCATTCAAATTCATTGGCTTATTGGAAGAAATTCTGTTCTTAGTCTCGATTGCAAGCTTCTACTTTACAACTCTATCTTAAAGCCTATCTGGTGCTACGGTATTCAACTATGGGGCACTGCCTTGGCCTCTAATATCGAAAAAATTCAAAGGCGCCAAAATAAACTTCTTCGAATAATCACAGCCGCTCCCTGGTATGTTAAAAACTCAAACATTCATAAGGATCTCAATGTGCCATTAGTAAAAATTATGATTACAAAATATGCGGTAAAATATTTAAAAAGGCTTGAACAACACCCAAATCCACTAGCTCGAAATATCTTAAATCATGGCGGCCACACTCGCTTAAGAAGAAGAGACACTGCAGCACTTACCCAGTTAGATGAGCGATAAACACTTATATATGTGAACAGAACCCGTGATGAAGAAAATTTTTGTCTGGCAATGGCAGGACATAAATAAAGTATTAGGATAAGATTTGATTAATTATTGTTAGTTCATATTAAATATATGAAGATTCAATAAATAAATATTGAAAAAAAAGGATCTAATGTGATTAAGATAAAATTTTATTAAATTATTTATCTTTTTATTATTATTATTAGAAATAATTATTATTATAATTATATATTAATTTAATTATTATTACAAATTAATAAAAAAAATTTAATTTGTCAACATTTCTACAGAAGAAAAGTGATTTTATTCCTGGGATTAACATATTGTGGGCATTACAGTATCGAAGGTATAAAATAATAGTTGGGCTTGTAACATACCGTCGGAAAGGTTAATTGGTCTAGTTTCTTTGCATACGTTTTATTTTTAAGGCTTTAGAAACACTTAAACACAAATAGGAAAAAATTCAAAATAGTGCATATGCTAAAAATTGAAAAACCCTCGTCTAGAGTTAGAAATTATTTTTTTTTATACATAAGCCACTCGCATCCCAAAAAGCGACCAAAACTACCTTAAAGGAAAAGACATAAGCTTTCTTTTGAGAAAAAAAAAAAAAAAAAAAAAAAAATCCGGATAAAAAAAATATAAAAAAAAAATTTTAAATTTAAAAAAAAAAGTTTTAAATAATTTAACAAGTTAGAGTGCTATATTCGGCTGTGCCGAATCTTTGATACCCTCCACCGACAGTTCGAATGTTTAAGGAGTAATATCTGTATGATGTCTTTTTATTAATATTATCTTAAACTGTGACGATTTGTTATTAATTATGGTTTTAGGAGACTAAACTGTTTTCCGGGAGTAGGGCATAAATGGGGCCTAGGGTAAATTATGTACCGATCTTCACGAAATTTCACAGTATCATTTATAGTCCTATAAAATTGTGACGAGCCAAAATTTGTTATGATTGCATTATTTTTTACGGTCTTAGGCGTACTAAACTGTTTTCCGGGAGTAGTGTTTATATGGGGCTTAGGGTAAATTATGGACCGACCTTCGCGAAATTTTACAGTGTCATTTCTAGTCGAATAAAACGGACTTGTGCAAAATCTTATGTCATTCCGTGCATTTTTGCATCATTTATGTTAGTTTTTGTAACAAAATTATCAAGTTTTTGAAGGTGGTGGTTCCACATTTTGATTCATAGCTCTGGTCCTACTGAACCGATTTTGCTGAAATTCAATCCCAAACTGCTTAGGATAACTACAAGCAATTTGACACCTAGTTTGTTTATTTCTTTTGAGTTTTTCGAAAGTGAGCGTGTTTTCAACAGACGGACAGACGGACAGACGGACAGACGGACAGAAGGACAGACGGACAGACGGACAGACAGACGGACATGGCTAAATCGACTTAGAATTTCTCAAGCAGCCAGAATATATATACTTTATGGGGTCTGAGATGAATAATAAAAAAGTTTCACACGGAATGACAAACTTAGTATACCCTCTTCACAACTAATTGTGGTGGAGGGTATAAAAAAAAAAAATTTTCAAAATATTGATCAAATAGCTATCGAAGCTACTTGGGATAAATTTTGCTAACACCAATAAGTAATAAGTTACATGGATAAGAAAGAACACCTGTATGGCCAAAATGTCAAACTTTGACCCCCACTACCTCAGAATTTTTAAGACCGATCTTTTTGAAAATTTGTGTCTACTACTACTATCCAATAGGACTAACCTTGGTGCAAATTTCATCCAAATCGGAACACATCGATTTCAAAATTGGGTCACTTGACATGAAATCCCCCATATGTAATAAACCAAATTTTTAATATATGTTATAAAATTAAAAAGCCCTTAAGTTAACTTAAAGAAGATTATAAGAATATGTAATAAAATTAAAAAGCACTTAAGTCAACTTGAAGAAGATAATAAGAATATGTAATAAAACTAAAAAGCACTTAAGGCAACTTAAGCCATTATTATTTATTGCCACAGATATATTCGAAAGTGGTACAATATATTGGCAAGAATCAAAATCCTTTTGATTTTTATTGCACCACGAAAAGAAAGTTAAATGTGTAAGCAACATTGTATAATGCTGTTTATGTTTTTCCTTTTTATTGAATGAAAGTTGAGCCATATTTTAATTGAAACCATTGTGCCACTTATTGCATAATAAAGGCCAAAAAGAAGACAATACGGCGAATAGAATATACAATAATATTATATAATGGATGGGGCGCTTAAAAGCATTCATCAATGCTTTTTCCTAAATATTTTTTTTTCCTATAAAAATTATGCTTTTTGAGTTTGCTATTGTTAAAAAAGCAAAAGTTGGCAGAAGCCAATGTCCTTCAAAAAGTTACTTTTCAAAATCAGTGTGTTTATTTTGCTATTGCTTTTGAAAAGTGTAGGCTTTTTTAGTATGTAGTGGCACCTGTAAGCTTTTGGCTTTTGATTTTTGTTTTGATTTGTTTCTAGGAAAAAGGCAAAATTTTGCTGCTTTTGCTAAAATGGTGATAGCAATTTAAGCACTGGTTCATATGCATATACATATGTACATTAGGGTGGGTTGAAAAAAAAGTTGTGCCAGCCACTAGAATGAAAGAAATGTCAATGAAGTTTCTAAAACAGGGAAACAAATTTTTTTGCCAAGCCCCAAAATACAGCCCTTTTGGTTTTTTATATGTAACGCTGCCATTTAAAGTCCGTTCTCATAATATCGCATATAGTTGTTCATGGCTTGATAGTGGCTTCATTTTTGTCTTTGGTGACTTTTTAATTCGACCTCAAATTCTGGGCGCTGCTTATGCACTCTCGGATCCTTCCCCCAAATGTCCAATTTTTTTACGTGCCAAGAAAGTCCTTCTAAAACTACGTATGTATAGATTTAAAAATGCGCACTTTTACGACACGCCCCTAAATAAAGCCCCTTTTTTTCTTTTTCACACACATACTACATTAAACCGGGTAGAAGCCAATACAAACCAAAAAATTTTCATCAGTCACGCCCTAGAATAAAAGGTATATTTATTAAGTTTGAAAAAACTTGAAAAATATTGTTTTTGCCACGACCAAATCACAGCCCTTTTTGTTTTATATATGTAGCATTGTCATTTAAAGTTCAATCTCATCGTATATGGCTTTATTTTTGTATTTAGTGCTTTTTTAAACTAACTTAAAATTCAAGATGGCATTTATGATATCTCGGATTCTTCCCCTGTGATGTCCAATTTTCACTAACTAAAAAGAAATCCTTCTGAAACGGAATAAGTAAAATTTTTTATATACTAACTTCTTACTCAAGCCCTAAAATTATGCTCATTTCATCATCAAGGCAAATTTTTTTTATGGCATATGGGCATTTCCATGTCATCTTACGTGACATTTGTACGCCTTCAGAGAGGTATAGATTTTGCAAAAATAGAAGTAACTGGAAAATAATTTTGACATTATGTTCCACTCACAGGGTACTATGTTTGCAAAAAAAAATTATTACGTTCGAAACCTTGTAGTCCAAAATATCTAGCAAAATAGGGGCATATCGTACGTGACAGAAAACGAAGGTGATTTTGAGGTGCATGTTAAGATATGCGAATTGTAGGAATTTTTTTTTTCGTACACTAACCCAGATATTTTCCCTTTATAATCCGTTATTTTGAAATAAAAAAAAATTTTTGGTTGATTTTTTAATGAAAAATATTTAATATCGTACGTGACATACCGTACGTGACTTTTTTTCTCTTATAGTATTTAAGTATAAGTAATGAAATATATGTTAAGAAAAACAAAAAAAAAATAAATAATAAGTATTCAGTTATAATAGCAATAAAAATAATTAAGATCTAAATTCATTTGTAACTACTGTTAGTGTTTGCCTTGTTTGTTACTAATTATATTTTAAGTTTTTCCTTTAATGAATAGGCAGTTCGAGATACATTTATATATTGACTATCAATATATGAAAACAAATGAAGTTTTTTTATTTTGGGAATGGGCTGGACATTTTGCCACTTTTCATTAAGAACGGATGAAAACTTTTCAATCTCTTCGGCAGCAATATACAACAACTTAACTCCTTTAATATATTTATAACCACATTCATAAAATGAGAAAGCATCTGGCAATATTAAACTTTTTGCTTTCACAACCTGCCAGACCTTTCTTTTAACCGTAGCACCTACTCCATCAACAGCACCTTTACCATGGGATGTTGCGAAGAAGTTCCATTCTATATATTTACAAATAAATTTATTTGCGAAAGTGTGAATACTTTTTAAAATGAACTTTATTTTGAATTGAGCGCTGCTCCCATCGGAGAATATGTAAATAGATGTAATGTGTTCATATTGTTCTCTTATTTGTAACATTATTTTCGTGATGAAAAACAAAACATCAAACTTGTTGTGTGTTAATTTGTCGCTGATAATTGCAAACGATATACTTTTTCCAAAAATCCAGGCAACGCATGTAAAAATAGTGACCTGCTGATAGCTGAAGTGGGCATCTTGAATTTCATTTTGATTAACTAATCGATAGTTTTCGGCGAAATCTATTTGAAGAACCACTTCATCAACTGTAACATTTATCTTTTTATCATTAAAATATTTTTGCTGGCATTTCTTTACAAAACTATGCAGTAAAAAGATTCACGGATAAAGTTACGGATTAAAGTTACGATATTTTGTTCTTATTTCTTGAAGAAGCTTTTTGTCTTGTTTGGCTGCATTTGATATCTTTTTTCGATAGGCACGCTGTCTTTCAGCTTCTTTTTTACGGTACTTCTTAATTTTTTCTTCTTTTTTTTTAACTGCTCTCCATTTCTTTGTAGTCTCATAGCTACTTTTAACCATCTTTATAAAAAATTCTAATTATCAAGTGAACTATGAAATATTTAGTTGCATTTGTAGTACTTACATTATCGTGCGTGACAAACTTTATAAGCTTATAAAATTTTGATTATTCCAATTAAAAAAAAAAAAAAATTCGATTAATATATGTTTGCTTTGAACTTTAATTTTGAAACACTTGTGACTGATCAAATAGAAATAACAGAGAAAAATTATGTTTTTGCTCGACGTACGAGACATTAGAATAGCATCCAAAGCAAATCAAAAAATATACCGCTAATCTACATTTATATTGTCTCTTTTCTCATGAATCTTGTTAATTGTTGTTGTAATATTAATTTTGAAGTATAATTGCAATGTTACAGTTATCTTAATTTAAACGCTAGAAAAGAGAAAATTGTTGATTGCAATTTTTAAAATTAATCAAAGAGATCTCCAGTGGAAAATGGCATTTTTTCTCTTAAAAAATTGTAATAAGCTTTAGGTATTCCTAAATAGTAAAATTTGAAGGTTTTTTTTCTTATTGCCATATTTTACAAAAAGTTTCAAGGGTTTTTATTTTTTGAGTCGTGGTTGACATTCTCATGGAAATGCCCATATGCCAATTTTTGCCATTTCTTCAATTATTTTGTTAAAAAGCCATTTTTGCTCCAGCTTGCCAAAAATACCTTTTTATGCAGCCTGGAAGAAAGTTTTAAATAAGCTTTGCGAATATGATGCAGAATCTATTCGAAATGCTAAATAAAAGAGCACTTTCAATGCATCTGATCTGATTAAATGACGATGCTATATATATAAAACAAAAACGGCTGTAATTTAGGCATGGCATAAACAATTTTTTTAAGTTTTTTTCAAACTTAATAAATTCTACCTGGTTTAAAGTAGTATGTGTGTGAAAAAGAAAAAAGGGGCTTAATTTGGGGGCGTGTCATAAAAGTGACCATATTAGATCTATACATACGTAGTTTTAGAAGGACTTTCTTGGCACGTAAAAAAATTGGACATTTGGCGGAATTTTTTTAATTGAGTGAATATTTTTTTAATCTATATATAAATCGGCTAAGGCAAAACAGTTAAGAACGCTTTCCTCCTCTGTATGTCAACCGATTTCAAAAAAACACACACCATTTGAAAGATATTTACTTACAGCAGTGCACAATATATATTTTATCAAAATCTGTTCAATATTTTTGGAGTAATAAGCGTTCAAATTAGCTACTAACATATGTACAAAATACAAAATTTGTTTTTTTTCCAATTACTTTATTTTGCTTTTCCGTGCTGCATGTAGTGATTTATTTAACTTAGAAACATAATATTATAGTTGCAGGGTCCTGAGTGAATTAAAACCTATAAGATGAAAAATGAATAAGAACATGTAAGGGGAGCTTTTTGGTACTTTTTCGTTCAACATCTGGTTTTTTGATTAATTTTCGTTAATATTAGACATGGAACAAAAATTAAAATGCAATGTCCTGAGTAGAATACAATTTACAAAGGAGATTTTATGATACTTTTTTGTTTTTCAATTGATATTTTTTATAGTAGAAGATAGAATATGAACCAGAGGTTGGTCGCTTGCCAAATCGATCCACTAAGATGGAAAAAATTAATGCTCAAAACATGTAAATTCATATATACTTAGATGTAGTATCTTCATATGAACCTAAAAATTTATGGTCGAATTTTGACCATTAGGCGAACACTCGTGTAAATAAAATTTTGAGTGTAGAAAAATATGAAGTGCAAATGAACTACCTTAAGCTTCGTACAGACGGTGGCGAAATCTTACAATGTTGTCAATAAAATTGACTAAAAATGTCTTGCAACTGTGTGAACATTGTACGCTATTTTCATTTGGCAGACGTGTTATATTAATGCATCTGACAATCACACCATTGTCAGAAAAATGACAACACTATAAGATCTTAGCGACCCTAATGTACATACCTATTTTTAAAATTAAATTTTTTTTAAAGCCGAATATATTCAATAATTTAATTATTGTTATAACAATTACACCAAGTCTTATAGAAACCAAAATTTAGAAAAATTTATCACTCTCATTCTCATTACTCGTTGGAAACAAAACTATTTGACACCAACAAAATACATACTGTTGTTTTTGTGTCGACCTTACAATTGAACTAAGTGGCATTTTACATCGTTCGATTTTTGTCGTTGCGATTTTTACTTTATTGGTGAAAAGGGGAATGAATTAATTCCTCTCTCCCATAACTTAAGAATTGCACCGACTAAAATCGCACAAATAAACGGCAACTAAGAAGCAGACAAAAAGTAACTGTTTTTATTTGTATGTTTGTACAATGTACATACACATTAATATTGTTCATCTCTATACAACATTCATTTTTCATAAATGTATCAGTCTTAATCCTTTTATTTGAAATAACTTTGAAAGGTGATTTTGCAGGAACTTCCTTGCGAAGCTTATCATCATTTTTTGAATCACAATATGGCGTTCAGTTTAATGATTTATTGAAAATAAGATCATTAACTTTCTTACATAAAATTATAAACTATCGTGAACCTGTAGCTCGTTTCTGTATTTCTCGCATCGTAAAATTTCTTACATGAAGTATGAAACAAAAAATTCCATCGTTTCTCGATTTATGAGATAAATGTGTTTCTGTATTTGAATGCGAAAACAGACACAACAAATTCTGTTTATACTGGAATATTTCCAGTAATTAAGTGTCAAATAAAAGCGAAACGTCAACAAAAGAAATAAATATAATAAAAACAGGGCTGCCAGATTTGACGAGTTATCGTCATCTTGACGATTTTTTGTTCCGATATTAACAAAGTGACGTTTTGATGATTTTTTCTAAAAAAGTGACGAAAGCAAAAACAAAATAAAAAATATTTTATAATTTTGTTGTTACTTTCTATAGAAATTCATCTTGAATTTTTAAATTTCAAACACTTCTATTTTCTGGCGTTGAAAATTGAAAAAAAAAAATAATATGAATGTCTGAAGAAAGCAACAACAAATTTATAAAATATTTTTGATTTTATTTTTGCTTTTAATGAAATTGTTGGCGTTGCGTTTTACACTATAAGCCCCTTAGTCTTCGAAAAAAGATAATTGTAAATATTTTTATATGTTTATTTATTAGAAAAAAAGATATCTTTAGAAACAAGGCTGCTTAAATTTTTATATTTATCCCTATTGTGAAAATTGTCCTCGAAAATTGTTTGTTTCTTCCCTAAAAAATGTATCGGCAAAAGCAAAATTTCGAGGGAAAGTAATGGACCGACTTGGCTTATTTTGAACATTTAATACTTCTAATATACATAGGTATACAAAATATGATTGATATTTGATATTCTTATCTTATATGTACACTTTTGTGCCAAAACCATTATTCCGGCAAGAAAGAAATTTGTTTGTCTCCCAGTAAAAACTTTTTCAAAATGGATAGCTTCTTTTACTCGTTATTAAGTAGCTTTCTTCTATAAGAACTTCGATAACTACTTTTTTCTGGATGTATTAAGATATAAAAAAATGACTTACTTTTGAATTTGTTCTTTTTGGCACAACCCTTGTAAAATTCATTAGTTTTTCAGTAGAATTGTATGTAGTGCTTTTATGTGTTTCTGATTACTTAACATATTATTTTGTAGGCGAAGATTTTACTGGGTCTTTAACCCGTTTATTTATGAACCGATTTTTTTAATTTTAACTACAAGGTATTCTACTAAGTCTATTTCAGGTAAAAAAGAAAAAGATTGTAGGAATAGGTAAATTAAAGATTTATATCTCAATTATTAAATAATAATTATTAAATACCCATGAACTTTAACTATGTTTTTGTTTGATTATTTTTTAATAAAAGTCGAAACAAATTTGTTTAAAATAGATTTTAAATTGCACGATTTTTAAAACAAAAAGACGATTTTTTTTATTTTTTCTCAGGAAATTGACGATTTTGACACAAATTTATCTGGCAGCACTGATTAAAACCAAAACAAGAAAAGGCTAACAAAAATTTAAACTAACAAAATATACTAATTGTTTTTTGTTTATTTTCATCATATATATTATGCATTTATCATTTATATTCCTTCTATTTTTTTATTTATTAAAAAAAATAGTATATAAACATATTTTAAATTCAAAATATCTACATTTTGTTTTTCTCGCCACCAATTTCAAATGTGACTTATTTTGACAGTTCTTGAAAAAAACTTTTCGCAAAATATTGTTATAGAAACACTTTTTCTCGCATCCTTCCAATAATTGCTGGAAAATTATTTAAATGACAGATAATTATCGCAAAAAAAAGATACAGAAACACTTGTGTGAGAAAAACCATTTTTTGTTTCATTTTTCACTGTTTCTGTCCCGATTCACTGGTTTCAGTCGGAAAATTTTACGATGCGAGAAATACAGAAACGGGCTACTGAATACTTATACTATAGACTGCGCTTTGGCCGGGTTAATCGAAAAAAGAATCTAGTTCAGTTTAAGCATCGCACTTTAGTTTCGGAGTGGCAATTTTATATTAATGTCATACGTCTTTGGAACATACTACCCAGAAGTATTAAAGATATAAGCAACGCTCTACAGTTTAAAAACAAATTATTTGAGTTATTTTCTCAATTTTTCTAAAATAAATTTGGGTTTTTCTTCATTATTGATAATAAATTTTTTATTTCAACATTTTATAAATTATTATATAATTATTTAAGTTGTTTAATTTCGTTTTTCTTTTGTTTTTAAATTATTGTTTAAATTTTTATTGTAAAAAAAATTTACAAATTAAATAATGAACAATATGTAACTCTGTGTTAGTCTGAGTTTATACGGTTCATTCTTTACTGAAAAGATTGCTACTTTATAGGCGAGAGGGGCGAGTGGAAAAGAAACGAGTACATACCCCTCGCCTCTCTCGCCTATAAAGTAGCAATCTTTTCAGTAAAGAATGAACCGTATAAACTCAGACTTATAGTAAGACTTTTGTCTTGTTACACAGATTAACTATAAATAAATAAATAAACAATAAAAAAAAAAAAAATTGAATAAATATCTTTTGATTGTAATTTATATCTATCTATCTATATATAACGGGTTGCCCATATTCGACGGACCCATCTGGCAACGCCATAACTTTTGACAGAGATGTCAGATCGCTTAATGACATACCGCGTTTGAAGCGTCAGACCAAGCAGATTTTTACCATGCAACAATACACGCGACGCGAGCGCTCTGAAATAGTTGAAATTTACATTCAACAGAACAAGTCAATTGTGAAAACTCAACGTGCTTTTAAAATATTAAAAAATGTGAGAAGTGCGCCTTCTAAGAACACCATTAAGCGTTTATACGAAAAATTTTCGACTGGTGAGGCTCTTTCTAATCCGAAGAGGCCAAATAAAAGTCGACCAAGGCGATCGGCCGAGAATATCGCTGCCGTACGAGCCAGTGTTGAGAGGTCCCCAAGAACATCCCAAAAACGCCGTTCTCAGCAGTTGGGCATGGCTCGGTCCACTTTACAACGGATTATTCGCGTTGATTTGCATTTATTCCCGTACAAAATTCAATTGACGCAAAGATTGTTGCCTGTGGACAAGCCTCGTCGATTGGAATGGGCCCAAAGAGTCATCGAAATGGCCGAAGATGACGAGCAATTTTGGAACAAAATTATCATGTCCGATGAAGCCCATTTCACATTGAATGGGACCGTAAATAAGCAAAATTGCCGTATTTACGCCACTGAAAATCCTCAGGAGATTCAAGAAGTGCATCTTCATGAGGAAAAAGTCATAGTTTGGCGCGGCGTTAGTGCGAAAACGGTCATTGGGCCGTTTTTCTTCCAAAATGAAAATGGCCATGCTGTTACCATCAACCAGAAGCGTTATCGCGACATGATGACCAATTTTGTGATGCCAATTATTCGTCGAAAGTGTATGAGGCAGTTCTGGTTTCAACAAGACGGCGCTCCACCGCACACAAGTCGCATAACAATCGATTTTCTGAAGAATTTGTTTCCGGGCCGTTTGATGTCGAAAAGTGGTGATTTGGACTGGCCACCGCGTTCGCCCGATTTGACGCCGCCTGACTTCTTCTTGTGGGGATATTTGAAGTCAAAGGTTTACGTTAACAAGCCAAGGACCGTAGAAGAGCTCAAGGACAACATTCGTGAAGAAATAGCCGCTATTCCGGCCGAAATGTTGGCGAAAACGATGGAAAATGCTGCAAAAAGGGCACAATACGCCATCAACGCCAGAGGCGGCCATTTGAGAGATATCATATTCAAAAATTTATGTAAACAAATCTACTTGGAACAAATTAAATGATTAAGATTGCCAACCGCCAAATTTTTATTTTTTTCTTTGATTTTTTAAAAAAAAAACATGGGTCCGTCGAACATGGGCAACCCTGTATATAAAATTGTAACGTTACTGACTGACTGACTGATTGACTGACTGACTGACTCACTGATTTATCATCGCACAGCCTAAACGCCTGAAGCTAAACACTTGAAATTTGGACCAGAGATTGGTCACACCCCAAATCGATCCACTAAGACGGGATTTTTTGAAATTCGAATGCTTAGGGGGTAAAAAAGGGTAAAAACGGGAAAATTCGGTAATCTTATAAATCCAAAACTAAAAGAGATACAAAAAAAATATAATACTTATCGGTGTTCTTTAAAAAAAATTAGCGGACAGGTGTCTGGTACTTTTTTGAAATTCGGCCCTTTTAAGGAGTAAACGGGTAAAACCTGAATTTTAGTACTTTTTTGACACCCCATCTATCTTTTGATCCAATAAATATAGAAACAAAGTTTATACCACATTCGAAACTTATCAAAAAAATACGAATATAAATTTGGTACTTTTTCGAAATTCGAACATTTAAAGGGTGAAAATCGTAACTATTTTTGGTACTTTTTTTTACAAAACATTTTTCTACATTCATTGAGATATTCGTACCAAATTATGGGCTCCCACTACAATACTGAAATTTTTGAAACTTTAATGGGGGGAACAAATAGTACCAAAAAAAGGAAATACGGGAAATTTGATATTTTTCTTTAGCTTTTGGGATGGAGACAAGCGGTGAGTACCGTAGGGAATCTGAATGCGTAATATAGCTGGTCAGTTGTGACTGCGGTAGCCACTTCAGGTTCCAATGACCGTCCATGCGTGATCAAATATCACATCCTGCCCGAGGTGTCTCTGCTTTAGGCTGAACATGGCGGATCTAGAGTGGACGCTCGATAAAAACCCGCAATCCCCGATGTTATCCGAACCGTGTCCCTGGGATGAATGGCACTGCGTGAGTGTGTCTTATAACGGTGGCCTCCGGACACTGGCAATGTCTCGGTTGTAAGTTGTGCCCACCTATGGCATGGGGCTCCGTCATATGGTGTACTACCAATGTCCCCATTCTAAATAAACAAACCAAAAATGGATGATAATTTAGTAACCAAAAAAAACGAACATGTCCCTATGGACACAAATGAACCCGTGTTAGGGTCTTTGGATCCTAACGCTCGCGATGCGGAGAAATCCGTGTGCGAACCTCCGGATGATATCCTAGTGCAGGGGGATGCAGGTCCCAACGCCACTGAGATACCTATCCCAACGGATGAAGAGGATGCGCTCCTGGAATCAGTGCCCAACACGCAGCAATCCTCCTCAGCCGAAGTTAACCAGGGTGCAGAAGGTAGGATCAAATTGCCTGGTTCTGCACGCAGGCGTCTAAAGCTCTACCTGAAAGAGGGTATGAGCCTTGAAAAGGCACGAGAGCTATGCCAAAGACCAATGAAGTCCGCAATGAGTTGTGTGACCTAAAAATTCCCAGGAAGAGGGTACGTTCGGACGGTTCCACGCCGGACAAACCAAATCCTCCAAAACGAGCTACAGGCAGCATGGCGACCGGCGCGACTACCGCCAATAGTGCCAGTATAAAAACCTCAGGGACGGGAATACAAAATGTCCAGCCCACATACAGTGATATGGTCGACGTCATCAGGTTGGGAGTAATCCCACCGGACTTTCCAACATGTGTATGGTCAGAGGATAAGCTGAAGCTTATCCAAACTGCGGTTCTGGACAAAATTGTGGAGCTCAAGAAGGGTAGCGTAAAACCATAGTTTGCAGGCTGCAGTTTTAAACCAGGTTGGCTCACTTTCAACTGTAAGGGAGAAAAGTCAGCGGAATGGGTAAGGGAACATGTACCCTTAATAAAACCATGGGAGGATGCTGTTCTCAAGGTCGTATCTGAGGAAGAGGTACCAAGGGCTGAAATATTCATTGGATATTTCCCTGAGAAGCCCGACACACCTACCAGCAGGATTCTGTCTCTTGTGGAAGGACAGAACGACGATCTCTCTGTCGAATTATGGAGAGTGCTGAATCGGGTCAGCAAAGGTAGCATTGCTGAGTTAACCTTTGCAATTGACCCAAAATCGGCATCCATAATAAGGCAGAAAAATTTTCACATTGGCTACGGGTACGGAACAGTCCACATTAGGCCCACCAATCGTCAACACGGGGCAGTGCATGACGTACCCAGGAGGTCTGAGCCACGTGACAAAGCTGGCCGGGCAAAGGCCGCCACGGTTAACGCGGTTAACGGCTAGGAATCCTGCCAACACTAGAAGGGGCAAATCGGGCCCAACGGGTAAAGATCGCCCGGTACGTGAGTCGAAAAACGACAACAGCAGAGTTGGCGAGGTCCCATCGGGCTCGAGGGGGCATGCTCCGACCAACGGGGGAAAAACCTCCACGAGTCCTACTAAGACCTCATATAGAAGACCGCGAAAGGGCCACGGCACAACCGCTGAGGAAGCGGCGATATTGGGCACCAACCGCGGTAGGAAGATGGCGGGTAGAAACAGGAAGAAGTAGTGTACCCACTCGCCAATAATACTAATAAGGGTACCAGGCATCTGAAGTGCCTTCAGGTGAACCTACACCACGCCAAGGCAGCGTCGTATTTGCTATGTCGTAGGTTCACCACAAACCTCCTGGATATCTGTTTTATCCAGGAACCATGGGTTAACTCTGGGGCTATTCAGGGGCTCCACAACGATCAAGGTAAGATTATTTATAACTCTGCAGCTTCGAGGCCGAGAGCGGCTCTCCTAGTGAGGAAAGATTTAATCTATTTACCTATTTCAGAATTTCTGCACGGGGATCTGGTGGCGATCAGGGCGAAGATCCCATCCATTGCGGGTGAACATGAGGTCGTTATCGCCTCTGCCTACTTGCCAGGAGATGCCGATAGTGCTCCTTCTCCCGAGGTCACTGAGCTGGTATCGTATTGCCAAAAGCGTGGCCTTGGGTGGATTATTGGCTGTGATGCAAACGCCCACCACACTGTCTGGGGTAGCACGGATATCAACAAACGGGGTGAGTGTTTACTTGAGTATATTTGTGTGAACAATATATTTGTAGCAAATATAGGCGATGAGCCAACTTTTAGGAACGTTATTAGACAGGAGGTCTTGGATCTCACACTTACTAGTAGCAATCTTTCATATGCCATTAAAAACTGGCACGTTTCGAGTGACATTTCGTTGTCGGATCATCAGTATCTGCTTTTCGACATCGAATGCTCTTCGACGTTTGTTCAAACGTATCGCAACCCTAGAAACGCGAACTGGGACATTTTTCGCCATCATCTGGCTCTCATTGAGAACTTGTCGGGGGATTTGATTACAAGCCCAAGGGACATTGATTTTGAATCCAATACACTTTGTACGAATATCCGGGAGGCCTTCGAAGGGAGCTGCCGGCTCCGGATCCGCAGGCCTAAAAGGGATGTTCCGTGGTGGAATGAACATCTGGAGAGTCTGAGGGCTGAGGCCAGACGTTTATTCAACAAAGCTAAGGAAACTGGTGCGTGGAGCATCTATAGAGCTGCGCTCACTAAATATAATAGGGAAATCAGGAAGTCCAAGAGGTCAACCTGGCGTGAATATTGCGGCAGGATTGACAATCTTCCTGAATCACTCGAAACGAGTGGCATGGGCTATATCCAAATTCAGTCCATTCAAATCACCGGGACCGGATGGTATCCTTCCATGCTGTCTTCAGCAGGGGGGGATTGCTATCAATTCCCAAATGACTAGGATCTTCAGATCCAGTTTACTGGCGTGCCACGTGCCAGAACCATGGAGAGAGGTTAAAGTGGTCTTTATACCCAAGGTTGGGGGCAAGTCCGAACAACTGCCCAAATCCTACAGACCAATAAGCCTCAGTTCGTTTTTCCTGAAGACCATGGAAAAACTAATGGATAGATTCATAAGGGATGAATATCTATCGGATAACCCGATACATCGCTTTCAGTTTGCCTATCAATCGGGCAGGTCTACGGTGACCGCACTTCATCACGTTGTGGGTACGATTGAGAAGGCACTTGGGGCAAGGCAAATAGCTCTGTGTGCGTTCGTCGACATTCAGGGAGCCTTCGACAACACTTCCTATGATGCAATTGACTTTGCTCTAACGAGGAAGGGTATTCCAGTTCTCATAAGGAATTGGATAAAGGAGATGCTAGCATCTAGGGTGATTAAGTTGGATCTGGGTGGTTCGTCGATGACCATTGAAGCAACCAAAGGTTGCCCACAGGGTGGCGTACTATCGCCTCTATTGTGGACCTTGGTTATCGACGAACTATTGGAAAACCTTAATAACCTGGGCTTGCGTACTTATGGCTATGCTGACGATCTGGTTATAACTGTGACCGGTTTTGATGATGCCACGATTTCGGGGGCAATGCAGCGGGCCCTGAACTTAACACTTGGCTGGTGCAGGGAGAGGGGACTAAATATTTATCCCGCAAAAACTACTCTGGTACCATTTACCAAACGTAGAATTTTGAGACTGAAAGAACCGACCCTTAACGGAGCGGTTATCGGATTCTCTGATGAGGTGAAATACCTGGGGATCATTCTGGACAAATCCCTCAACTGGAACGCTCAGTTGGTCCATGTCACTAGAAGAGCGTCAAGGGCAATATATGCCTGTCAAAGACTCTTCGGAAGGACATGGGGGCTGAAACCCAGGATGATCCACTGGTCTTTTGTTGCTATTATTAGACCAATATTGTGCTATGCTGCCCTGGTGTGGTGGACTAAGACCGAACAGGTCAGGGCTAGAGTGATACTTGATAAGGTCTACCGCCTGATCTGTGTATCGATCACGGGTGCCATGAGGACCTGTCCCACTCTGGCTTTGGGAGCTATCCTGCACATTCCTCCATTGCACATTTCTATAAGGGAGGAAGCATGCAGGGGTGCTAGTAGGATGCCGCGCATTGCTGTATATAGGGCAGGGGACCTGGTGGGTCACAAGCGGATCCTGGAAATCATTAGGAATGATCCATCCATTATGGTGAGTGATCATATGCTGCCTACTTTGGCATTATATAGGAATTTTAATGTCCTTATACCTGACAGGGACCAATGGGCGGACCAATCCTGGTGGCGTGCATGCGCGGACCAGGTCTGGTTCACGGATGGTTCGAAACAGGTAAACGGTGATACTGGTGCGGGCATCATGGGCCCGGGTTTCCAAAGGGGCTTGCCAATGGGCAAACAGCCGTCTATATTCCAGGCGGAACTCTACGCCATCATTATATGCGCTAGGGAATGTCTAAGTAGGAGGGCTAGGGGCCTGAGACTTTATATAATGTCGGATAGCCAGGCTGCTCTTAGGGCACTCTCTTCTTTGGAGCTGAAGTCAAGGCTGGTCTTGGACTGTTTTGAGTCTCTGAATGAGCTAGGGAAACACAATGACTTGAATTTGTGTTGGGTTCCCGGCCATGAGGGCCATGCGGGCAATGAAAGGGCTGATTGCTTGGCAAATAGGGGCGCTCGTCGTCCATTTATAGGTCCTGAGCCTTTCTTCGGCGTCCCGGTGGATCACATCAGGGGGACGCTACAAAAATGGTCCGAGCGTGAATTCCTTCACGCATGGACGTCCACTTCTGGATTGAGACAGTCCAAAAGATTTGTGACGTTGTCCCGGCACAGGGCAGGAAGGTTTCTGCTGCTTGAAAAAGCGGAACTTAGACTGCTTGTTGGCCTATTCACGGGGCACTGTGGTTTCAGGTACCACCAGTTTAAGTTTGGTAATTCATCTACCAAAATGTGCAGATTCTGTGGGATGGATGATGAAACGTCGGAACATCTGCTCTGCTGCTGTCCCGCCTTGGGGACTTCTAGGCGGAAATTTTTCGGGGGGCAAACAGTGGGCCCCACTGATATCTTTGATCTCCCATCGAGCAGGGTAATGGGCTTTATACGCAGCCTAAACTTGACGTGGTGAGACATATGGGCTGCACAAAAGATCCTTTGGGTCGCGGTGCACATGGCCTTCACGTATATACTACTACTACTACTACTAGCTTTTTGGTTCTACAACTGGTATTTTTTTAATTATCGTTAATATTGGACCCAAAAACATAAGATTCAACATGCAATGTCCTGAGGGGATAAGACTCTATTGCGGAACTTTTTGTTACTTTTTTGTTCTATAACTGGTACTTTTTGAATTTCCGTTAATATTGGACCTAGAAACATAAAATTTAAAATGCAATGTCCTGAGTGAACGAGAATCTGTAAGAGGGATCTTTTTGGTACTTTTTTATTTTTTGACTGGTACTTTTTAAATTTCAGTTGGTATTGAACCTAGAGAGATAAAATTAAACATGCAAGGTCCTGAGTGAATAAGAATCTGTAAGAGGGCTTTGTGGTATTTTTTGTTCTTTAACTGGCACTTTTTGAATTTCCGTCATTATTGGACCTAGAAACATTAAATTCAACATGTAATGTGCTGAGTGGATAAGAATCTTTGATGGAACTTTTTGGTACTTTTTTTTTCTTCAACTGGTACTTTTTGAATTTCCGTTAGTATTGCACCTAGGATGAAAATCTATAACAGTGAACTTTTTGTTACTTTTTTATTCTTTGACTGGTACTTTCTAAATTTCCGTTGTTATTAGACCTAGAAAGATAAAATTAAACATGCAAGGTCCGGAGTGAATGAGAATCTGTAAGAGGGATTTTTGGTACTTTTTTGTTCATTAACTGGTACTTTTTGAATTTCCGTTAGTATTGGACCTAGAAACATAGTATTAAACATAAAAGGTCCGGAGAGAATTTGAATCTGTAAGAGGGCTTTTTTGCATTTTTTGTTCTTTAACAGGTAATTTTTGAATTGCCGTTAATATTGCACCTAGAATCAAAAAGTTCAGCATGCAATTTCCTGAGTGGATAAGAATCCATAAGAGGGAACTTTTTGGTACTTTTTTTATTTATTTACTGGTACTTTTTAAATATCCGTTTTTATTGGACTTAGAAACATAAAATTAAATGTAAACATAAACATTAGAAACATAAAATTAAACATGCAAGATCCTGAGTAAATAAGAATCTGTAAGAGGGCTTTTTGGTACTGTGTTTTGTTCATAAACTGGAATTTTTTGAATTTACGTTAATATTGAACCTAGAATAATTAAATTCAACATGAAATGTCCTGAGTGGTTGAGAATCTATAGGAGGGAAATTTTTGGTACTTTTTTATTTACTAACTGGTACTTTTTGAATTTTCGTTAGTATTGGACCTAGAAAGATAGAATTAAACATGCAAGGTTCTGAGTGAATGAGAATCTGCAAGAGGGTTTTTGGAACTATATTGTTCTTTAACTGGTACCTTTTCAATTTCCGTATTTGTTGGACCTAGAAACATAAAATTAAACATGCAAGTTTCTGAGTGAATGAAAATCTGTAAAAAGGATATTTTGGTTCTTTTTCGTTCTCTTACTGGAAATTGTTTTAAATAAACTGGTTCTTTTATTTAATTTAATATTAATTTTTGTACATTAAATAAAAAAAGCTAATAGCTGTCTGGTACTTTTACGAAATTCGGCCCTTTTAGGTAGCAAACGGGTAAAACCTGTATTTTGGGTCTTTTTCCCACCATCTAGCTTTTAAATCAATACACATAGAAATAAAAATTATATAACATTTGTAACTTATCTAAAAAATAAAAATGCATATTTGGTACTTTATGGAAATTCGAACGTTTAAGGGGTCAAAATTGTACATATGTTTGTTACTTTTAACAAAAGATTTTTTCTCCATCTATTTATCTTTCATCGCAGAGCCTAAACGTCTGAAGCTAAAAGGTGGACATTTGGACCGGAGGCTCTCCTCTCGCCTAATTGATCCTGCTAACCTCATACCTCCTAAGATATGTTTGTTACTTTTTTCAAAATATTTTTTTCCATATATTTATCTTTCATCGCAGATCCTAAACGTCTAAAGCTAAAAGTTTGACATTAGGACCGGGGTCTGTCCTCTCGCTAAATCGATCCTGCTAGCCTCATACCTCCTAAGCTAAAGGAAAACATTAACATTTATTGTTGTTCATTAGAAAAATTCGCTTACCTTATATCTCCTAAACTAAAAGAGATTCAAAATTAAAAAAATTAACAGACTGGTGTTTGGTACTTTTTTGAAGTATGGCCTTTTTGTGGAGTAAAAAATACAATACAAAAATACAGATTTAGATTTTTTTTGAATTCAAATGTTTAAGGTGTGAAAATCGTTCCAAATTTTGTTATTTTTTCACAAACTTTTTCTTCATCTATCTATCTATCTATATATATAAAATTGTAACGTTACTGAATGACTGACTCACTAATTCATCATCGCATAGCCTAAACTCCTGTAGCTAAAAACTTGACTTTTGGAGCAGAGATAGGTGACTCCCCAAATCGATCCACTAAGACGGGATTTTTGGATATTAGAATGTTTATGGGTAAAAAAGGGTAAAAACGTAATACTTATCGTTGTTCTTTATAAAAATAAGCGGACAGGTGCCTGGTACTTTTTTAAAATTTGGTCCTATTAGGAAGCAAACGGGTAAAACCTTAATTTTGGTACTTTTTCGGCACCCCATCTTTCTTTTGAACCAATCAACATAGGAACAAAGTTTATACAACATTCGAAACTTATCAAAAAAATATGAATATGAATTTGGTACTTTTTCGAGTTTCGAACATTTAAAGGGTAAAAATCGTAACTATTTTTGGTACTTTTTTTATACAAAACATTTTTCTCCATTCATTGACATATTCGTACTTAATAATGAGCTCTCACTACAATACTGAAATTTTTGATAACTAAATGGGGCGAAAAAATAGTACGGGAAATTTATGTTTTTCTTTAGCTTTTTGTTTCTGCAACTGGTATTTTTTTATTGTCGTTAATATTGGACCTTAAAACATAAGATCCAACATGCAATGCCCTGAGTGGATAAGAATTTATAAGAGGGAACTTTTTTAATTTCCGTTAATATTGGACCCAGAAACATAAAATTAAACATGCAAGGTCCTGAGTGGATAAGAACCTGAAAGAGGGTTTTTAGGTACTTTTTTGTTCATTAATCGGTACTTTTTGAATTTCCGTTAGTATTGGACCTAGAAACATAAAATTCAACATGCAAGGTCATGTGGTCCTCTTTTACAAAATATTTGTCTCCATTCATTGGCATATTCGTACTTAATTATGGGCTCCCACCACAACACTGAAATGTTTCATACATAAATGGGGCGAAACAAGTATCAAAACGGATAATACGGGAAATTAAGTTACTTTCATTTGCTTTTGTGTTATACGAGTGGTACTTTTTGAATTTTCTATAATATTGAACTTAGAAACACAAAATAATAGGTGCAAAGTCCTGTGTAAATATCAACCTATGAGATAAAAATTTTGGAACTTTTTTCCTAAAACATAGATACATATTCTTTGGCATATAAATATGTTCATGAAAGAAAAAGCCCGATTAAAAAGTAGCGGGTTAAATGCTTGAATTTAAACAAGTTTAAGCCTAGAAAAGTAAACTTTGGCATAAAAATATGTCCACGAATAAAAGGAGACGCTAACGAAGTAGCGGGTTAAATGCTAGTCGTAAGATAAAATGCGAAAACTAACAAAAAATTGATTTTGAATAAGAAGCAAAAAACTTAAATAAAACTATAAACATGTCAGAGAAAAATGCATTAATAAGTTGTCCATGAAATTCTCCAAATAATTTTCAAAGAAAACCATTTCATTGTATTTTGTAAGAAAAAATGTGTAGTTAGGTCTTTTGGCATTTCTTAAATAAACACACTTCTTCTAGTTACGTCCCTTTGCTTTTTATTAATAAAAGTCATTTTTAATTGCAGAAGTGCAATATTTTGTTAAGACATGTAGTTTAGTGGCATTTATAACAATCAATCAAAAACTCGATTTTGAATTATTTGCTAGTTACGCCTTTTTTGCATTTTAGCTAACGATATACATATATATTATTAATATTTATTATATTATATTATATTTATTATTTATTTTATAAATATTGTATATATAAAAATATATATGTATGAATTAAATTTAAAAAGTAATATTATGTTAATAAAATAACAATACATAATGTTTTTAAAAAATTTGTGTATTTGAAAATTTTGCGGTTAATTTTTTGACAGTAAAATTTTATATAATAACTGAATATTTAATTGTTTTTACTGAATAAAGTGTTGAATTTTTGACAGTAAACTTTTATAAAATAACTGAATATTTATTTGTTTTTACGAAATATGGTGTCAAATTTTTGACAGTTAAATTTTATAAGATAACTGAATATTTATTTCTTTTTACGGAATATGGTGTTGAGTTTTTGATAACAAAAATTAAATGAAGTTTTTGTTAAAAATAAATGAAAAATAAGTAGACGAACTTTCAAAGTTCGTTTGCAAACAACAAACATTAAAGTCGCACTTTACATTATTTGGTATAGCCGACGCACTGTGGCGCCTTTTCCCAAAACCCGTGGCAAAAATACAAAATTTGATGACAAAATTTTGTAAAATGAATGAACACATCGTATAAAGACCATTTTACTGATCAGAATTCAAAAACGTTTTTCTTAACTGGATAAGAATTATAGCTGGTGGAGCTGCTTAAAGTCGACAGTTTTTTAGAAAGTCCAAACAAAACGTGATTTTGAGAAAAAAAAGACATTTTAGAATTGAAGTGTCAGAAATATTGCCATGTGATCACTACTTTTTTGGTATTGTTTTAAAGGTATATCTATTGTTTATTTAAATAAGTAAGAAAATGTCCACCAGATACCCTACTTTTTTGGCAGTTGCCAGTACTTTAAATAATTTCTCTAAATTGGGCCACAAAAAATTACAGGTTTTCTTGAAATTTAAAGAAAGATGTTAAACTCTTATATCCAGCGTTGCCACAGCCAAGATATTTTTGCAACCAAAATTAAAAAAAAAAATTGCCAAATAAGGAAAAAAGCTACCAAAATTTTAATATTTTTTATATTTTATGTTATCTTACAGCACAAAAATGTAAATATAAGTGGAACTTACTGACATATTTGTGTCAATGTATGCATATGTGCCTACTTATGAATATGTATGTAGCCTTATTTATAAACAATACTTTCTTGTGTCAATCAGGTAGGCATTATTATTAGAATTTGTTTATTTATTTAAATTTAAGAACACATTATGAAAATAGGCAGGTAGTTTTAAAACTTGGTTTTTAAACTAAGTAAAATAAAAACTGCAGTTGTATATAATCCAGTTAATTGTGGCCTAGATTTATGTTTCGCAAATCAGGTAGCTTGAACCTTTTTATTTTTGGGTATAAATTAATCTGCAATTATGTAATGCAATCAGTTAAAGTTTTACTTTGCAAAAGTAGTGATCAGTACCAGAACTCATAATGTCATTTCAAAATTCGGAATTGTTCGAGTTATTTAGAAAATCACATAATGAAAATGTATTTAATTTGGCTATTGTGAAAAAATTGCACGGTTTACCAGGATACCAGGAAAAGGATGTTAAAAACAAAATTCACTTCGTTTTCTTGGATATTCGTAGAAAATGGCTTGCCTCAAACAGTACGACAAAAATCTTTATGGAAAAGTACTCAGACTGGCTAAATGGAGTAACAACTTTTGAAAACATCGAAGAACCGCATACATCTTTGGACAGCAGAAAAGGAAGACCTGCTAAAACTATAAACGAGTGTTCGGAGTACACAAAAAAAAACGTAAACTTCAAAATGCTACAAAAGATATATCTACATCGAATCTGTCAGAAGCATTATGTCTTAAGTACGTAAAAGATAAATCAAGGTCTGATATTACAAAAGCTGTGGAGCTTGCTAGCCCAGATCGACTGCAAAGGATTAAAAAAAGTATTCCAACTCCTCCGAATGCATTACCTACAAAGTATAGCATAGAAGAAGCCTTAGCGTTATTTATGGACTTGGGATTGTCAAAGGAGAAATATAATATTTTACGAAGCTCTTTAAAGAATCATAATGTGAATGTTGTTTCTGGATATAAAAAGGTTACCTCTGCCAAAAAAGAAGCAGTACCATTTAATGTAGAAGTTACTGAAGTATCAGCAGAAGTTGAACGGCAAGACTTAATGGATCATACATCTAGTTCCTTTACGACTTAGAAGTGAAATCTCTGAGCATTCGAAAAATCCTCGCCCAACGTCAGTCCATTTTTGCCGTCCGATATTTTTTAAACATGCAAAGGAGTCTTCAGAAATAATCAAGTCTACAGTAAACGATATAAAAAAGCAAATTTCCGAACTAAAGCCTTCTGTTATTGAAATGAAGAATGGAAAAAAGGTTTTCATTAATTATGAATTTTGTCTTACAATGACTGATGGTAAAATCTTAAATGTAATAACAGATACTTCTTCAACTTTGAAGTATGCAATTTGCAAAAAGTCACAGAAGGACTTTCAAAATTTTAATGATTCAAGTGATGAGCAAAACTATGAATATGGAATTTCTCCGTTACATGCCAGAATTAGGTGCATGGAGTTATATTAATATAACATGTTATATTAGAGTAGCATTTTTTCTAGACTTCCCTATGAGAATGTCATTTAAAGCACAAAAAGTTGAGTTTTAAATGTTTGAGAAATTTTAAAAATATCATTACTTCAAAATATATGATTTTTGCGACAAGAAAGGTCAAAGGTGTCATCGTGTCCAATGCCTATCACAATAAGGAAGCACTTATTTTGATCCTAAAAGATTTAAAAATCAAGTGTTTTTTCCCGATTACAAATTTCTTGGTAACTTCAAAAATTATGTTTTCAACAAAAAAAACCACTGTGCACAGTGGCCCCACAAAGCTATGGCCAATAATGATACTTTTTATTAAAATATCTTTCTTACCTCAAAAGTTATGATGTTTGTAATAAAACTGTCGAAAGCAGACACTGTGCACAGGGCCGCGCCTAACCTATGACCTTGCAAATCATGTATATTAAAGAGTTTCCTTTCAAATGCTTTTTAAAATTTTTAAATATCTTTATCAGTTCAAAAGTTATGATTTTTGCAACGAAAAAAGTCAAAAGGCCCCACTGTGCGACGGTTGTATTTTCGCCGCCGTCGTTAAAAATTTTTCAATTTTGGTCCCCGTCAACGATATGTGTGACTGGTGTTCTCAACGCCTGCAATGTCACATCGGCTTCAAGTACAATGTTATGACATTTAAAACGTAACGACGTAACCTCTTTTAATAGTTTTTGATATGAGTTACAGACGCATTTTTTCTCACTTTTCGAGAAACGATGGAATAATTTGTTTCACATCTTTTCGATGCGAGAAGTTCTCAATAAAGTTACAGAACATGGGTACAGTATAGGCTTTATTAGACACCATTTCAAAAATTTTAAAAATTGGTAATTGTCCTAGTATGTATAACGTGATCTTAAGTGAATGAGTGATTTCCAGGCATTATACGCTTTTATTTCCACTCTTTTATAAGGATAAATAGCAATTCTTGATTGTAATACATTATGATAAGCCATTAGAATATTGTGGTAAATAGTAAGATGGTTTATATATAAATTAGCTTCATGTATTTTAATATAGGATTCATTTTTATCGCCACCTTCTAAAATGTAAAATTTCGGTTTAAAATTCACAATTTTCAAAGATTGGTTGAAAGGTTAAAGGCTTAATACCTTGGGCAATACTTACAATTTTTATACATCTGAAAACAAACACGAAAAAAAATAATAATAAAAATAATTAAATATACCTTTATTATATAGAAAATACTTACCATTTTTATTAAGTTTCCTTTAAAGTGGCAATTAGATTATTGATGTGAAATATACTCCCTAAACCTTTTTATGTTAATTGCATACTTGCTTACGTTAGAGTACAAAATGAGTTTATTTATATACTTACATATGTTGAATATTTAAACTATATTACATATTACTCTCTCTTATTTTAAAATACTCAACCAACATATTTATACAAATTATAGATTTTTTAAATTTCTCTTCATTGAAGAAAATATAAGTTGATCAACTTAATATTACTCTCTTTTTATTGAAATATACTCCAAAAAATTCTTTATTTTTGTTTATATTCAAAACTCCTCCTTATGGAAAATATGTACATTGAAAGCAAAACAGGCAGAATTTTAGCTGCTTTAAATGAAAAAAGCAAAATGCTTCATCTGTGGTACATGGGAAAAAACGAGCATTTTTGCTGCCTCCCCATTTTATGTATGAAATATAGAATAAAAATATTTGTTTTGTGTAAATTACACAAATTTACTATTTATTCAAGGAATATTTAACCCTCCGTGTAACACATGTTTTGATTTTCCATTCAAAATGCATTGAAAAAGGTCTGGTCAGATTCATGAGTAAGATGAAGAGTTAAAAATGTAAGTTTTGACGAAAAAACGTAACTTTTTTGAAAGAAGAGCGTAACTTATTTACTTTTCCCCTGGTAACACTGATTCAGAAAGATATTGAAATTAAGAAAATACTGCAAGAAGATTCTTTTCCGATCCAGAGACTGCAGCATATAACACAGGAGTACATTATGCATAAATAAGATTCCAAATCATTTTACAAGTTATAGCATAACATAACATAACAAAAATACTCTTGGATAATTAAAATATGTCAACAACTTTTGATTTTATTCACAAAAAATAAAAAATTTTAATTCAACTTAAGAAGTTCATAAAACGCCATTTTAGTATGGGAGCCTCCCTAAGGGGTGGAGATAAAGGGCAAGTATGTTTTGGGGAAAATGTCAAGGACAAAAAACTAATGGATTTTATCCTTCTAGTGGTGACTGCTAGGCAGTCTGGGATTTTTTTTTTTTTTTTCATATATTTCTAGCCTGTATTGAAAATTTTGTATTAGTGCAACCATAAGGAAGGGAGATAGCGGGTAGGTTAGAAATAAATGATGAAGATAAGAAATAAAGTGGGGTTGGTCATACATTTTCTATACGTTTAGAAAAAATTAGAAGCATGCTTTTGCCGTTTTTGCAATTTTTTATGAATATAAAAAAAAAGTTTTCAAAATTTTGCTAAAAAATTATTTTTTCTTTGCCAAAAAAAAGTAATTTCTTAACGGTTATTTTATTGCGGAATTTCGGTTATTTAGTTTATTTAATAAAGTTCACCGTTTTTGAGTTTAGCGAAAATATATTGTGTAATCCCTCCATTTTCGAAATAACAGTATATCTCGAAATCCAGAGCTTACCTAAAAAAACACTGGATTCAGCATACCCGAATTAGCTTAAAACGCCAGGTGCACCGCTTGTCAAAAAAGTGTAAATTTCTAGCACAGTGTTATAATGTTTTTTAAGATTGCCTTTAAGTATTTAGTGATTAATATTTACTGTGTAGTTGGCAGTGAAGAAAAAAGCTATTTATAGTTTAAACCCCGGTTTTAGTTCTTTAATATACTGTGTTTTATAACGTTGCACGCTCATAATGAAAATTTTAAGATATTCCAATGTTGCCACATTAAGATTTTAAAATACTCATTGCATACTTACTTAAAATATTGCTTGAACTCCTTTACACATAAATATATTTCTTCGATAAATCTCGGGCAGTGGGTATACCAAACAGAAGCCATCCTCATCCTTATAACAATTTGCGAAGTATTACTTTGAGTAATTTTAAAAGTTAAGGCATTTCTACATTCAAAATCATCATCATACATCCCATACATTTCGTTAGTTAGTGTATACAACTCATCATTTTTTAATTGATTAGGTGGATCAGTAAGTGGATCTATACCCACGGAAAATATACGTTGATGATTACAATTTTCTGGAGTTATATCTATAATTTGAATGCCACCTAATGCACCAGCTACACTCATGTCACTTCCTAGTTTTGCATGAATTTTTGCTTTACTCATTGTGAGAGTTCCAACTTTGCGACCAGCATTTCCATTTTCCATTTTAGATCTTCTTAATACTAAAATATTTAAGCGATGAAAATCGAAATTGACTTCTGTCTTAACATGTTCAACGTCAGTCAATTCTTTAGCCTCCATTGTTTTCATTGCATCGTCCTGTTTTTTAAGATTGCTGTAAAAAAGTCTGTAATTGTCAACTATCCGTTTTCCAAAACCTAGAAGCTCTACAATTGTTTCTTGATTTGCTATAAAAGATTACAAAAATTTATAATTTTTAAAATATTTCGAAAAGTTTTGGTTTCATAAAATTTGGCCTTACCAATTACATCCAAATTATTAAAAGTTATATTTGCTATTTGAATTGGTTCAACTCCGCTTGAAGTGTCTATTATATTGATCTCTATTGTTATTAAAGCATTATCAGCAACAACTTCATGGGCTCTTCCTATAATAAAGAAAAAAAAAAATGAAACGCAGGAAATATATTTTAAAAGTACTAATCTTTTTTCTTAAACTACCCAGCCAGCAACATACTCCGACATTGTCTGAATCAGACATTTCGTGCAAATGTCTGACTTCATTCTTAGAGACTTCGTTCAGATTTCTGTCAGACTGTCTGGCCGATTTCGCTTGGATATATCGGAGGGAATTTATGTACAGATATGTCCAATAGAATTCCAACGGAATTCATTTAGATTTGTCTAACGAGACTTTAAGGGTATTCATTTCAGTTTTTTTATTTGTTGGAAAAATGGAAAAGTGGAAAAATGTAATTTTTGTTACAACAACCACAAGAAAAAAAAATTCCACCAAAAGTTACATTTTTATCATACTATAACCAAGTGTAAAAAAATCAGGATAAAAAGATGTAATTTTCCACTATAAACGTCAAACGAAATGATGTTGCCATTCATAAAAAATTGTTAATTTTTAATACAAAGTACTAAAATTTACATCTCTTTTTATAAACTCTTGAATTGTACAACTCTGATTTTAAAAATTATTTTTTATAGTTACAACATTTCAAAGATAACTTCTTTCTAATTTAATCTTTCAAAAAGAAAAATTCATGTTAAGAATGTGTTCAATGAAAAAAGTTATTAAAAAAGAACTAAAAAAAGAAATGGGGTCAAAAAATGGACAGACGCTGAAGTTAATAAAATACTCGACTTTTTGGCAGACAATCGCCATTTTGAGGTAACTTCTTGTAGTCGAATATTATGATGAAAATAACACCATTCACTTCGTTTTAAATTAAATAACTAATTAATTCACTTTTAACAATTTTATTCGGCATCTTAAAAAATATCAATTAACTTCCACGAATTATTTGACAGATTTTTTTTTTTTGTGATAGTTTGTACTTTTTACAAAAAAAAACACCGTTCACGTCAATAAGGTGTAATTTTTCTTTTTTCCATTTTTCCAACCAAAAAAAAATTGAAATGAATACCCTTTTTATATTTTTTTAAAATAATGAAAATTGTCATTCAGTTGAAAATAATTTTAATTTTATTTTATTTGTTCAAGATAAAAAGCATAAAAAAGATACGTTCGTGTAAAATTTGTAATTATGAATGTACTTTTACATACTTTGCAATAAAATTAGTTCTTTCAGCTTGTTGCCGCCGAAATCATATTATAATTTTCATTTTCAATCAATTTATTATTATTTTAACATTCATAATTTACTTTAAAGAAATTTATATTTATATATATGAATTCTTTTATTTGCAAACATACACACACACATATATGTATTTGCAATTGCAACTGTTTTTTGTTTATATACATAATTCTCTTTAAGAAATACAAATGTAAAAAAGAAGAACTTGATTTTTTTAACATAACGGTCCTTGTTTATATATCACGTAGACAATTTTAGCTTGCAGCTAACAATTTAAAATTAAATAATTTAGTCGGTAAAAAGGCACGTAAGCTACAAAATTGTTTTAAAGCGCTCACTACGCTCACTCTCGATTATAAAAATTAAATAAATAAATTATTTTATTAAAGCACAAGGAGTGCTGTTAAAAATTTTGTATTTTCATTTACAAGCCGGCTCATTTTAAAAAGTGCCGCAACACAGCTATCAGTAAGAAAGCAAAAAGAATCTCGGCTAACACATCAGAACTTCCCATGCCTTTTTCATTAGATTTCTGTTAGATATCTATCAGAAATGCCGACAAAAAACCAGAATTTCCTACGACACGTCTGTCAGAATTCGTGTCAACCACTTTATACATTTTTGGGTCAGAAATCTGATAGAATTCGTAAACGATTCCGACTTTTGTGCCGACGTTTCTCTCAGATATCTGAACGACTTCGGATTATTTTGCTGGCTGGGTAAGCACTACAAATAATACAAACAAGCATAAAAATGCCGATATTTATATCACCATATAACAAATCACAATTCCGGTCGAAAGTGGTTTCTGAATGCGAAATTTTTTTTTCGGAATAAAACAACTTCAAGTTTTCAAAGCGGAATTACTATTTTTAATGAAGTCAAAAAGAAAGATTGAAAATGTGTTGTATTATTACCTAGATTTGTTTAGCATTTAAGTAATATGTTTAGATAAATATTTTAATTTCTTAAACTTGTTGAGAGACACTACAAACTGATAGTGATGTAATGATACGCCTTTTTTGCGATACGATATTTAAAAAAAAATATCGGCGATACCGATACGAATATTAAATTTAAATTCAAGGTAAAATTAAAAAATCTTAAGTAGAGTAATTTCTTTAATTAAAAAATTACAGTGTACGATATTATTAAAATTTTTTTTCGTTTGCGTTTATCTCTTTTTTAATAAACCATTGAGTTCTTCACAACCTACTCTTGTCGATTCTAGAACTTTCTGTTAGAATTATTTTAAAATAACTTTTATACATGATTTTAAAGTCTTTCTTTAGGCATAACAAATGTTGTGTTAGAAAATTCCGCACAGTGGCGTTAATAACAATTTAAACTAATACGACAAAACAGTGTAATTTTCAAGATAACTTATAACCAGGGAAACCAAAATATACGATAAAAAAAAAGAGTTTAATGCGCATTAAATATGCAGTAAAAATTTAAAAATATGCTCTAAAAAATTCAAAAATTGCTTATTTGAAAACAAAATATTCAACAGTTTTATTTAATAAAAACAATTTTAAAACTATATTCAGTTAAGCCCAAACACAATAGTACGAAAATTTCTCCTACTTGGAAACTATGGGCAGTCATGGGCTTACAAAAACTAAATTGTGTAAGAAGTTAAAATTCATATCAGAGTTATTTGTGCAGAATATCACCTGGATACATATATATATATTACTATCCATATGAGACGGATTTTAGGGACGGCCGCTAAATTGTTTATTAATATTAACATTTAAAAGAAAGGCAAAGCGTACGTTCGTAAATGCAGTTGTTGCGCATCAGTTGCGCATTAGTAAAGTTGAATGTTCATTAATGCATCACTTGTAAGAAACTTGGCATTATTTGCATGTGTCAAAAGTTTTTTTATGCAGTGATGCCGCAGTTCTGCAGCAAATATTGGCAATTATTGCATCAGTTAATTTTCTGATGCAATAACTTTTAACATTAAAGAAATCGTTTTATTTATCTTTTTTGATGCTTTTTCTTGTAATTTCTAAGAAAAAAATTACTTTTAGTTAAATATTTTCAATAAAATTTGCCATCTCGATTGTTGATAACATATTTTTTTATAATTTTATGTTCGCTCATTAAACTTTTATAATTTAGCTTGTGCTCAAAAATTCACAAAAAACTTTCAACAGCTGTTGTGCAGTAAAAAAGCATCAGCATCACAAGTGCAACTGGTGATCACGCATCAGCAACAAAATTTTGCATCACTGCAGCAGTGATGCACAGTTTTGATGCAATTACGAACGTACCCAAAGCTATTTATAGATGGGAGCTTTGGGCAAATGTGAACCGATTCGAAAAGAATTTAATTTGCAGTAAAAAATTGGGGGCGAATTTAATCTAAATAACAACATAATTAGATTACGACACAAAGAGTCTAGTTTGAAAAAAGTTTTTTTTGGGAATATGTGAAATTATAGACCGATTCTCGCCATTTACATAGACTTCTTTCTTAGTACTATTAAAATGTATTTACCATATTTGGTCAAATTATCTACAAGGTTGCAATTTTTACTTTGCGCACAAGGTTAACATGGACAGACAACTAGCCAGACGGAAGGATGGATATCGTTAGATCACTTTAAAAAGTGATTTTGAGTCGATTGGTATATTAAGAGATTGGTCCAGATTTCTGTGCATTACACACATCGCCAAAAACATATGTATATAATTGATTTAACATGCCTCAAAAAGGCAAAATATGCGTTATAAACATTCATAATTCTGCAAAAAGGCTCTTTTAACTAAATTATGCAAAAAAAAATGCTGCAAACGGCAAAATATGCAAAAATATGCACTAAAAAATCTATACCAAAATTCTTAAAAAGCTCAAAACTAGAAGAAAAAGCTTGATTTTTCTTGACAATTAAAAGTTCGGTTAAATTTTTTATATTAACAATACTGATCTTATATCTAGCGGAGCTGATTTAACGTGTGTATGTTGAAATGGGTTTTCTAAAGAAGATATTTATATCGCGCATAGTCCGGTGTAGAAATTCGACCAGATTTGTGCACAAATAGCTGAGATATCAGCTATTAATTATGAATGCCTCTTATTTCTACACATAAATCTTTACTTTGTAAAGTCTGGTTATAATTTAAGAATTTTATTTTTCAACTTTCACATAAAATAAACTTGGTGTAATACTGGTAGTGAAAATAACAAAGGAACTAGTTATAGGTTTTTGTACAGTAACGCCCATTCCATATGAAATAGGAGAACTTCATTTTGTTAAGATATTTCGTATACTATGTTTATCCAAATCCGAAATTTATTTCTAAAGCTAAAACTGAAAAATGAAATTAATGAGTTATGTAAGAAATACATAAATCTTTCTGTTATACATTCTTCTACTATTCTTTGGGATACAAATTCCTATAGTTCTTTCCGACAATTCATTTTAACTTCAGGCCATATAAAATTTGCACGATTCATAATGGTTACTTTTCTTGGCAATTTAATAGAAACTTGTGTAAAATTCTGATTTAGCTTAGCAAATTATATTTGTTCTTGATTTTTGATACATATTTAAAAACTTGACAATCAAGCCAAATCAATCCAGTCTGGCAACTATATCTAAAACGGATAAATCGCACAAGGAAAATAATGCAATTGCATATTTATGGTTTTCTGGTTAAACCCAAAACTACAAATAATTCTTAGATAAATCTAATTTCGTAACAATATTTAAAATGGATATTATAAAGATATAAAAAACAACGAAAATTAACAAAAAATAATTTGTTTATTAAACAAAAAAACAGTGTAAGAGATTCAGTGTTGCCAATCCATGTGTAATTACACATAAGTATGTATTGTTTGTAATTTTTACTTGTATGTGTAGCCCATGTGTAATTAGTTCCATGTATAATCTGTGTGTAATTTTACTTTAAGTTTAATTTTTTCAATAATTTTTTACAATCAAGATTTTCTTTTCGAACATTGAGTTTTTTAATTTTTTTCAGTTTCCATCACAGTCAACATTTATTTTACACCCTTACTTCTTTTACTTTCCATCACCAAGAGCAATACTCTACTGCCCAATCGTATTGCTAAGCCTGGGCTTACACTATGAAAGTTTTCTTTCAGAAAGTCCGAGTTTATTGGCGAGAGGGGAGGGCAAATAGCATCCCAATAAAAAGTCTTCTTATTTTGGGAAGTAACAGTAAATGTTAAAAATGAAGCGAACATTTATATGCTACGCAATATGACATACAGAGATGCAGTAAGGTTAAAGAATTTTTAGCAATTTAGAAGAAAATATTAAATTTGAAGGGCCACGACATTCCCTTACTATGGAAACTCGCCATTACACCGAGGCCCCAAATCTTTGGGGGCCCATAAAAAAAGTGCATGACTTCGGGCAAAACTGGGAAACACGGGTATTTAATCACGTAGTGGTGACCGTATATGTTTATAAATAGCATAGTAGCTCAATGTAACTTTAGCGTGAAATATGTTTTTTTTTTTTTTATTAATGAAAAATGTATTTTTTTTGATTTAAATTATAATCATTAACAATTTTTATAATTATGGAACACTCAAAAAAATTTAATCTTTACACTATAAAAAAAATTTTAACATTAAAAAACAGTAGTAAAATCAACTGGCAATTTTGCTATTACATATTACTGAAAAATTAAAAATTTTTTGCTGTTTACACTAAAAAAAAACTTTAGAAATATTATCTAAAATCTTGCTATTACTACAGAAGAGTCTGTTATATTTTTTGCTGTAAAATTTGTTAATATTAGCAAAATAAATCCGCTGAATTCTGAGTTTTTTTTTTTAATTTTGATACGAAAATATAGGTATTTAATTTTTGAATATTTCTAATTTATTAAGACATTTCATACATATGTATGTGGATAAAAAAAAAACATTTTAAAAATAAAAACAGCAATAGGTTTTTTATAGCTTTTGTAACAATGTGATGTTCTGTTTATTATTATTTTCTACTAATACAATGTCTGTCTTAGATCTAATGAATTATAGTTATTGTTCATTTAATTGAAAGATTGATTGCAAATATTCCATATGTTCCACTTTCCATTGATTTCGAATACTGGAGATGAACGGATCTGACGTTGCCAATCATAAATTAAATAGATCTTCATTTGTGGAATTTCGTGAAATTTTTCTAGTATTGTGCTCTCTATAAAATCTTTATTCCTTTTTTTCTAAGCTTCCTCTGATAAAACTCCAAGTGGCACCAACTGATATTTAATGACATCTTCTCCATGATAAAGGATTTGTGAACGGTAGCAGACATATGTCTCCATGGGTACTTGGTTGTATATATTTTTGCAGTTTCCATAGCAAAATCTCCAAATTTTCTAGAGTCAATTTCTTCATCGCACGCAAGTACTTCTAGGATTATTTAAAATCTAAAAATGAGGTTAAAATCAACACCTGTTATTTCAGATGCTGTTTCTGGATCTGAAAATAATCTTCTTGCGGTATTGCCATCATTTGTGTTGTCTGACCCTTATTTATTTTTGTTAATAAATGCTATTATTATAATATTTACAAAATATTAACAAAATATGTACTTGTTTGCCTGTTGGTAAAAACAATAAATTTTTAACGTAGGGAAAAGTGTAGGGAGGTTTTTTTTGGTTGTAGGGAAAAAAGGGAATTTTTTGTTAGAGACGTAGGGATTTTTTGAAATTTTTCCTGGCATCACTGGTTACAAGAAGGACTTTTGCTTATAAGTGCTTTGTTGTGATACAGACGTGTATTCTTAACTCCGCATACAATTTGAATTTATAATTAATCACATTTGATTTTGTTATATATTCGCTGACGCTTGAAAATAAATGATATATTTTGTTATTTTAATTATTTAACATAAAAGTGAACAATTAATACGAAAAAAAATATTAAATAAAGAAAAATAGTAAAAATATATACGTACTGATGTTCATACATGTGTATGTATACATACATATTCTGAGCAAAAACATTTTAGTTTAAAGTTCTTATTTTTTTTGTTGTTGTAAAATACAATAAATAACAAAAATATTAAAAGCACAGCTAAACGGTGAAAAACAAAAACAATTTATTGCATGAATAAAAACAATGAAACAACAATAAAACTAAATGATAGAAATGTTTATGTGACAGTGCATGCTAACGAAGACAATGCTGCAATAAATAAAACAAAAGAAAACAATAGTAACTACCTAACGGCTAAACCAATTTTTAGAACACGATCCCTTTCGCCCTCTCTTTTTACAAAGACGGTTGATGGTGATACGTTAAAAAATATAAACCTCTCACTTGCAAGTGTTGCCACAACGGCAAACACAATCTTATTAACAAATGGTACCATGAACTCTAACACAGATGCAATGCAAACATCTTAAGTAAAAAGTGGTCAAAAGCCTCAAGTACAAGTTGGTATGGACAGGTACATAACAGTGCTTAAACGGGGTCGCAGCCCTACCTCTGCAGCAGTTGCTTCGGCTTCAAAAGTACCATCTTTTGATAAAATAAACTCTCAAAATCGTTTTGCAATTCTCGAGGATGAATCCTCGGAAGCACCAAACGTTATAAAATCTTCTAAGCCACCCCCGATATATCTAAGGGAGCAAAACTCAAGTGAGTTAATAAAGAGCGTGATCTCGGTAATAGGTGAAAATTCGTTTTACGTAGCTGCAATCAAGCGTGGAAATATAAATGAGACAAAAATACAGGTAAATCATGAGAATGATTTTCGTAAATTAACTAACAAATTCGAAGCCCTTTAAAAAAGCTTTTACACATACCAACTAAAGAGCAGCAAAGGTCTTCAGGTAGTGATCAAGGGCATAGACTCATGCGTGGACCCAGATGAAATTAAAACTTTTTTGGAAGAGAAGGGTTTTAAAATAAAATACGTTACAAATATTAAAAACAGGGAAAAAAACCCCAACCATTATTTCGGGTAGAATTAGAACCTGGCGACATTAAGCTTAAAAAAAATGAAACGCATCCTATTTATAATTTAAAATATATTCTCTACAGAAGAATAACTATAGAGGAGCCGCACAAAAGAAATGGTCCCGTTCAATGTCTTAATTGCCAAGAATTTGGCCATACTAAGGCATACTGCTATTTACCCCCTGTTTGCGTCGTATGTGGAGAATAACATTGTACAGTCCAGTGCGATAAGTCTAAAAATGACCCCAATGTAAAAAAATGTAGCAACTGTGGCGGAAATCACACTGCCAATTATAGAGGATGCCCTGTATATACTATCGTCAAGCAGTCGGCTGGACCGAAAACTAATCCCCCACAAATGCAGGTACCAAATCAAGTAAACACTAATGGCATTCAGGCTCCGCAGCCTAGTAATAACAGAACCTCGTATGCTAACGTCCTTAAATCAAACCATGTGCCAATGCAAGGCGCTTCGCCAAGTAATGATGAAACTCCAGTTTCTAATTTAAGTCGTCTTGAAAAAACCATGGAAACATTAGTGCAAACAGTTAATAATTTTACGAACACAATGGGTAATATGATGCAGGAAATTCTAAGAATGCAATCGATGTTATTGCAAGCTGTACTTAACAAGCCATGAACTGTTTAAAAATCTGTTTTTGGAACGCAAACGGCATCCGCCAACATAAAAATGAATTAGAATACTTTCTAAAAAATAAACAAATTGATGTCATGATGGTTTCTGAAACTCATTTGACCTCAAGAAATACGTTTAAAATCAATGGTTATACACTTTATGATACCAAGGACCCTCGAGATAGAGCTTGCGGAGGTTCAGCCATTTTAATTAAAACCCGAGTCAAACACTACCTAATGTTTGATCACCGCGAAGATTATCTCCAAGCAACGAACATTTGCGTTGAGGAATTAAATAGAAACCTAGTAATTTCATCGTTATACTCACCGCCTAGATTTTCAATATCAGAAAGCCAATACTGTAAATATTTTAAATCATTAGGACCCTGTGTCCTAGCTGCTGGCGATTATAACGCTAAACATACCTTCTGGGGGTCACGACTTATAACACCAAAGGGTCGTGTCTTATTTAACACAATTTCTAAAATGGATTTAAATGTGGTAGCGAGCGGACAACCAACATATTGGCCTACTAATCATCAAAAAATTCCAGATGTTATCGATTTCGGCGTGGTTAAAAACATCCCCATAGAAACGATTCATGTTGAAGCTTCCTTAGAATTATCTTCTGACCATACACCTACAATTGTTACTATAATGAACCCCAATAGAATTGTATCTCCGACTGGTCACTTAGCTACGAAAATTAACTGGTTAAAATATAGAAAATACCTCAGCACCCATTGCACAGAAAATATTCCGCTTAGTACACCGGAGTATGTAGATCGCTCTATTGCCAATTTTGACAGTTTTCTGAAACTAGCTGTTCAACATTCCAGTATTGCCCCCAAAAAAACAAAAAATATTAAAATATATTCCACAGATGTCGAGCGTCTCTTGTCTGAAAAAAGGAGGGCTCGAAGAGAGTGGCATTTGCACAGATCCCCGTTACTTAAGAACTTACTAAAAGAGTGTACAAAAAAGCTTAGAAAGTTACTGCAGACTCAGAAAACGGCTTCTCTGGAAAAATATCTTAAGGAACTTGATGCAACCCCACAATCAGACTACTCATTATGGCGTGCAGCTAGAAATCTCAAAAGGCCAGTTGTCTCTAAACCACCATTAAGAGACTTGAATGGTAGTTGGGCAAGAAATGATGTTGAAAAAGGAAATCTGTTTGTTAATCATTTAAAACACGTATTTACTCCAAACATATCTCACGATATTGCGGCCGAGTTACCACCTGTTGTTGCTAGAGCAGCTGCTCCCCTAAGATTTGAGATAAGAGAAATCGAAAAAGCTATTTGTGATTTAAGCCCCAAGAAGGCTCCTGGTTTTGATAAGATCAGCAACAAAATGCTTCTGGAGCTACCCAGCATAGCAAAGAAAATTATTCTTTTAATTTTTAATGCTATTTTACGACTTGAATACTACCCTCAAGAATGGAAGGTCTCCTTAGTTACGATGATACCAAAGCCAGGAAAAGATCACATCAAAGTTGAGTCATATAGGCCTATCAGCTTATTATCTAATTCATCAAAGCTGTTTGAGAAGCTCTTAGCGTCCAAATTAACCCCAATTTTAAATGACAATGGGTGTATACCTAACCATCAATTCGGTTTCAGACGAGAACATAACACAATTGAACAAACCCATCGGATAGTAAACGCCATAAGAAAGGCCTTTGAAGAAAGAAAATATTGCTCCGCTCTCTTCATCGATGTCTCTCAAGCTTTTGATAAAGTCTGGCATGTAGGTTTGCTACATAAATTGAAGCTGAACCTACCGGTTAACACACACAAGCTGTTAGAAAGCTACTTGGTCGGTCGAAAATTTATTATTAAAGAAGGTGATTTTTTAAGTTCTCCTCAGACAATTGAAGCTGGAGTCCCTCAGGGAAGTATCCTGGGCCCACTTTTTTATCTTATATATACCTCGGACATGCCGACAAACAATTACACCCTAACCTCAACTTTTGCTGATGATACAGCTTTCCTAAGCGTACACGAGAACAGTCGTGAAGCATCTCGATACCTGCAGGATCATATATTTCAACTAGAACTGTGGTTAAAACAATGGAGAATAAAGGTCAATGAGCAAAAATGCGTACATATTACATTTACCTTGCGTCGGGAAACATGCCCCCCTATTAAAATCAATAATCAACTAGTGCCTCAACAATCGCATGTCAAATATCTCGGTATTCATCTAGATCGGCGTTTAACATGGAAATGCCATATAGAAGCAAAATTAACCCAAATGAAACTAAAAGCAATTCAAATTAACTGGCTTATTGGAAGAAATTCTGTTCTTAGTCTCGATTGCAAACTACTACTTTATAACTCTATTTTAAAGCCAATCTGGTGCTACGGTATTCAACTATGGGGCACTGCCTCGGCCTCAAATATCGAAAAAATTCAAAGGCGCCAAAATAAACTTCTTCGAATAATCACAGCTGCCCCTTGGTATGTTAAAAACTCAAATATCCACAAGGATCTCAAAGTGCCACTGGTAAGGACTATTATTACGAAGTATGCGGTAAAATATTTAAAAAGGCTAGAGTTGCACCCAAATCCACTAGCTCGAAATATTTTAAATGACAGCGGCCACACTCGCTTAAGGAGAAGAGACACTGCAGCACTTACCCATTAAGATGAGCGATAAACACATATGTAAATGTGATACAGAACCCGTGATGAAGAAAATTTTTGTCTTGCACTGGCAGGACATAAAATAAAGAATTAGGATAAGATTTGATTAATTATTGTTAGTTCATATTTAATATATGAAGATTCAATAAATACATAATGAGAAAAAAAAATAAGTAATTCTTATTCGCTGAACAGTTTTTACTTGTTTAATATCTTTGGTTTTTCTAAAATCTTTGGATGAAGTTTCCTGACAATCTGGCCTAAGCAACCAGTGAAATGCGCATAGGAATAGCTTATCCCTTCAACAATAAATTTCAGTGTTTTTATCAATAAATAACGTTCTTTAGATAGGAACAGCCACGCCAGCTTTTTATTTCGCCATGCCGAAGAATATAAAAAAAAACTAAAAATTTATATATGTTCCTAAGCCCGTTTCCTCTTTTGTCAAAGTTGATGTTTGAAATTCGTTTTATTATCTTTTTTATTTTTTTGTGTTTTTTTCTTATTATATACTTTTATTAACAATCTATTTTACAATATTTAACAAATTTGATAATTTCAATAAAACAAAATTCACATGTGTTATTAAACTACAATAAGTTTAATAAACTATAAATTCATACGTTTGTTAAATATACATAACAAATTAAGTGTTGTTTCATTTTCTATATTGGAGATATAATACATGAAACCTTTTCAGTCTTCTTATTTCATAAAGAAATCGCCAATGGGTTTTGGTGGTTGCTTAGTCTATTTGCATACCTAGAACTAAATCTGTTGATTTCACTTAAAATAAATGGTACTCTTAGATCCCTATGAATTTGAATGTTGGTCATAAACCATGGAGCACCGGAAATATTCCTTAATGTTTTAGACTGATAGCGTTATAATATCTCAATATTTGAATTCATGGCCGTTCCCCACAACTTAATGCCATATGTCCATATGGGTTTTAAAATAACTTTATATAATTTTATTTTGTTCTCTAAACTAAGTTAGGACTTGCTTCCAAGTAACCAGTTCATTTTTTTTTGGTTTTCATATTAAGGTACTTTTTTTATTTTTGATGTGGTCTTTTCATGTGAGACGTTTGTCTATATACATTCCCAAATTCTTCACGCAGTTCGACTTCGGTAATTGCAAATTATTTATAAACATAGGAGGGCACTCTTCTTTCCTAAAAGTAAATGTTACATGATTACATTTTTCTACATTTATAGTGATTTTCCATTTGCTTAACCATTGCTGTAGCGTGTTTATCTCTATTTGCATTACAGATGAAGCTTCAATGTGGCATTTGTTGGTAGAGATTATGGCGGTGTCGAAGTCGCAACTTCGACATTATCGGATGTTGGCATATCAGAAGTATATATATATAGTGTACAATAGTGTACAATATTGGGCCTAGAACGCTGCCTTGTGGGACTCCGCTAAATATTTGATATCGTCGTCAACTTTGACATAAAAAGTTCGATAGCGTATATATCAAATGCCTGCTTCATGTCAAGAAATACTGCAGAGCAATACATTTTTTTCTCTAGTGAGTCCGATATTACTTTTACTATTCTGTGACACTGTTCTGGTGTTCCATGTTGTTGACGAAATCCAAACTGGTGATCAGGTATAATGCTTTCTTTTTCTAAAATAGGTAAAAGCCTTGTTACAAACAGCTTCTCGAATATCTTCGAAAATGTAGTTAATACACTTATGGGTCTGTAGGATGAAATTTGGTTCTCTGATTTATTCGGTTTTTGGATCATTATAATTTCCGCTCTTTTCCAAATGGAGGGAAAATATAATAGTCTCATAATAAAGTTCTTTGAAAGTGATTTTGCAACTATCGAGTCCATTTTATCATGCCCTGGAGACTTTTTATTATTAGTTTGGAAATGACATTTTGTACTTCTCTCGGAGAGATAGGTTTTATTGGAAAATCCATTTGGTATGGCGATTCCAAAAATGTTAATACGTTATTTTCGTGTACGGTAGTGTTGTCGAGAATGGTTGATAAATTTGATTTAAATATTCAGAGAAGGCTCTTGCTCTTGCTGTTTTTGTACCAGGTACCATCTAATTTCTTAATTGGGACATTTCTTTTTACTGGATGTTTTAAGTATTTTGTTGCTTTATAAAGACTATAGTCAGTATCTTTTGAGGTGTCCAAATTTTTCAAAAACATAGACACTTCATCATTTCTCAATTCTGCTATCCTCTTTTTTAGATGGTTTGATGCTCTATTGAAATTAGTTTTATCCATAGGATTTCTACTTTGCTGCCAAATTCTTCGAAGCCTCCGTCGTTCTTGTATAAGTTGTCTTATTTCCGTAGATATAAACACTTTTTGGCCTCTTTGCTGTTGTATTGTAGGAGTAGATAAATGAGCAGAGTTTTTAATTACACTACAGAATTGATCTACAGCTTTATCAATTTCGTCCCCGGTCTTTAAAGATATGTTTAGATCTAAATTTTGATCCATCCAATGCTGAAATGCGTTAATATCAGTTTTATGACTGATAATTTTAAAATTTTTATCAAGAGTTTCTGTTAGAGTGCTGTAGCTAAAAATTATAGGAGAATGATCAGAATTAAGGTCATAAGAACCTGTGACATCAAGAACAAAATCCGGTATGCCTGAGTAAACAAAAAAATCCAATAAATCTGGAATTTTATTTGGGTCAGTAGGCCAATACGTCGGACTACCTGTGGACAATGTTTTGAGCCCTAGTTTTGAAATAAACTTAAAGAGTTCTTTTCCTTTAGGATTAGATAGTCTAGAACCCCACCATGGATGCTTAGCATTAAAGTCTCCGCCGACAATAAACTTACTACCAAGAGTTTTGAAAAACGTTTGATAATTTTGTGCACTTAAACTGTGTCGAGGTGGACAATATATAGCATAAATTAAAACTTCGTAATTGTTGCACTGTATGGCTGACTTCCAAAACGTCAATTGCTTTGTATTAGAACAAAGTATTATGTTTCATATCGCCGCAGTACAATATATATACAATGTAAACCCTTCCAAAACGTCACTGCTAAGTATTAGTAACGCATCAAAAAAGCAATCAGAGCATCGGTTTTAAAGTTGATGCTTTGTGACATTTAACATTTAATTTGCAAGCAATACAGATTTATTTAAAAAGTATTATGCATTGCATCACTTACATTTCAAAACGTTTTAATAAACAAAACACATAGTTGCATTGTTTCGGTACTTTGTACATTGTTAAAATACAGTTGTAAAATTGTGTACGAACTTTGTATTAGTACGTTTTGGAAGTCAGCCTATTTTTACACCACAAGCTTGTATATATGGTTTTATTATGGGGCTTAGCGATTCGTATTTCAGATTATACTTAGTTAAAACAGCTGATCCAGCGTGGGCTTTATTATTTGGGTGATTGGCTTGAAACAGATCGTAACCTTTAACTTTGAAGTAAGTTTTAGATGTAAAATGTGTTTCAGATATGAGTAAAATATCTAAATGATTTGTTATAAGAAAATTTTCTTTCTCTCTTGTGTGGTTGGATGCTCCATTAGCATTCCATGTTGCGATTCGTAGATTTATTTGTATAATTTTTCCATAATTTTTGACATCATATTAAACATTTTATCCATCGAGACTGGTTGTATTACTCATAACTGCTTGAGCATATGTGATACCTTCACTAGTGCTGTGGTTGTTTGAAGTAGAGTTTGCTGAAGGAAATTGAACATTCCGTGTTTGTCCATATATACGTTGTTGATGGGTATTGTTATTGTTGCGTATTTGATGAATTTTTTGGTAAAAAGGGCAGCCTTTATAATTTGCAGTATGATTCTGAAGAAAGTTAACACATTTTGGTGGAGTTTCTAAATTTTTTGTACATTCCACGGTGGGGTGGTCAAATCCGCACTTTACGCACTTGAACGGCCGTTTGCAGTAGGATTTGGTATGGCCAAATTGTTGACATCGGTGACATTGAACTAAGTCGTCAGTTTTTCTCGGTACTTCAATAGTGACGATTGCATTGTTAATGTGTTTTACTATAAAAATATCTTTATTTTTCGGACTTGGATCAAGGTCTACAAAGAACATTGGCAATGGCAACTTTGTTACCCTACTTCTGACATTAATAACATTTCTAACCAAATGACCTAATGATAAAAGTTCTGCTTTTATATCGCTAACTGGGGTGGAATTATAAATGCCCTTTATAACAACTCTATAAGCTCGTTCCTGTTTAAGTTGAAAAGTGTGGTAATTGATATTTTTTGACTCAAATAATTTAACAATTTTTCTGTAGGAATCAATACTTTTTATCATTAATCTTACATCATTATCTCTCAAACACTTATAATTATAGTCTTTTATTTCATCGCTTATTGTTTTAAGCATTTTAGTAATATTTGTAACTCCTGGAATATAAATTGGTGGAGGCTTTGGTGCATTATTGACTTCATCTTCTTCTTGGTCATCTTCACTTCCTATTTTTTCTTTAGCAGATTAATTTTCACCAAGTAAATGGAATTTATTAATTCTTGACTCATTGTTTGTATTAATTTTCTTGTGTTGATGCATATTTAGAGATTTTGTTAAACGCCGTTTGTTTGTTTTTGTACCCGGCACTTGCTGCAAATATCATCAGATTCATCGCTGTCATCACTTAAAGTTGTCGTAGCAACAAATTGTTGCTATTTTTTTTTTTTTTTTATTAATATTTTCAGTTTTGTTGTTATTGTTTTTTTTCACTTCTTATTTCAAGTTATAATTGAATTTTTGTTGATAAATTTAATTGTTTTTGGGGACAAAAATTTGTGGAATTTTTTTTGATCCCTTTGTTGTAAATAAATAAGTTTTGTTGTTGTTTTTTTAATTAATACTTACGAAAGGTTTTTAACACGTCTCAGGAGAGAACTTAACAACTCGGCTACGAATGAATGCTTTTACTGAAGAAGCGTTAAATTTAAATATATTGAGTCTATGAGTTTGTTTCTTTATTTGAGCGGCATATCATATACATGCATTAACGTGTATGTGGATGCGTAAAATTAAACACATTACAAATAAAATCCACCACTTGTAGTGAAGGGTACAAAAAAACAACAACAACAAAACCACATTACCAACACTGTATTACCATAGCCACTGTATAACCGTAGAAACCAAAATTGAATTGGTTTGTATGGTATGCTTTTAATGAAGAAGCGTTAAATTTAAATATATTGAGTCTATGAGTTTGTTTCTTTATTTGAGCGGCATATCATATACATGCATTAATGTGTATGTGGATGCGTAAAATTAAACATATTACAAATACAATCCACCACTTGTAGTGAAGGGTATAAAAAAACAACAACAAAACCATATTACCAACACTGTATTACCATAGCCACTGTATGACCGTAGAAACCAAAATTGAATTGGTTTGTATGGTATGCTTTTAATGAAGAAGCGTTAAATTAAAATATATTGAGTCTATGAGTTTGTTTCTTTATTTGAGCGGCATATCATGTACATGCATTAATGTGTGTGTGTATGCGTAAAATAAAACACATTACAAATAAAATCCACCACTTGTAGTGAAGGGTATAAAAAAAACAACAACAAAAAACACATTACCAACACTGTATTACCATAGGCACTGTATAACCGTAGAAACCAAAATTGAATTGGTTTATATGGTATGCTTTTACTGAAGAAGCGTTAAATTAAAATATATTGAGTCTATGAGTTTGTTTCTTTATTTGAGCGGCATATCATGTAGTACATGCATTAATGTGTATGTGTATGCGTAAAATTAAACACATTACAAATAAAATCCACCACTTGTAGTGAAGGGTACAAAAAAAACAACAACAAAACCACATTACCAACACTGTATTACCATAGCCACTGTATGACCGTAGAAACCAAAATTGAATTGGTTTGTATGGTATGCTTTTAATGAAGAAGCGTTAAATTAAAATATATTGAGTCTATGAGTTTGTTTCTTTATTTGAGCGGCATATCATGTACATGCATTAATGTGTGTGTGTATGCGTAAAATTAAACACATTACAAATAAAATCCACCACTTGTAGTGAAGGGTATAAAAAAAACCACAAAAAAAAAACACATTACCAACACTGTATTACCATAGCCACTGTATGACCGTAGAAACCAAAATTGAATTGGTTTGTATGGTATGCTTTTAATGAAGAAGCGTTAAATTAAAATATATTGAGTCTATGAGTTTGTTTCTTTATTTGAGCGGCATATCATGTACATGCATTAATGTGTGTGTGTATGCGTAAAATAAAACACATTACAAATAAAATCCACCACTTGTAGTGAAGGGTATACAAAAAACAACAACAAAAAACACATTACCAACACTGTATTACCATAGGCACTGTATAACCGTAGAAACCAAAATTGAATTGGTTTATATGGTATGCTTTTACTGAAGAAGCGTTAAATTTGAATATATTGAGTCTATGAGTTTGTTTCTTTATTTGAGCGGCATATCATATACATCAGAGTTCTGCTTGCGTGCTCGTTGAATGCAGACGTGTTTTTTTCTTTTAACCCGGCATACGGTTTTTTTTTAACATAAATAATTGTATATTTATAATATCATATTATTTCTTTTTAAAAAATAATATAAGATCAGCGAATGAATGGACGCTTTAAAATAATTTTTAAATTAGTGAACATAAAATTTATAATAAAAATATTAAAAATTACAAATAACAAAAATATATGTATGCACACACATACATATACATACATACATTTTAAGCAAAAAAATTTCTTGTTTTTCTTTATTCTTTTTTTTATTCTCGGGGTTTTTAAACAACAAATAAAAAGAAGAGCACAATTAAACAAACAGTAATATATAAAAAAAAACGCTTATGAATGCGTTTAATGCAAAAACAATAAAACATAATGAAAGAAATGCTTATGTTACAGTGAGTGTTGACGAAACAAACGTAGAAACAAAAAAAAGAATCGATGATAGCAATTACTTAACGGCTAAACCTATTACTCGAAATCGTTCCCTCTCACCCTCTTTGTTTACAAATACGGTCGATCGTAATACAATAACAAGTTTCTTAACTGCAAGCGCTGTCGCAGTGCCAAAAAAACTTTAATAAGTGATAATACGGTTAACCCGAAAACAGCCGCTATGGACAACTCAATAACTCAAGTAAAAACTTCTCAAAAGCCTACAGTACAAGTTGGTATGGACAGGTACATAGCAGTGCTTAAACGGGGACGCAGCCCTACCTCTGCAGCAGTTGCTTCGGCCTCAAAAGTACCATCTTTTTTTGCAATTCTGGAGGATGAATCCTCTAAAGCACCAAACGTCATAAAATCGTCCAAGCCTCCCCCGATATATCTTAGGGAGCAAAATTCAAATGAGCTCATAAAGAGTTTGATATCAGTGATAGGTGAAAATTCGTTTTACGTAGCGGCTATCAAGCGTGGTAGTATAAACGAGACAAAAATACAAGTTTACCATGAGAATGATTTTCGCAAAATAATAAACAAATTTGAAGAACTAAAAAAAAGTTTTTATACATACCAACTGAGGAGCAGCAAAGGCCTTCAGGTAGTGATTAAGGGAATTGACTCATGTGTGGACCCAGCAGAAATAAAAACTTTCTTGGAAGAAAAAGGCTTCAAAATAAAACATGTGGTAAATATTAAAAATAGGGAAAAAAATCCCCAACCGCTATTTCGAGTGGAGTTGGAGCCCGGCGACGTTAAGCTAAGAAAAAACGAAACGCACCCTATTTACAGTTTAAAATATATACTGTACAGAAAAATCACAATAGAGGAGTCGCACAAAAGAAATGGACCCGTTCAGTGTTTGAACTGCCAGGAATATGGTCATACTAAGTCATACTGCTACTTACCCCCTGTTTGCGTAGTACGTGGAGAATTACATGGTACAGTTCTTAGCGATAAATCTAAAAATGACCCCAACGTTAAAAAATGTAGCAATTGTGGCGGTAATCACACAGCCAATTAAAGAGGATGCCCTGTATACACTATCGTCAAGCAGTCGGTTGGACCGAAAACTAGTTCCCCTCAAATGCAGGTAACAAATCAGCTAAACACTAATGACAATCAGGCTCCACAGCAGTAATAACAGAACCTCCTACGCTAACATTCTAAAATCAAACCATGTGCCAATGCAAGGTGCTTCGCCAATTAATGAAGAAACTCCAGTTTCTAATTTAAGTCGTCTTGAAAAAACCATGGAAACATTAGTGCAAACAGTTAATAATTTTACGAACACAATGGGTAATATGATGCAGGAAATTCTAAAAATGCAATCGATGTTATTGCAAGCTGTACTTAGCAAGCCATGAACTGTTTAAAAATCTGTTTTTGGAACGCAAACGGCATCCGCCAACATAAAAATGAATTAGAATACTTTCTAAAAAATAAACAAATTGATGTCATGTTGGTTTCTGAAACTCACTTGACCTCAAGAAATACGTTTAAAATCAATGGTTATATACTATATGATACTAAGGACCCTCGAGATAGAGCTTGTGGAGGCTCAGCCATTTTGATAAAAGCCCGAATCAAACACTACTTAATGTTTGATCATTGTGAAGATTATCTGCAAGCAACGACTATTTGTGTTGAAGAGCTAAATCGAAACTTAGTAATTTCTTCTTTATACTCTCCACCTAGATTTGCCATATCATAAAGCTTATATTATAAATATTTTAAATCATTAGGACCCTGTTTCCTCGCCGCTGGCGATTATAACGCTAAACATACCTTCTGGGGGTCACGACTTATAACACCAAAAGGTCGTGTTTTGTTTAACACAATCTCTAAAATGGGTTTAAACGTGGTCGCGAGCGGACAACCAACATATTGGCCTACTGATCAGCAAAAAATTCCAGATGTTATCGACCTTGGCGTGGTTAAAAACATCCCCACAGAAACGATTCATGTTGAAGCTTCCTTAGAATTATCATCCCACCACACACCTACAATTGTTACTATATCGAACCGAAATAGAATTGTATCTCCGTCATGTTACTTAGCGACGTCAGCCACACAAATAAATTGGTTAAAATATAAAAAATTTCTCAGTGCCCATTGCCTAGAAAATATTCCGCTTAGTACACCGGAGTACGTTGATCGCTCTATTGACAATTTTGACAGTTTTCTGAAACTAGCTGTTCAACATTCCAATTTTGCCCCAAAAAAAACAAAAACTATTAAAATATATTCTTCAGATGTCGAGCGGCTCTTGACTGAAAAAAGGAGAGTTCGAAGAGAGTGGCAACTGTACAGATCCCCGCAACTTAAGAATTTATTAAAAGAGTACACAAAAAGGCTAAGAAAGTTACTGCAGACTCAGAAAACGGCTTCTCTAGAAAAATATCTTAAGGAACTTGATGCAACTCCACAATCTGACTACTCATTATGGCGTGCAGCTAGAAATCTAAAAAGGCCAGTTATATCAAAGCCACCATTAAGAAACTTGAATGGTAGTTGGGCAAGAAACGATATTGAAAAGGGAAATCTGTTTGTTAGTCACTTGAAAAACGTATTTACACCAAATATATCTCACAATATTGCGGTAGAGTTACCACCTGTTGCTGCTAGAGCAGCTATTCCCCTCAGATTTGAGATAAGAGAAATCGAACAGGCTATTTGTGACTTAAACACTAAGAAGGCACCTGGTATTGATAAAATCAGTAATAAAATGCTTTTAGAGCTACCTCGCACAGCAAAGAAAATTATTCTTTTTATTTTTAATGCTATTTTACGCCTTGAATACTATCCTCAAAAATGGAAGGTTTCCTTAGTTACCATGATACCAAAGCCAGGTAAAGACCATACAAAAGTTGAGTCACATAGGCCTATTAGCTTATTATCAAATATGTCAAAGCTGTTTGAGAAATTATTAGTTTCAAAATTAACACCGATTTTAAGTGAAAATAGATGTATTCCAAACCATCAGTTCGGATTTAGAAGAAAACACAGCACAATCGAACAGACTCATCGAATAGTTAATGTCATAAGAAAAGCATTTGAAGAAAAAAAATATTGCTCAGCACTCTTCATCGATGTTTCGCAAACTTTTGATAAAGTCTGGCATGAAGGCTTATTACATAAATTGAAGCAAAATTTACCAGCAAACACACACAAGCTGCTAGAAAGCTACTTAGTCGGTCGTCAATTTATTATTAAAGAAGGAAATTTCTTAAGTTCACCTCAGCCCATTGGCGCTGGAGTCCCACAAGGCAGCATCCTGGGCCCTCTATTATACTTAATTTATACTTCGGACATGGCAACAAGCAACTACACCCAAACTTCAACATTTGCAGACGATACAGCTTTTCTAAGCGTCCACGAAAACCGTTATGAAGCATCTCGTTACTTACAGCATCATATATTTCAACTAGAAATATGGTTAAGACAATGGAAGATAGTGGTCAATGAGCAAAAATGCGTACATATAACATTCACCTTGCGCCGGGAATCTTGCCTCCATATTACAATCAATAATCAAATAATTCCTCAACATTCGCATGTAAAATATCTCGGTATACATCTGGATCGGCGATTAACGTGGAAATGCCATATAGAGGCAAAATTAACTCAAATGAAACTAAAAGCCATTCAAATTCATTGGCTTATTGGTAGAAACTCTGTCCTTAGTCTCGACTGCAAACTTCTTCTTTACAACTCCATCTTAAAGCCAATCTGGTGCTATGGTATTCAGTTATGGGGCACTGCCTCGGCCTCTAATATAGAAAAAATTCAAAGGCGCCAAAATAAAATTCTTCGAATAATCACAGCTGCCCCTTGGTATGTAAAAAACTCAAATATTCACAAGGATCTCAATGTTCCATTAGTCAAAACTATGATTACGAAATATGCAGTAAAATATTTAAAAAGGCTCGAATTGCATCCGAACCCACTAGCACGAAATATTTTAAATGATAGCGGCCACACTCGCTTAAGAAGAGACACTGCAGCACTTATCCAATTAGATGAGCGATAAACAACTATATAAGTGAACAGAACCCGTGATGAAGAAAATTTTTGTCTGGCACTGGCAGGACATAAAATAACGTATTAGGTTAAGATTTGATTAATTATTGTTAGTTCATATTTAATATATGAAGATTCAATAAAAAATAATGAGAAAAAAAAAAAAAAAAAATATCATATACATGCATTAATGTGTATGTGGATGCGTAAAATTAAAAACATTACAAATAAAATCCACCAATTGTAGTGAAGGGTACAAAAAAAACAACAACAAAACCACATTACCAACACTGTATTACCATAGCCACTGTATGACCGTAGAAACCAAAATTGAATTGGTTTGTATGGTATGCTTTTAATGAAGAAGCGTTAAATTAAAATATATTGAGTCTATGAGTTTGTTTCTTTATTTGAGCGGCATATCATGTACATGCATTAATGTGTGTGTGTATGCGTAAAATAAAACACATTACAAATAAAATCCACCACTTGTAGTGACGGGTATAAAAAAAAAACAACAACAAAACCAAAAAACGTAGAAAATTTGTTCTGTAAACCTTTATTAAATTTAAAAAAATTTTATGAATACAGGCATAGTCGATCAATTTAACAATTTCAGGTATATATGTAGTTTCAAGTGAAGAATACATTATCTGCTACTCTTAATGCTTCATAGGTCTAACTGAAACACTTTTCCAGATAAGCGATATGGTCAAAGGCTCTTCCGAACCATCCCTTTAAATATGATTATATTTCCACCGGGCAAAAAGCATCTATATATAACCGCATATTTAACCTCAATTTGGCACTTTGATACCATAACGCACAGCATGACTTTTTAAGTTTACTTGTAAGAGCTCTTTAATAAAAAGGTTGAAAGCTCTGGCTCATAAAGTTTTAAAAATTGACGAAAATAAGTGTTAAATTTGTATAGGAGGTGCTGATCTGATTTGCGATATTCATCTTGAACATGTTTCCTTTTGGAACTTCCTAACTCCTTGTTGGTTTCGTTGTTTCTTATTGATCCTGAAGATCCGAAATCCAAATCAAAACTGATTTTTAGTATGTGTTCCATAGGTCGTATTCTTGCATGTAGTGGTGATAATCCAAATGCATATGCATCAGTATTATCTAATGATTTTTCCGGGACTCGGTTTAATTGGCTTGATGTTGCATGGCATATGATGCAGCTGGATGCAGCCTTCGTGTTAGTCAGAGCCTGGCCTACTTTTCCATCTATCATTGTTAGCACTAATTGGTAGCTAACTTCAATTTGCTGCCCATCTAAATCTAATTGTTATGGCTGTAGTGTTGCAATTTGGGCCTTGATATCACTAACTTCTTTGTTAATGACATCATGAGTTTCTTTTTTTAATTCAAATTTGATAGGCCTGCAGTATTTCGTAGAAGATAGTGTCTCATTTTTCCAAATATCCTTGTTTGCGTTGTACTGGTGAAAGCTGTGAATCTTCCAAAATCTTTTTTATTCGCAATGGTACAAATGATACCATGAACATATCTGAGTCCGAAATATTTTCACATACTACTTGTTTGTATTGTTTTTGTCCGGAAGAACCATCACATCCCCATTTACAAAAAAGAATTAACTTTGTGTTTCCATATTTCTTTAACTCATTTCCTTTTATTGATTGTAGCAAGCGTTCAGCTGTGTGATCGTGTAGAGATTGTAGTTGTACCTCTGCCAAAATTGATGTGATTGTAATAGTGTCCTTTAATGGCAAACATTTTAGTAGCTGTTATGTGATGATATGCTGAATACAGATTTGAGCCTTTTTCAATCACAAGCAATCTGAGCTGAATATATTGCTGTTTTGTTAATTTCAAATCCAGAAATAATGCTAATAGTTCCTCATTTGTGAATTGTTTTGTATCGCTCGGAGTTGGTATACTTTTAAGAATCCGTTTTGTTCTCAATGGACTAGCTTTAAAAACTTTTTTAATGATATCCACTTTTGTCAATTGTTTCTGTCATCGTAATTGATGTAGGAAAGTATCTTGAATATTTTCATATCCGATTTCTTCATTTATATTCTTAAGCTTCCGCCTCTTTGATCTATCGCTACAGTTGTCCAGCGATTTTTGTGGTCTCCCACGAGTGTTTTGGATTTGTAGTTTCTGAAGCGATCTGGACAGAAAATTCGTTCTCTAACCAGTTTGCAAAGCTCTTATAAAATCTATCTTTGCTGTTATCAACTTTCCTGTATCGCTGTTTTAAATGTTTGATGAAAACAGATAATTTATTTTCTAAGTCCAATTGTATTTCAGTGTTATAGGAATGTAGTAGGTAGAATAAAAAGGATTACAAAACTTAAAATCCTTTTATTTATATGATATAAAATACCTGTACAGATTTAACAACGCATTTTATGGTTATAGAGTCATAGAAAATTATTAGAGTCATAAATACAGATATAAAAAAAGACCAAAAAAAATTTAAAAATCTCCTCTAAGGTGGAATTCACAATATACCTGTTTAGCGTAAACGCGTGTTTAAGCTTTTTATTCTTCTATAAAATACGCTAATGTGAACGTAGTGTAACGGATAATATTCCCTATATGTATCATAAAAATTTTTTTTGAAGGAAATAGCACATGATTTCTGTTACTTCTGCAAACAATTTTAAGGAATAAAAAAAATTTCAAACAAAAAAAATTTTTTTGGAGTAATTTTATTAAAATGAAAAAAGTGTTTAACAGACGGGTCCAAACGGGTACAAGACTATATACAGAGTTAAAGAAACCACTTTCACCTTTACATCAGTGGTCTTACCTTCTTGGTCCCTTTTGGTCCGCAAAAGTTCTATTCTACTAAAGTTGAAATTTGACAAAAATATAGTAGTTTAGAAAATATGTTTTATCATCTCAAATATAAATAACACAATAGTCGCACATATAACTTTTTTAAAGATAACAAGACTACCAACCTAGCAAAAAAACTAACAGGGCATTATCGATGATAGTTTTTGAGCAATGATAATTTCTTTCGGATTAAATATAAATACAAAAAAAAAAATCACTGTTTAACAACATGGCACAACCACAATTGCCAATATTTTGTCCAAATTTTTTGGCTACCTTAGTTTTAACATGTTTACTATTAATAAAATTAAAATTTTGTAAATCGGTGACAAACAAAAATGGGACTTTTGGCTAATGAAATAAAATTTTCAGCCACTGTGCGGTGTTAAGAATCATTCCTAGGAAATTCATATGCTCTAGAAAGTTGTTGATTGAGATCTTAGGTACATTTTTGTGGTTGATTGTTTCCTTGAATTTTTAACGGTTTGCTACCTATGGACCTGAACAGGGGAAAACAGGTAAAAAATCAAATTTTCGGAAAATTTTTTACTTTTGGGGATACCTAAAATGTGCTAAGAATCATTCCTAGGAAGTTCATATGTTCTAAGAAGTTGTTTACTGAGATCTTAGGTACATTTGTAGTTGATTGTTTCCTTGAATTTTGAACGGTTTGCTATCTATGGACTTGAACAGGCGAAAAAGGCAAAAGAAAATCGAATTTTTTAAAGTTGTTTGCGATTTTGATTTTGAAGAGCTACAACTCTACAATTAGTTGAAATTCTCTCACTTTAATTGTAGTTGTAAGTAGGTTAAGAAAAACAAAATAAAAACAACAACAACTTACAAAAGATGTTGTCAATTAAGTGTTTTTTTAGGCCGTGCACTTGCCTGTTTATTATCAAAAAGTACTTTCAATTTTTGGGAATACAAAATTTTAATTTCAAAAGATTTTGTTATTCGTGCTTAATTCCCAGTTTTTATTATTGATAAAAACACTTGAAATTTATTGTTGATGGGATAAGCTATTCCTATGCGCATTTCACTGGTTGCTTAGGCCAGATCATCAGGAAACTTCATCCATAAAGATTTTAGAAAACCTAAAGATATTAAACCAAATAAAACTGTTAAGCGTATAAGACTTATAGCAACAGTTCTACCTGTAAGCTTTAAGCTTTGATATTATTACAAGTAGAACTGTTGCCTAAATCTTTTCGAAGAAAGAGAAAGAAAACGTTTTTTGGTAGTAAAGTGGCAATGTGTAAAAACAGGCCACTACTATCAACACAAATTACGTAATCAAAACAAAAAATGCAAAAAGGGCAGCTTTCGAAGTAAACGATAGAAAAAACACAATATTTTTTGTCTCGTGACGCCTCTGTGTGCTCTGTGCTGAACGTGTTTCAATAAAAAAATAAATAAAAGTAAAGAAAAATTAAAATTTTAAAATTCTAGCTTACATAAGATTATTTTATTTAACGAAGTAAACATACATACATATGTTACTTAATCAATTATTCATTCTTTTATAAATATTTTGTATTTTTTTTTTACACAAACGTCAAAATATTATATTGTCAAAAAGCTATAATTTCACACAGCAGAAACATGAAATTTTTTCCCACAGGAAAATATTTTTTTACCATAGTACTTTGCTACCGTTTCACACACGCCCTTAATCAGCCCAATTATGAATAAAAATTGACCAGAAAATTTTCCCAAATTTTTACCATTAAATATAAATATAAAAAATGGGAGAAGGGGATAAATTCCAGGGAAATTTTTATTCATAATTAAAAGTTTTGACCTACCTTGGGGTAGTATTTTGCAAATATAAGATTTAAATTTGTTCAGGATTATCAAAAAGTAATTTCAATTTTTGGGAATACAAAATTTTAATTTCAAAAGATTTTGTTATTCGTGCTTAATTCCCAGTTTTTATTATTGATAAAAACACTTGAAATTTATTGTTGATGGGATAAGCTATTCCTATGCGCATTTCACTGGTTGCTTAGGCCAGATTATCAGGAAACTTCATCCATAAAGATTTTGGAAAAACTAAAGATATTAAACCAAATAAAACTGTTAAGCGTATAAGACTTATAGCAACAGTTCTACTTGTAACAATATCAAAGTTTAAACAAAACACATCAACAATAAACAGTGGGTTTATCTCATCTTACATTCCCCACTACAATTAGTTGAAATTCTCTCAACATTAACTGTAGTTGTAAGTAGGTTAAGAAAAACAAAATAAAAACAAACAACAACTTACAAAAGATGTTGTCAATTAAGTGTTTTTTTAGACCGTGCACTTGTCTGTTTATTATCAAAAAGTAATTTCAATTTTTGGGAATACAAAATTTTAATTTCAAAAGATTTTGTTATTCGTGCTTAATTCCCAGTTTTTATTATTGATAAAAAAAAGGATTTTTATGAATTAACAGCAAGTCGATTAATATTCTACAAAAAACATTATGAAAAAGTCTTTTTCATGTTAAAAGTTATATGCATTTGAATTTAAAATTCCTAAGAAATCGTTTTTTGGGATTTTTTTAACTAAAAAAGTACTTTTATTCTTTTTTATTTAAGAAAAAAATTGTTTGGTATAATTATCTTATATTATTCATACTTTTTTGAAAGGGTATACATATGTAATATTTCTATGCAAAAAAGTTTAAAAACTTTAATCACTACGGCGTTAAGGCTCTTCCGCAATAGACCATTTTTTCACAATGACATATTTTTCTTCCATTGCAAAGCTACAATCAAAAATGTTAAGCAAACATTTGTAGTGGTAATCCTGAGAGACGTTCCTGATAGAGGGAATTTTGTGAAAAACAGCTGAAAGAACTACTTTTTGGGGATAATTGCTAGTCGAAATTTTATTTAAATCAGACTAACCGTTTACAAAATTCATTCTTTTCATTGTTTTTTCTAAAATCTCCCACTGTGGACCATAAGAGAATAAAAAATTTTTAGAAAGACAGATTTAAAACATTATTCTTGGCTGCATGAAATAACCCCCCCCCCCCCAAAAAAAAATTAAATAACCCCCCAAAAATTTGTACAGAGAACAACAACAACAACGATTTTTGGGGGGTTATTTAATTTTGTTTGGGGAGTTATTTAATTTTTTTATTTGGGGAATATTTTCATATGAAATAATCCCCCAAAAACCATGGTGAAATAAACAGGTGGCAGCACTACGCCAGATGACGATTTTTTGCTCTTGCATTGTTTGTCTAGGTTTATGTCAAAGTTTTGTTTATGTTTACAAAAAGTCCACGTTTTGTGCTGTGATTATTGGATTTTATTAAAGTTTTTGATAATTTTAAATTAAAATAAATAAGATATTGACCATAATTAAATAAAAATTGTCTAAAAGTTTATTTATTTCATCACGTTCAGCGGCACGCTTTGATTTTTGTTTAATGTATTTTTTGACGTAAACGGTGATGTAATTTCCATTTTTGTTGTAATGTTGTATTTGTTGCCGTAACGATGCCACCTGCTTATTCCACCATGCCAAAAACCATTATGAAATAAATCCTCAATATATTTTTTGGGGAATTATTTTCAGTTTTAAATTTAAAGGGTGATTTTTTATGAATTAAGTTTTTCGGGCTGGCAGCACTGGTTGGTAATTGTGTCCAAACTACATCTGTGAAAGTAAAAAGTGTTCAGTATAATCTGCCATTTCGTCATGAAGAAACTCACAAACGAGCAACAACAGCAAATCGTTGAAATTTATTATCAAAATTCGGCTCGATGGAAATTCACTGTTTTATCGAAAAATTGTGTTCAGCGATGAGGCTCATTTCTATTTAAATGAATATGTTAATAAGCAAAACTGCCGCATCTGGGGTGAAGAACAGCCACTTGCCGTACAAGAGTTACCGATGCATCCCGAAAAAACGACAGTTTGGGCTGGTGGCATCATCGGTCCATTTTTCTTCAAAGACGACCGTGAAAGAAACGTTAACGTCAACGGCGAACGATATCGAGCCATGATACGCGACTTTTTTTTTGGCTGAGTTGGACTTGGTTGATATGTGGTTTCAACATGGGTGCCACATGCTACACAGCTCGTGAAACAATGGACATATTGAATGATGAATTTGGTGAGCAGTTTATCTCTCGAAATTGCCCTGTGAGTTGGCCGCCAAGATCATGTGATTTGACGCCTGTTGACTATTTCTTGTAGGGTAATGTGAAGTCGTTGGTCTATGTGGACAAGCCAAACACGATTGAAGCCTTAGAGTATAACATAACACGTGTTATTCATGGAATACAGGCCGAAATGCTCGAAAAATTGGTGCAAAATTGGACCTTACGAATGGACCATTTGAACCGGAGCCGCGGGCAACATTTACATGAAGTTATTTTTGAAAAGTAAATGGCAAAGACCAATTTATCGATTTCAATAAAAATTTTTAATATATGATGCAAATTTGAAGGTTTTATTAGATTTTTAAGAAAACTACGCTTAAAAAATCACCCATTATAAAGAAATAGTAAGAATTGCAAATTATGTCCCGTTATTTCTACAACTTGCATTTACCATTTATAAAATAAATCAATTTGTGCTATTAGTTGGAGTGATAGTTTCGCAGTGTAAAGAAAGTTATAAATAAAAAAAATGAATTTTGAAATTGTAGCCGGGTTCAGAAAAATAGCCAATTATTGTATGTTTTAGAACAATGCATGATATATGTCAAAAAGTCGGTATACAATAGTTTAAAAAATACGAGTGTAGGGTGAAAACTTGCAAGGCAAGAGTAAGTGCACACCCAGATGGTAATTACATACTTGCCAAGAATTATGTTGAAAGCACTTAACAGAATTAAGGACGAATGCGAAGATATTGCAGAAACATTAGGAGGCGATACCTCTGCAAGGAGTTCAATAAGTTTTTCGTAAAATTTGTGAGACGTACGTTTTATACTACTAATATCTAAAATGTATAGTTAAAGTTTCAATTCCATTATCTTTGATTTCTCAAGATGAAGCTAAAAATATTTCCTTTCCGAGTAGGGTTGTCAGATGTGGCGATTTCTCGTCAAACGTGGCGAATTTCAAACTTGTTTGGCGACCTAGTTTTTGACTTGGCGACATGGCAACTTTTTGGCGATTTAAAAAAATAGTTGGCGATTTTGTTGGCTATTTTGATGAACTATGGATTTGTTTTAAAATTCGTTAAGTATATTCAAAAAGAAGAAAAAATATTACTTTTATTCTAGTATTTTTATTATGTATGAAATTTGAGGCATTTATATGTATGGTCACTATTTGAAAGTATGTATGTTCAAATGGCTAATGTAGATAAGAAAAATCTTCGAGAAAATTGTTTTTCGTTTTTAACAGTGCTCTTGAAAGAATCAATAAATATAATTACTTAAAACATGAATATATTTTAAGTCTTTGAACATTTTTCTATTATATGTATGTAAAAAGAAAAAGTTGATGTTTAAGATTTGTATGAATCCTAACGTACCTTTTGATGTTTACGAGACGCACTCGAAAAAATTAGCGTTTGCTAATTGTAAAGAGCCCTCGCGAATGGGGTAGTTATTTTACCGCGATGCAAGGGCTTAAGTACAAGGACGTTAAATGCTGGCGGTAGTGACGACAGTCAAGACCGGTAGGGCCTCCCATGCCAGATGGGTCTAAGCCGAGTACAAACCAAGAACTACCCCCCCCCCCCCCTGTCTATTAGCGTCTGTTTCTCCTAGTTGGAGCGGCTAATGACTATGCGTCCGCTGGCCTTTTACGGTCAACTGTAAGGCCTTCTGAAGGCCGTCGGTCCGCAATAAAATCCATCAGCGTCTTTTCTCATATTGAGCGGCTGATGGTCTGCGTCTGTCTCCAGTAGGTATCCTTTCGCCTGGCAGTTAGGCAAAAAATTCAACCCCAATTCACCCCCCCCGAAATGTCCGAAAATGCATGCCCTAAGTTTCCGTCAAAGGGCTTTATAATCCCCGGAGACCCTACTACTACAGCGTCGGTATCAGGCTGTAGTATGTTGAATGCTACTGAGACCTCGTCTAGCAAGGTGGTTGCGACAGGCTCTGCTAGACGGTTAGCTACTAGTGCGCAAAAACTCGTCACGACTAAGCCTTCAGGCGGTCTTTAACCAAGCTTGGTACAGGGTTCTTCGAAACCAGGTACCTCTAAGGCTTCCCAGGTCCGGACGGGAGAAAAACCTGTCAAAACCCCTTCCTTGAGTGGTGGCTTGACGGTACAGACTCAGTCTGCCAGAAATCCAGTTTCCTATGTGCCGAAACCTGTGCAAAGAGAGCACACGAAGAAAGATTCGATGCCCTCTGATCCACCTCCCTCAGCCTCTACGGCACTTATCAAAAAACCCCAAAGGCACATAAATGCATCCAAACGGGCCTTCACAACCAGGCGCTCCGCCTACAAAATTATTAGCCGACTTGGTGAAAAACCGGTTGGTGAGCTCACTGAGCAGGAGAAAACCTCTCTCCAGTGGGCAAAAACCCATATTGGGGGTTTAAAACGTGGATCTCCCTCTGCAGAGGAAGGCAATCCTGAACAGAAGCCAACCGAAGCAGCGCCTAAACGGCAACGGTCAGGGGAGGACACACTTCCTGGGACTAAACGGTCCAAATATACGCCTCAACGGCCGCAAAACAGGTCGTACCAGGATGTGGCTAAAGACCACCTCATTTGGGCGATCATTGACCGCAACGCCAGTGAAGGCATCATTTCATCCAAGAACTGGAAGCTGGTTGTCGTCGCACTTAGTAGGGCGTTCCTGAATGTCTTAAAAGGTAACGCTGGACCACCACCACAATGTGAAGATGCCGGCTGGTATCAGGGTTACATTAAACTTATAGCGTGTGCAGATGAGCGTTCCGCGCTGCTGTACAAGGATGCCGTGGAGTCCCTGGGTGAAGTTTGGCAGGGCGCTAAGATTGAGGCAATACCTCTGGCCGATGTACCGCAAAGGCCCAGATCTATTGCCAAGATCCCCGCTGAGCCATCCGACCCCAAGGAGATCCTGGAAATTATACAGATCAGTAACCCCCAGCTACCCACACAGGACTGGAAAGTAGTGAGGGTTTCTGAATGTGTTGAAGAGTCCAAGAAGACCACTGTTATAATAAACAGTGTCTCTCTGCCGTCACTTCGGAAGACACAGGGGAAGATATTCTATGGATTTGGAACTATCTTCCTCCGAGTCTACAAAGGTGATGACAAATGGAAGCCTCAAGCTCCGGTGACTACCACCACAACAACAGCACCAACGGAGCATATGGAAGACAATTCCGCTACGTCATCGGCCAATGAAGACACTCAATCGGTCAGTGGACTTGTCGGTGACTTCTTTGCCAAGATGGAAGTGGCGGACGATGAGGACATCCTTCTGGAATCGGACGTCGACCCAGAGGATGCCAACGTCACAGTCGTCCATAGCAATGAACTATGATGAATGTTACACAAATCACCCTTCATCACTCTAAAGCGGCGTCAGCTGCCCTTCACCTCGCATTGGCTTCAGGCACGGAGGAGCTTATATGTATCCAAGAACCATTGTTGTATAGAGACAGGGTTTGCGGACTCAGTTAAGACGGCTATAGTACTCTGTACGCAGCCGATCAAGGTAAGACCAGGGCTTGTGTTATGGTCAAAAACATTCTTAAAGCTTTCATTCTTTCTGATTTTAGCGATAAGGACACCTGCACTGTCGCAGTAGAATGCAAAACCAGAACAGTTTGGTTTATGAGCTGCTACATGGCACATGACCAGGGTGCTAATCCTCCAAACTCCACAACCAGGAAGGCGATGTCGTATGCTAACAGGCGCAACATCCCCCTAATAATATGTGCTGATGCTAATGCACATCATACCGGCTGGGGAAGCTCGGATGTCAATCTACGAGGTGAGTCGCTTTTAGACTTCATAGTAAAAAACGAACTAACAGTAGTTAATAGGGGTAGTGAGCCCACCTTTATTGTGACTAACAGAAGGGAGGTTCTTGATATTACGCTTATTAGTTGTTCGGGGTCGAACTTTAATTTTGTAAATAAAAAGGCTTGAGAGTTTTATGTTTTTTAATTTTTTCGAAAGATTGAGTTTTATTTAGTTTTAATTTCACAAGTTTTTTGTTTTTGCTTATTTAATGTTCTAATGTTTGTTGGGTTTTTTCCTTTTTGTTAAGGGTCACAATTCAATTTGTTTTTATATTTGTATCACAAGAACTTTACAAAGTTTGTTTTTATTTTTATTCTTTATGATGTTTGCACTTTAACGATCGAAACTAGAGTAAGAGTTATTGGTTTACAAATTGATCTTGCAAGTTAAGTTTAGTACAAGAAAAATAATGTAATGACAAAATGAAAAATAAGTAAATAACAATTTAAGGACCGTTAATATTTTACAGGGTGTCTTGTTTAAATTGAGTCATCATTAAACATTCCGGCCCCCATGACTTGGTGCAGTTTAACATAGGTCCGCAAAACACGTTACAATGTAGCAAGGTGTTGTGATGATATTTGGCAGATATGGCATCTAGGATCTCAATTCGATTCATGTTTGCGGGTCGTGTGGGGTTGAATATGTTGACAGCAATCAAATCTGTTGATGAGAAACTAAGAAATGGTTTGTGGGATGCCATACCTGTAAGTAGGAATTCAGTGTAAAATTAGTTGGGAAAATTTTAAAAAATGTTAACTATATTTTTAAAATAAAACCACAATTTTTGTAATGGGTCTGGTAACGATCCCATTTTTCGTCTGGATGTCGACAACTCGACAGTTCTGGTCCGTTCCAGTATACGTTTTTGTAATTCGACCTATTTGCCATTCGTTGGGTGGCAAGTTGTTGTTTTTGATGACGACTAAATCGTTGACTTTAACGTTATCCCTCTGAGACTTCCACTTGTACCTGCGATGAAGTTCGGCCAGGTATTCGGATTTCCATCTTTTGCAAAATGAGTGGCAGATGACCTTTAGGCGTTTCCAGCGGTTGATGAGGGTCAGATTTTCGCTGCTTACATCAGATTCGGCTGGGGTCAATAATGGAGTTCCAATAAGGAAGTGTCCAGGGGTCAATGGGTTAAGATCATTTGGGTCATCGCTAGCAGGACTTAAGGGTCTAGAGTTTAAACACGATTCTATGCGAGTGAGAATTGTTGACAGCTCTTCAAAGGTGAATTTCATATCTGGTATCATTTTCTTTAGGTGGGTTTTAAATGACTTTACACCGGTCTCCCAAAGTCCGCCCATATGTGGGGCACCAGGGGGTATAAATTTCCAAATGATATTTTGATGGCTATAGTGGTGAGTAACTTGGGCTTGAAGAGTTTTCATAAATTCTAGACGATCCTTTTTGATGAGTTCTGCTGCTCCGACAAAGTTCGTGCCGTTGTCCGAATATATGATTGCGGGACATCCACGTCTTCCAATGAAGCGGGAGAAAGCGGCTAAAAATGCTTGAGTCGATAAATCACTAGCTGGTTCTAAATGTACAGCTTGGGTGGCAAAACATACAAAAATGCAGACATACCCTTTTGTGATGAGGCATGCTCGACCAGTAAAGTTTCGAATAGTAAAGGGTCCAGCGTAATCGACTCCAGTTGTGGTAAAAGGGCGAGAAAGTGTTGTGCGCTCTGGTGGTAAGGAAGCCATGATTTGACTCTGAGTGTGTTTTTTGTACAAAACACAAGTTTTACAATTATTTATCACCATTTTTACTAAGGGCCTCAAACGAAAAATCCAAAATTCCGTACGAAGTACTCGGATCATAAGTTGGTTTCCACCATGAATCGTAATTTTATGAGCAAATTCGGTTAACAATCTGGTGAACTTCGAGTTGTACGGCAACAAAATTGGATGTTGTTCGTTGTATGTGAGAGCTGGTGATTGAACCAGACGTCCGTTGGCTCGGATGACGCCTAGTTGGTCCATAAACGGGTTGAGAGTCAAAATACTGCTAGAAGACGAAATCCTTTGTTTGAGCTTCAACTGCTTATATTCTTCTGGGAAATGTTGTTTTTGCGTCAAAATAATGAGTCGTGTCTTGACATCTATTATTTCTTCTGGTGTTACCTCGTTTGAAGATATCTTAAGGTGGGTTTCTAGCTCTTGGGGCGTACATCCCCGGCTGGCTATATCTGCAGGGTTTTCTTTTGATTCGACATGTTGCCAATGACAGTTGCCGACTTTATCTACAATTTCTGTGACACGATTTCCAACGAAAGTGTTCCATGTGCAGGGGGGTTTCTTTAACCAGGCCAGTACTATTGTTGAGTCGGTCCAAAAATATGTGTCGATTTGCGTAGCTTGAAGACTTGGCAGAATTCCTGAGGCTAAATTTGCCAGTAAAACGGATCCACAAAGCTCCAAACGTGGTTGCGATATTTGTTTAATCGGAGCAACACGAGTCTTAGAGGCCAGTAAATATGTAAATACAGAATTTTCAGACTGTATTCGGACGTAAAGAGTCGCAGAATAAGCTTTTTCTGAGGCGTCGCTAAAGCCATGTATTTCCACATTTAAATTAGGGCTTTACTGGATCCAACGAGGAATTTTCAGGTCATTTATTGCAGGGCAGTTTTTAACAAATTTATGCCATTTAAGGCAAGTCAAGGGTTTTAGGTTACCATCCCAGTCGACTTTATCTAACCAAATCTGTTGCATAATTAACTTGGCATCAACAATTACTGGAGCTATCCATCCGCAAGGGTCAAAGAATTTGGCGATTGTAGATAGAACTCCCTTTTTGTGTAATTTTCTTTCAATTCAACACCTGGGGCAGTGAATGTAAAAGAGTCTGAACAAGTGTTCCATTTTATCCCGAGTGTTTTTGTTCCGGCATTCTCGGATAAGTTTAACCAGCCGAGCGGCAGTAGGGTCTCATTTGGCAAATCTTGAATAACTCGTGGATCATTTGAGGTCCATTTCATCAGATCAAAACCGGCAGATTTTAGAACAGTTGTAAGTTCTTTTCGTGATTTGATGGCATCGTTTAATGTATGGCCACCAGCTAAGACATCATCTACGTACATGTTGTGTTGTAAGATGTTTGACGCAAGGGGGTGAGTTGTCCCGATGTCTTCGGCTAGTTGAAGAAGGGTTCTTATGGCAAGAAATGGCGCGCAATTAACTCCAAACGTCACTGTGAGGAGTTCGTAGTCCTCAATAGGATCAGTCTCGGATTTTCTAAACAATATCCTTTGATATTTTGTTTGCGTAGGGTCAATGAGTATCTGGCGATACATTTTTGTGATATCTGCGTTGTACACAAAACGGAAGAATCTCCACTTCAATATTATGAGCACTAAGTCTTGTTGAAGTATGGGTCCTGGATACAAAATGTCATTCAAACTTCTCTTATTTGAAGACGGGCTCGATGCGTTGAAAACTACTCTAATCTTCGAAGTCAACTTTTCGGGTTTTATTACTGCGTGATGCGGCAGGTAATAAGTTGGGTATTTATTAATTTCCAGGGGAGAAATTTTCCTTATATGTCCTAGCTCGAGGTATTCTACAAAAACTTGGTCGTATTGTGTTTTGAGTTCTGGTTTTTGACTAAGAATGCGCTCCATTCTCAGAAATTGGGCCATGGCAATATTTCTAGATACGCCTATTTCTTCGCCATTTTTAAAGGGTAGGGTAACAATGTATCTACCCGAATCACTTCTACGGGTTGTAGACTTGTAGTGATTTTCACAGTGCGAGTCCTCTTCTGACCTCAAAACCTTTTTTGGGGTCTCCTCCACCTCCCAAAAGCGTGTGAGGATTCGGTCCAGGGACGATGTGTTCAGTAAAGATATCGTTTTTCTAGGTGAAGTTTTTGTACAAATTGGTCCCCCCACAATCCAGCCAAATACTGTCTTTTGTGCCAAAAGGGATCCAATAGACCGCATCGGTGTTTCCATACTATATATTGAGGGGCCTAAGTCGAGGCCTATTAGCAGGTCGATGGGTCGACTTTGATGAAATTGAGGGTCTGCAAGTTCTAGTTTTGCAGCCTCTGCGAATTGTTCTGCGTTTAACGTTTGGGGCGGTAAATTGGACGAAATGGTCTTCAAGACTGGTGCCCATACCTCTAATTTAAACGATGTGTCCACCCTGGAGCAAAGGTTTAACAAACAGGCTTTGGTCGAAGTTTCAGAAACTGTCTGACTCAAGCCGGAAACGTGTACTATATTACGTTTTGTGGGTAAGTTTAATCGGTTTTTCAACTTGTCCGATATAAACGTGGATTGGGATCCAGGGTCGATGATTGCTCTTGCCTGGTATCTTTCGCCTCTAGTTTCGATTTGTACCATTGCAGTAAATAACAAGGTTTCCTTGTCCACCAGTTGTGTCGAGGACTGATTGTTTCCCCGCAGGGTCAAGGAAGTCAGGTTAGGAATACCTGATCTGGAAGTGGACTGTATGTATTGGGCTCGCGCTGCAGCACTTGTACTGGGTTGCTCGTCAGCGTCATTTGGTGGTAAGCTTATAGGCTGGGTCACAGTTGCCTTGTGCAACAAGGTGTTATGTTTTTGTTTGCACAGCCTGCAGCTATATTTGCATGAGCAGTCCTTGACACCATGATTTATTGACAAACAATTAAAACATGAATTTGTGACTTTTACTATGTGAATTCGGTCATTCACATTTTTTTTTTCTAAAAAGTTAGGGCAGGATCGTAATGGGTGAGGCTCTTTACAATGTTGGCAATTGTGCGTAGAGTCTTTTTGTCCCCCCTTTGATGGAAAACGTTTGTGAGTTTATGACTCGTTATTGTTTTGAGTCGCGTTTGTTTGAAAACTGTGAACTTGTTTTTGTTAAGTGAACGGCTTGGAACTTTCCTTTTTTGTTGACAGGGTTTGGGTTGTGTGATGGCCGCTATTGACTCTAAAGTCTTAGGGTGGTGGGTCAAAAAAGTGTTAAATTGTTCCCACGATGGAACCTTGGTTATTTCTTGAAGAGAGTTTTCAAATTCCTTCAAAAGTGTTCGGGGGAGCTTGGTCGAGCAAAGATATACAAGAAAAGGGTCCCAAGTGCCAGTGTCTACCCCTAAAGCATTTAAAGCTTGAATGCAGCCATTTACAGTTCGTTATAGAGTCTGAATAGATTGGCCTGAATCTTTGGTAACTTTCGGAAGGTCAAATAAAATTTTCAATTGTTCGTTGACCTGTATCCGATTGTTCTCATATTGAAGAACAAGATTTTTCCAGGCTATATCGAAGCCTTCGTTGGTTAATGGGGCATTTAAAACTATGTTCCTAGCATTTCCTCCAGTTTTTTGAAGCAAATGAAATAATTTTTCAATTTTACTAAGCCGCGAATTATTTAAATATAGGGCAGTAAAAAGGTCGCGGAAGGTTGGCCATGTCACAAAATCACCTAAAAACGTATCTATATCGCAAGGTGGCAGCCGAATAGACGAAACGTCGCTGTTTTCTAAAATTGGGTTTTCAGCAGACGAAACTCGCTCGTGCTTACTCGTGTCATCAATCGGGACAGACAGCGCCAGAATTTCCGCATTTATTGAGGCTTAACAAGTTTTGTATGCAGCCAGGGCCTTTTTATACCGATTGCGAAGTTTCTGTTTGTCTATCGGTTGTTCGCCAGATTCCTGTTTTTTGTCCCTACACTCTTCATAAGTCCTTTTGATTTGCTGCCAAAGTGAGTCGAGTTCTACACGAAGAACTTCTAAGCTATGAATGTCCTCACCTGCCTTTGATTCTGAATACTCGCATTCAAAATCCAAAAGGTCATTTGTACAATTAACAAATTTATCGAGTGCCATTATTAGTTTATTCAAACAACAAGAATCGTGAAAAAACTAATCAGTTGGGTCAAAAAAGTACCAGCTAGCGATTTAATAAATTGTGCCTTAAAAATTTTGAGTCAAATATTGTATTAATTTCCCCGGTTAATTTTTCAAGAAATTGACGTAATGGTAACTCGTTTTTATTTCTTTTGATAGTGACGTCACAGGTATTTTCTCTTAAAAACTGCAGCGGCAAAAAATTAAAGAGTAACACAACAAGCAAGAATATTTATTTCTTGTTGTATTGTATACTTTGACTTACTTGTTGTTGTTGGGTCTTTTTTCTTTTGTGTCACTGCGTTTATTAAGCCTTCTTTGTTGTTGTTGCTGTGTGTCTGCTGATGCTGCTACTACTGCGCCTTCTTTTTTTTATTGGCTTCAAAAATGTGTGTCCCTTTAATAATTGTTCACTTTTAAATAATTTGTTTTTGTAAAATCTTTTTCTTTTTGTTTAAGATTTTTTTTTTTTTTTAAATAAATTTTTTTTTTTTAATATGTATTTATTAATTTTTACAAATTTTGTTTTTTTTTCCAGAAAGATTTATTTTTTGTTTTTATGCACTTTTTTTTAAAAATGTTTTTTATTAACGAGTAGTTATTTTTTGTTACTTTGCACAACGTTCACTATTTAACTTTTTTAGGTTTTGTAAACCAAATTGTTTTCCAAAAGTTTTTATTAAAAAGATTTAAATTTTTAAAAAGCCACTTTTTAATATTTTTTATTTACAAAATTCACTTTCTCAAATATCTGGTTCGTTGAGGGCCAAAATGTTCGGGGTCGGACTTTAATTTTGTAAATAAAAAGGCTTGAGAGTTTTATGTTTTTTAATTTTTTCGAAAGATTGAGTTTTATTTAGTTTTAATTTCACAAGTTTTTTGTTTTTGCTTATTTAATGTTCTAATGTTTGTTGGGTTTTTTCCTTTTTGTTAAGGGTCACAATTCAATTTGTTTTTATATTTGTATCACAAGAACTTTACAAAGTTTGTTTTTATTTTTATTCTTTATGATGTTTGCACTTTAACGATCGAAACTAGAGTTAAATTTAGTATAAGAAAAATAATGTAATGACAAAATGAAAAATAAGTAAATAACAATTTAAGGACCGTTAATATTTTACAGGGTGTCTTGTTTAAATTGAGTCATCATTAAACATAGTAATAAGTTCTCGGATATGATCAGCGATTGGAACGTGTCAAAGGACTGTTCCTTCTCTGATCACATGAATATTGATTTTAATTTTTCCTTTAGAGTTGATTCAGCTAAACCATACACGAATAGAAGGACCAATTGGTCTATCTATGCGAGTGTACTCGGAGACAAGCTGCCTGTGTGCCCGGTTCTAATAGGCAGAGTGTCCATGCTCGACTCCGCAGTGGAGTCATTGACTTAATTGAGGCAACAAACGAATCCTGTAAAAGAATCGACAGAAGGAGCAAAGCGGAGATTGCTGAAAAACGCAAAGAAAGCAGGAAACTCTTTAATGAGGCAAAACGTAATGGTGTTTGGAGCAATTTCAAGTCCTCAGTAAATGGATTCAAAAATCTTATCAGGAAGGCCAAGCGACAGTCATGGAGGAAATTCTGCAGCGACGTGGAAAAATCCTCGGAGACAAGTCGGCTACGTAAGATTTTATCCTCTAAACCAGCTATTCCATCGTATATACGGAAGATGGACGGATCCTGGACCACAAACAGTCGGGACACCCTTGAGGTCCTGATGAATACACACTTCCGGGTTGCACTGATGATGTGCCTAGGGAGGTAACATTTAGTGGCACTCGAGATATCTCCAATATTCCGATAACTCGCCATCGTGTGGAATGGGCGGTCAAAAGCTTCCATCCCTTTAAATCTCCAGGCCCGGATGGCATTATCCCAGCGGACCTACAAAAGAACCTGGGAATATTGATGCCATGGCTCTTGGCAATTTTTAGAGCCTGCCTGAGTCTCTCACATGTCCCATCAACTTGGACAACATATAAGATCGTCTTCACTATGGCTAAAGACTTTAGACCAATTAGTCTATCATCCTTTCTACTGAAAACACTGGAGAGAATTTTGGATATTCATATTAGATCATCGTTAAGACACAATTCCTTGTCACTGGCTCAGCACGCCTACATAAAGGAAAGGTCCACGGAAACTGCGCTCCACTCATTGGTGGGCCACATAGAGAGATCTCTGCACTACAAGGAATTTGCTTTAGTTGCATTCCTGGATATTGGGGGCGCTTTCAACAAGGTTAGACCTGAAACGGTTATTAACGCAATGAGACATTTGGAAATCGACCCCGCGATCATTCAATTTGTCAGCAGTATCCTGCACTTCAGGCGTATCGAATCCAACTGGGGCGCCTCGAACATCTCCAAAGTTGCGACTAGGGGCACCCCGCAAGGTGGTGTACTCTCACCATTACTTTGGAATCTGAATATGAATACCCTACTCAGGGCCATGGAAAGGACGTGCTGCAGAACGGTTGCATATGCGGATGACGTTGCAGTTGTGGCTCTGGGTAAAGATCCCAGACTATTGTCTGAACTAATGGAGTCCGCATTGGACGTCCTAACGAAATGGTGCCAGGGATGTGGACTGGATGTAAATCCTGCCAAAACGGAACTGGTACTTTTCACAAGGAGATACAAAATTCCCGAATTTGATACCCCGAGGATAAAGGGGGTCTCACTGGAACTGTCTGACAGCGCCAAGTATCTTGGGCTAATATTGGACAGCAAACTGAACTGGAGGATGAACACCATTTCCAGGACAAATAAGGCGGCATCTGCATTATATTGCTGCAAAGGGGCCATTGGCCTAAACTGGGGAATTAACCCGAGGAATGTATACTGGCTATACGAATGTGTCATTAAACCCATTCTATTCTACGGGGCGGCTGTTTGGTGGCCGGCGCTCAGGGTGAGGAGTCATCAAACTAGGTTTGAACGTACAATGAGAATGGTGGCGATAGCGGTAACAGGTGCCATTGGAACAACCCCCTCCAAGGCACTGTTTATGATTTTAAACTGGTTACCACCAGACATTTTGGCGAAAGGCTAGCTGCTAGACTAAGGGCCACCGGAGCATGGAGGGATTACAATATCGGACATGCTAATATTCTGAATGAAATTAATTGGCACATGGATGTTGATTATGTCACACCCGAGCCAATCTTCGATCTTGGCTTCACGGTAAGCATTTTGGATAACGTGGTCAACTATGATGACCTACAACTTCCCGCGAATGCGATTCAAATTTTCACGGACGGGTCTTAAACACTGTATGGTGTCGGTTCTGGAATATACTCCGAGCAGCTTAACTGGAGCATTCCTATGAGGCTGCCAGACCAATGCAGTGTCATCCAGGCCGAGATAATGGCCATCCACACAGCCGCGAGGCGCATCCGGTACGGTGAAATATCTGGAAGGGATATTAACATTATTACCGATAGCAAGGCGGCCATAAGATCCCTGGAGAATGAGTTCATCGCATCGAGAATTGTCCGAGAATGCCGGATGTCTCTGGAGGGGATAGCGAGACATTCACTTGTTACCCTTAATTGGTTCCCCGGACACAGGGACATACTAGGGAACTGCATGGCGGATTCGTTGGCATATGCAGGCACCACCTTGAATTGAGACGGTTCAACATATAATGTGGGTGCTTCACTCCCAAGGAGTAAGCAACTTATAGCGCACAAGTTTCATATTATCGCAGTCAGAGGTGGCACGATGAAACTACCTGTGGGGAAACCAGGAAAATCTGGCCCATCATAGATGGGAAAAGGACACGGCGGGCATTACAGCTACCAGACATCATCTTAGAAACCTGATTGCGGTTATAACTGGCCACTGGCCCATTGGGAGGCACGCCCAGAGGCTGGGGCTCCCTTAGAATGACTTATGTAGAAGTTGCGGCGAGGAGGAGGAGGAAGAGTCAACGGAACATCTTCTCTGTAATTGCCCGGCATTCGGAGATCTAAGATTCGAAATGTTTGGTCGAAGAGCCCTTGGGGACAAAACTTGTCTCTCTGATGTTGATGTAAATAGGATCCACTCCTTTACTGAATCGACCGGATGGCTGCGTGGTAATACTAGCAGCCAGATAACTTAGGACCCATGGGAGACGGTGTGACATGGTAACACAACGGGAACTAATTAATGGACCCACGTGAGCTGTGCTTGATCACGGCTGCCAATGGAACCTTACCTAACCTAACCTAATTGTAAAGAGGGTTTTAATGATGATATCTCATCTAATTTATACATTTTATAGCTACATGGATACGGCAGGTACGTACCATTTAAAAGAATTTGCTTTGGCTGTACTTTATATGCTGGTAATTACAACATGTATTGCCTGTGTTGAAATTATGAACTCCACAAAAACTCGCCTTCAAAGTAGATTGCATTACGAACTTCTAGACGCGTTAGTACGCGAATAGTACATGTTGCACTTCTTTTGTACCTTCATTGATTAAATGTAATTCTCTCATAATGTATTCCAAAAAAGAATACAAATAGGGAGTCTTGCCAGTGAAGCGTTTTAGATAACTGCAACTTATATACAAATGTATATCCAATATTTGTTTAATACTAACTGCAAAAATTCTTTTTTTGTTGCTTTAAGTAGACTACTAGAAACTATTTTATAGTAAACACTGTACCTCTCTTGTGTTCAGTTACTATTAAAATAAATAAATGTGGCATCACTGTTTTCGTACTAAGTACCTTGTGAGCAGTGCTGCCACAACGAATACAATTTTTACAACCAAAATTTTTGAAAAAGTTACCAAATGTAAAAAATTATAACTAAATTTAAAACGCTTTTTATTAATTGAGAAAATGTTTCAAAGTTGTTCTAATATATCAAATATTTTGTAAATCATTGTAAAATATTACTGCCTTTCGCCTTTCGTAACGTACATTCAATGTTGAAAAAGTATATGACTGACAGTCAAAAGTTTTTTTACCAAATAATTATCTTAAAAAACATTAAATAAATAAACATACCGACAAGTTATAAACAGTAAAATTTCAAAATTCCTTTAAACTTACAGCCATTTTTAAAAGAAAATTCCATAAATTTTAAAATTATATTGATAAATCAATGTAATCTTAAAAAATCTTTAAAATTCCTACGTGTATTTTCAAATATGTATATACATATACTTCTGGAAAAACCCAAATTCAGAACCTTAAACTTATTTTCAAGTTTTTAAAAACACTGAAACGACTTTTGTGTAATTTTTCAGTAATTTTTTAAAATCGATTCCGGGTGATTTTATGCACTTCCTACTTTAAGTACTAATTATCTTTACTTCTCTTAAAATCAAGAAAAACTACGCTCATTAAAAAAAAAATAACTGAAAATCTCCATTAATTAAAACTTCATTTGTTACGATTTCTTAGCAAAAATCTTAGCAAAGAAAAACATATTCGTACGTTATTATTATTGTTTTGTGTTTGTTTGTGCTTTGTTGTGAAACGGACGTGTATTTTCAACCCCGCATACGATTTTAATTTATTATTAATTAAATTTGATTTTGGAATATAAATACTAAGCGAATGGACGCTAGAAAATATATGATATTTTTTATTTAAATTATTTAACATAAAAGTGAACAATTAAAACGAAAAATTAAATAAAGATAAATAAAGCAAAAATATATACATATGTACGTATGAATGTTCATACATGTGTATGTATACATATTCTGTGCACAAACATTTTAGTTTAAATTTCTTATTTTTGGCGTTGTTGTAAAATACAATAAATAATAAAAACATTAAAAGCACAGTAAAACGGTGAAAAACAAAAACAATATCTTGCATGAGTAAAAACAATGTAACAACAATAAAATTAAATGATAGAAATGCTTATGTGACAGTGCATGCCAACGAAAATAATGTTGAAATAAATAAAACAAAACAAAACAATATTAACTACCTAACGGCTAAGCCAATTTTTCGTACACGTTCCCTCTCACCCTCTTTATTTACCCAAACGGTGGATAGTGACTCATTAAAAAAACTAAAACTAGACCTGGTAACAAGTGTTGCCAGGCCAACAAGTATTGCCGCGACGTCAAAAATAAATTTAGTGGGAAATGATACCATGAACCAAAACACAAATGCAATGGAAAACCCCCCTGTAAAAAGTTGCCAAAAGCCTCAAGTCCAAGTTGGTATGGACAGGTATATAACAGTCCTTAAGCGGGGTCGCAGCCCTACCTCTTCAGCTGTTGCTTCGGCATCAAAAGTGCCATCTTTTGACAAAATAAATTCCCAAAATCGCTTTGCAATTCTGGAGGATGAATCCTCTGAAGCACCAAACGTCATAAGATCGTCCAAGCCTCCCCCGATATATCTTAGGGAGCATAACTCAAATGATCTAATAAAGAGTTTAATTTCGTTGATTGGTGAAAATTCGTTTTATGTAGCCGCAATAAAGAGAGGTAGCATAAATGAAACGAAAATTCAAGTGAATCATGAAAATGATTTTCGCAAAATTATTAACAAATTTGAGGCACTTAAAAAAAGTTTTTATACATACCAACTCAAGAGCAGTAAAGGTCTCCAGGTGGTGATTAAGGGAATTGATTCATGCGTAGACCCAGAGGAAATTAAAACTTTCTTAGAAGAAAAAGGCTTCAAGATAAAACACGTGGTAAATATTAGAAATAGAGACAAAAATCCACAACCACTATTTCGAGTAGAATAAGAGCCCGGCGACATTAAGTTAAAAAAAAACGAAACGCATCCCATTTATAGTTTAAAATATATTCTATACAGAAAAATCACAATTGAGGAGCCGCACAAAAAAAATGGACCTGTTCAGTGCTTAAACTGCCAAGAATTTGGCCATACAAAGGCATACTGCTACTTACCCCCTGTTTGCGTAGTATGTGGTGAGCTACACGGTACAGTTTCTTGCGATAAGTCTAAAACCGACCCCAACGTAAAAAAATGTAGCAACTGTGGCGGTAATCACACTGCCAATTATAGAGGATGCCCTGTATATAATATCGTCAAGCAGACGGTTGGACCGAAAACAAATGCCCCTCAAATGCAGGTTGCAAATCAAGTTATCACAAATGCAATTCAAGCCCCCCAGTCTAGTAATAACAGAACCTCTTATGCTAACGTCCTAAAATCAAACCATGAGCCAATGCAAGGTGCCTCGCCAAGTAATGATGAAACTCCAGTGTCTAATTTAAGTCGTTTAGAAAAAACCATGGAAACATTAGTGCAAACAGTAAATAATTTTAGGAACACAATGGGTAATATGATGCAGGAAATTCTTAGAATGCAATCGATGTTATTGCAAGCTATTCTTAACAAGCCATGAACTGTTTAAAAATTTGTTTTTGGAACGCAAACGGCATCCGCCAACATAAAAATGAACTAGAATACTTTCTTAAAAATAAACAAATTGATGTCATGATGGTTTCTGAAACTCATTTGACCTCAAAAAATACGTTTAAAATAAATGGTTATATACTATATGATACAAAGGACCCTCGAGATAGAGCTTGTGGAGGTTCTGCCATTTTAATAAAAACTAGAGTCAAACACTACCTAATGGGTGATCATCGTGAAGATTATCTTCAAGCAACAAACATTTGCGTTGAAGAATTAAATAGAAACGTAGTAATCTCATCGTTATACTCCCCACCTAAATATTCAATATCAGAAGGCCAATATTATAAATATTTTAAATCATTAGGACCCTGTTTCCTGGCCGCTGGCGATTATAACGCTAAACATACCTTCTGGGGGTCCCGACTTATAACACCAAAGGGTCGTGTTCTATTTAATACTATTACTAAAATGGATTTCAATGTGATAGCGAGCGGACAACCAACATATTGGCCTACTGATCAGCAAAAAATACCAGATGTCATCGATTTTGGCGTGGTTAAAAACATCCCCTTAGAAACGATTTATGTTGAAGCTTCCTTAGAATTATCTTCCGACCACACACCAACAATTGTTACTTTAATGAACCCCAATAGAACTGTATCTCCAACTGGTTACTTAGCGACGCCAGCTACACAAATCAATTGGCTAAAATATAAAAAATATCTCAGCACCCATTGCACAAAAAATATTCCGCTTAGTACACCGGAATACGTAGATCGCGCTATTCTTAATTTTGACAGTTTTCTGAAGCTAGCTGTACAACATTCCAGTATTACCCCAAAAAAAACTAAAAATATTAAAATTTATTCCACAGATGTTGAGCGTCTCCTGTCTGAAAAAAGAAGAGCCCGAAGAGAGTGGCAATTGCACAGATCCCCTCAACTTAAGAGTTTGTTAAAAGAGTGTACAAGAAGGCTAAGAAAGTTACTACAGACACAGAAAACGGATTCTCTGCAAAAATATCTTAAGGAACTTGATGCAACTCCGCAATCAGACTACTCATTATGGCGTGCAGCTAAAAATCTAAAAAGGCCAGTTGTCTCTAAGCCACCATTAAGAAACTTGAACGGAAGTTGGGCAAGAAATGATAACGAAAAGGGAAATCTGTTTGTTAATCATTTAAAAAACGTATTTACCCCAAATATATCTCACGATACTGCGGTCGAGTTACCACCTGTTCCTGCTAGAGCAGCTATTCCCCTCAGATTTGAGATAAGAGAAATCGAACAGGCTATTTGTGACTTAAACACTAAGAAGGCACCTGGTATTGATAAAATCAGTAATAAAATGCTTTTAGAGCTACCTCGCACAGCAAAGAAAATTATTCTTTTTATTTTTAATGCTATTTTACGCCTTGAATACTATCCCCAAAAATGGAAGGTTTCTTTAGTTACCATGATACCAAAGCCAGGTAAAGATCATACAAAAGTTGAGTCATATAGGCCTATTAGCTTATTATCAAATATGTCAAAGCTGTTTGAGAAATTATTAGTTTCAAAATTAACACCGATTTTAAGTGAAAATAGATGTATTCCAAACCATCAATTCGGATTTCGAAGAAAACACAGCACAATCGAACAGACTCATCGAATAGTAAATGTCATAAGAAAAGCATTTGAAGAAAAAAAATATTGCTCAGCACTCTTCATCGATGTTTCGCAAGCTTTTGATAAAGTCTGGCATGAAGGCTTATTACATAAATTGAAGCAAAATTTACCAGCAAACACACACAAGCTGCTAGAAAGCTACTTAGTCGGTCGTCAATTTATTATTAAAGAAGGAAATTTCTTAAGTTCACCTCAGCCCATTGGCGCTGGAGTCCCACAAGGCAGCATCCTGGGCCCTCTATTATATTTAATTTATACTTCGGACATGCCAACAAGCAACTACACCCAAACTTCAACATTTGCAGACGATACAGCATTTCTAAGCGTCCACGAAAACCGTTATGAAGCATCTCGTTACTTACAGCATCATATATTTCAACTAGAAATATGGTTAAGACAATGGAGGATAATGGTCAATGAGCAAAAATGCGTGCATATAACATTCACCTTGCGCCGGGAATCTTGCCCCCATATTACAATCAACAATCAAATAATTCCTCAACATTCGCATGTAAAATATCTCGGTATACATCTGGATCGGCGATTAACGTGGAAATGCCATATAGAGGCAAAATTAACTCAAATGAAACTAAAAGCCATTTAAATTCATTGGCTTATTGGTAGAAACTCTGTCCTTAGTCTCGACTGCAAACTTCTCCTTTACAACTCCATCTTAAAGCCAATCTGGTGCTATGGTATTCAGTTATGGGGCACTGCCTCGGCCTCTTATATAGAAAAAATTCAAAGGCGCCAAAATAAAATTCTTCGAATAATCACAGCTGCCCCTTGGTATGTAAAAAACTCAAATATTCACAAGGATCTCAATGTTCCATTAGTCAAAACTATGATAACGAAATATGCAGTAAAATACTTAAAAAGGCTCGAGTTGCATCCAAACCCACTAGCACGAAATATTTTAAATGATACCGGCCACACTCGCTTAAGAAGAAGAGACACTGCAGCACTTATCCAATTAGATGAGCGACAAACACCTAGATAAGAGAACAGAACCCGTGATGAAGAAAATTTTTGTCTGGCACTGGCAGGACATAAAATAAAGTATTAGGTTAAGATTTGATTAATTATTGTTAGTTCATATCTAAATGTATGAAGATTCAATAAATAATATTGAGGAAAAAAAAAAAAAAAAAAAAAAATTATTATTGTTTTAGAAAAAAGTAACCAAAATGAAAAAAATATTCACATCTCCACATTGAAAAAAAAATATAACCAATTTTGGTTAGAAATAACCAAAAACGGCAGCTCTGCTTGTGAGTACTAAGTACTCGGTTGCTGCTGACTTACTGATGTTTTCAGCAACACTAACATAAACCACCATTTTCAGTATTATTAATTTTTCCCCTCGCGTATTCACCACGTCCTTAATTTGTAAAATATTAAAATAAACTTAAATTTCTTTTATAATTTAAATAAAATAAATTTCTTTAAAATTAAATATATATATATAAAAAGAAGTGTACACTTTGATGTCACCACTAACTGCGAAAACGGGTCGACCCATTTCAACCAAAATTTAAGGGTAGGTTGGGGATAGTCTGTAGATGGTTTATGTGAAGCTTGCATGAAATCGGCCCAGTGGTTCCGGAGATATGGCATTTAGATTTCCCTATATACTCCCATACAAATATCAACAAAATGCCCCCCATTTTCCAATTACATTCGAAACGGCTTGACCGATTTTTATGATTTTAATATGTGTGTGTATTGGGTAGGTATTGGAATAGGTCGTAAAGTATATTTCATATCGCTAGAGGGCGTAAAATAGGGCAAGGGGGTAAAATATCCCCCTTAATACATCTTCTTCACTAATCAACCGTTTTTCTTAAAACATACATGCACTGACACATCTGAAAGGAAATAGGTAAAAGGGCAAGAGGGTCTTCTCAACTAATTAATCGATTTTCTTGAAATTTTGAAGGCAAATAGTGTAACATCTATAGCCTATACTTTTTATTAGCTAGGGAGTGAAATAGGGCAAGAAGGGTAAAAGCTTCCCTTCCCCAATCTTCTAAACTAATCAACCGGTTTTCTTAAAATTTGGCATGCAAAAACTATTACATCTGAAAGAAAATATCGAATAGGCGGTGAAATAGGGCAAGAGGGTAAAAGCTCCCCCACCCTATATCTTCTTAATAATCAACCGATTTTCTTGAAATTTCGCCGGTAAATAGTGTTACAGCTGAAAAGAACTATATTTTTTTTACTTAGGGCGTGAAATAAGGCAAGAGGGGTACAAGCTCCCCCACCTTATATCCTATTAACTTAAGGCTATAAATTTTAACATTTACGGCGTAAAAAAAAGAGAAAAAGGGTAAAAGCACCCCTCCTATACCTACTTAATTAATTAACCGATTCTTTTATGTATTTTTTTTTTTTTTTTTAATTTTTCTCCGGTTATTCTACTTCGGCTATGCAGTGGTACACGATTGGTCAGTAAAAAAATTTATGAAAAACGTTATCGAAGCTACCATTTTGAATGGTAAATTCCGAGACGAAAATGATTTGCTGCCAAGAACTCCGATGATTGCCACAGATATCCCAATTGAATTCAAACGCTTTGTCTGAATTTACACGTTTCATCTTTTGATGCTCAACTTCTTTTCAATTCCCTTTTAAAGATGCCAATATAATCACACGCAGCAACGGGTTTCAACTTTTTACGCTTCAAAACAACAATAATTTTAATAACAGCAAATCAAATAGAAAAAGAAAAGAAAAAATTACACGCAGCCATCGTTGTGCATATACCAACGAATAAAAACACAAAGCGTACTGACCGAGTACAGGCATCTCCGTACTAACCCCCTTTCTTCTTTCTTCCCTCACCTAAAAACATAGGAGTTGAGATGAAACGTGTGAAAGCAGACTTTTAATTTTCTAATAGATTAGCATTTGCAATGACAATCAATAAGTTTGCGGCTTAGATTTGGGCACACCATGTTTTTCACACGGACAATTATACGTGGCATGTTCTCGAATCGGCAAGCCATCGAGCTTATTTGTGTTGGCTAAAGAAGGACTGACAAAAAATATCGTACACGCAATTGCTCTTCGTAGTGAAATTTGATTATCTCTGTTTGATTTTCATACTTCACTTACATCACTTACAACACTTTTTTATGTTAAACTTTTGAATATGTAACGAACAGAAATAAAGAAATAAATAGCTTTTTTTCATCGCCGATCATGGTATAAATGCTTTATTACTCTTTCTTTCGCTAAAAATAAATTATATGGCAAAACAACGTTTGCCGGGACAGCTAGTTAAATATAAAATCTAACAAACGTTTTTTTATTGGGAAACATTAAATGCCCCAAATAAATATGAAACAAAACATATATTATGGCGACTTTTTTTAAATTTTTCGCGTATTTTAGCGATACTGAACATATTTATTTTTTAAAATTTATAAAAACTAATTTTAATAATTCTAAAAATATGTATTTTATTGTCAAAAACTGAAAAACAAAGGCTTTGGCGATTTTTGACATTGAATTTGGCGAAAAAGATCAAAATCAATCTGACAAACCAGGTTCCGAGGATTCAGAGATGTTTACAGAATATTGTCAGCAAACAAAAATGTTTTTAGGGAGTTCGGGTTAACCAAGGATGACGCGAAACCAATGCACTTTTTCACTGCATGCACTGCAGAAGAAAATTGAATATTTTGCTTGTTTTCTTTTCAAAAAAGCATTAATTTGGTAAAAGAAAACATTCAGCCGGCACAGAGAAGATATTTAATGGACGAAACGTTTAAAATTATTCCTAAAGGCTGTTTTAAGTAGCTATTGATAATAAGGGTATTCACAAGTTGCACCCTTGCAAAAAAGCAAAAGTGCAAAAACATAACAACAACCACAAAGACAATTATTTACGCACAACTAATTGTCTTTGTGGTTGTTTTTATATTTTTGCACTTTTGCTTTTTCGAGGTAAACTTTGTATATTCCGCCTGCTTTAAAAATTTTTAGTAAGTATTCCGACCTTGTGGCAATAAAATCATATGTGCCAAATTTTATTAAATTATTTTCGAAATTCGACCTGTAATTTGCACACAAAGTTATCTTGGACAGACAACCAGCCAGCCTGATAGAAGGACGGACCTCGTTAGATGGATTCTGAAATTGATTTTGAGTCAATCGTTATACTAAAAGGTGGGTTCAGAATCTATATTTAAATGTGTTACACACATTTGCACAAACACATAATATCCTCTTCAGATACAGTAGTGTGGGTATAAAAAGTAAGAGCAGAATGTTGTGCTAGAGTGGTTAAGGCACCTCGAACTTTTTCGCTATTTGTTTAGAAATATAATCAATATTTACATTTTTTCATTCATGTTTTGTTAAAATAAATTTTTTACAAGCAAATTTATTTTATATTTTTTATTAATTTTAAAAATTTTAACTTTGACGTTCTTATATTTTTACCGATATTTGTCGTTATTTTTTCTTATCGAATACATTTGTTAACTTAAAATAGAGAATAACAAATTCGTTAAGGTGACCGAGATTTCTCGTTACTTAACGATATCGGTAGTTAAAATAAAAAAGTTACAGAATTGAGGTACTGGTTTTAAAACGATTTTTCAATATTTTTTAGGAATTAGGCCTTTAGTATTCAAATATAATTTTAATAACATACATACATAAGTTTTCTGCTATATTCCTTGTTTAGTTTTTTTTTAAGTTGTTTGTACATAAAAATTTAAAAAAAATTATGCATAACTATGTATTTATAGGTTTCATTTCTGTCAAGCTATCAGAAGAAATCTCTCGATACGAAAATCGCTTTTCCAATATATAAGATCTTCCGAAGTCGCACACCTATATTTACATAAACTAATGGCACTGGCCTTACTTCCACCGGATCTTATCAAGCAAGCTTTTCTGGAAATTAAGAAAAAAATTCCTGAAAAAATACTGAGGGAGAATTTTGGGCCTTCCTAAACTATTATGAAATGCAGTGGTTGAATAAGATATAACGATTAACGTTAAACACAAACATATTATTGTAAATATAATAAAAGTTTTAAATATGTATATTAGAGCGATTCAAAAAAAAGTGATTTTGTTACCCCTCTGAAAATAAAGCTTGATATGTTTTATGATGATTCCCAAAATATTTTGGTTCTAGCGTTAACCGTCCGTGAGCTGGACCATTTTTAAAAAACGTATTTTTTCAGTTTTTCGAATTTTTTTGTACTTCGCTCCAAGACGACATAAATAAAATATGGTCATATTGCAAACAAAATGGAATCGAGTAAAGTTTATAGAAATATAGAATCGAGAAAAGATTTTTTATAAATCTTATATTTTTTATTGTAATATTATTTTTCACATTTTGTTAAATTGAAAAATAAAAAGTTTTTCACCCGTATTGCCTATATATGAAAAAAGATAAAATAAATCGGGATTTTTTTTAAACCGATGTAAAATTCCTTTCTTCATAATAATAATTTAATGAAAATTAAATTTTATGAACTTAAGCCTAATTAAAAATATTAAAAATTTGGATTAAAAACCATAAATAGTTCAACAAAATAACCACAATACTAATTATTGTTAAAGCTAAGGCACGAGCTCTATGTGTTCATTTGTCCTTCAAGTTGTGCTGAAAAGGGTCAACAAGAAAAAGAAAGACAAAAGAGAAAAAAACAAAAAAAGGACTTTGGACTTCAAGAAGAATTCTTGACAAAAGTACGAAAAAACGGAAGTAAGATAAAAACATGTAAAATCAAGTTAAATGGATAATCATTCAAAAAAGCAAATTTCGATCTACCAAAGGTTAAAATACAATTTGGTTTAAGGATTGATGTTTGACCATTGACGTCAGCAGTTGTCGATGGCTGCGAGTGTAAAACGGCAAATCCATCTAAGGAGATCGAGTGGTTGCGATCGAAACATGTCATGGTAACCTCCCGGCCGCGGTTCGAATCCCGGCCACGGTCAAGAATAAAAGATTATCAATAACAATTTTAATTAATTTTCATGTTGTAAAATTCCTTTCTTCAAAAAAATAATTTAATGAAAATTAAATTTAATGAACTTAAGCCTAATTAAAAGTATTAAAAACAGATTCAATTACGTAGAATTTGTATGAAAAATCGAAACGAAAATATGTATTTAGTTAAATATCTAAATTAAGGCTTGATTACACTATTAAGGCTGGTTCACCCACAAGTTTCTGAAACATTTTTGGTTCGGAGAAATTTATTGTTTACTGAGAGTTTTCTGCACCATGGTTCACCCATTTCAGAAACTTGGTTCGTAAAAACAGTGCTGCCATATAAAATTGAAAATGACGTAAATACATATGTGCATAAATTTAAGAAAACTAATTATATTTGTGTCAAAATAAAGAAATAAAAAATTAATATTTATAACAAAAAAAAAAAAAAAAAACAGCATTTGTGGTGAATTATTTGGTAAGAATAAAAACATATTTTTCTGCGATGGATATATTTTTTTGTTTGATATGATTGTTCTTATAAGAGCTGTTGCTCAAATCATACAAACATTCCCTTCCTGGCTGTTTTATTTCATAAATTAAATTTAAGACAACAGCTTCTGACAACTCCATCTTAAATTTGTATCTAAAGGACAAAGAAAATTTAGAAATTATAAACTAAATTGCTTTAATATTACAACTTACTTAATATAATATTTTTCAATTTTAAATTGTTTTTCCAAGTTTTTTATTTTTGCCGCCAAAACCTCTTTTTCTTTATATGTTTATTTCTTTTTTGCTTTTTGTTTACATTTTTTAGTTTACCATACTGAATTTTTAATACAAATTCCAAACAATATGGCATGTCTCTTGTACAAATTTCACATGGTGTGGCAACCTTTTCTAAAATGGTTCGGACCAAATTTAAAATCAATTTAATTCACACTGAGAGTCGTTCGCACAAAATAATTTCTCTAGCTCTCTGAGAGAAACGTCAAACTACATATAAAAAAAATTTTGTGCGAACCAAAAATGTTTCAGAAACTTATGGGTGAACTAGCCTTTATACTTTGTATTAATACATGTCAAAAACTCAAGTAATATGACAAAGTGTGATAGTGTGAATGCAATGTGTCACGAAAATGACAAGTATTATGAAAAAAGTTTAACATCCCATACGACTTCATCGTTTTTTGAAAAATTTCTAAACAATAATAATGTGTGATATAATTTGTGTGATGGTGTGAACACAAACTGTCATGTTAAATTAGATTTTTTGACAGTCGCAACATTATGGAATACGTAAGACTTGTGAGATAATGTAATCTAGCCTTTAGTAGGTCGCAAGTGGTCAAGTTTTATATGCCATTGGATGCTGCTTCAAAAACTCTTTTCGATTATACCAAATTTTATTTATGTCGTCTCGGAGCAAAGTATAAAAAAATTCGAAAAATGCCCTTTTTTAAAAATGGTCCAGCTCACGGATGATCAACGCTAGAACCAAAATATTTTGGGAATCATCATAAGACATATCAAGCTTTATTTTCAGAGGGGTAACAAAAACACTTGTTTCAGCTCCATACAAGGTGAGTCGGTCTAATGTATATGTAATGTAACACATTTTTCAGATTGGATTCAACAATTTTAGCGTGTATAAACAAAAGACGAGAACAACTTCTGTTGTTGAGGCGTCTTAAGGCGCTTTGCTGAAAAAAACGGCATTTTTTTCAAATTTGTGTGATTTATTCGAAACGAAGAGTTTTTCATAAGTAGGCATTTTTCGATGATATGCAAAGGTGGAGGAGCACTTTCACAGAAAAGAAGAAAAAACAAAGCCGCCAAATAGAATAAAACTGAAGAAGCTTGGATTTTATTGGAAGAATGAGACTTAACAGTTTCAGAATTTCTTTCAAAAATGGTTTTAAAGGTAAATGGTGTATGTGCAGACATGATTCCGGAAGAAAATATTTTTGAAGAAGAAACACTTCATGAGGATGAATCTGCAGATGAACATTTTGATATGCCAGCTACGGCAAATGAAAATGATTGTGCAATTTGTAAAGAAAAAGCTGCAAACATTGTTTTTATTCCGTGTAAACACCTCAAAATATGATGTCAATGCGATATGAAGCTCATGGCAGATGCTATTTCGAAGGACTCCCAAAATTACAACTGTCTATGTTGCCGGGTTACAGTTCAGGAGACTAACCAAGTATACACATAAATTAAAAAAACAAATTTTGTAATTGTAAATTAAAACTTTGTTCTCCATTACCTTGACAGTTTTCGGGGCTTTAATTCATTTGAAAAATTAGGGGTTTTTCATTTCATTGGGGGTTTATTTCATCTCCAAAATTGGGGGTTTATTGCATATGAAATAAGGCCCATTAATCTTCCGTATTATGCAACCACCCCCTAAAAATAGAACTCCCAAAAATATAATGGAATAACCCCTCAAAAGTTTGTACAGAGAACAACAATTTTTGGGGGGTTATTTTATTTTGTTTGGGGTGCTATTTTATTCTTGGAATTTCATATGAAATAATCCCCAAAAAATCTTTATGAAATAAAGCCCCAATATATTTTTTGGGGATAAATTCATTTTTTAAAATTTTAACAAAAACGTTTTTGGGCGCAAGGATTTTCTTCTCTATGGTATACCAAACATCGGCTTCGATAAGTGAAGCTGCTTTGCATTGCCGGCCTTTGGCCGGGCGCAAGGTCGATTTTAGGAGCTTAGGTTAGCGAGTCGGTATTTGTTATACCATAGAGGAGAAAATCCTTGCGTCCAGCCGAAGTCCAGCTATGCAGAGCAGATATCGTTAGCGAAGCCGATGTTTTTTATACCATACAGGAGAAAGTCCTTGCGCCCGGCCGTAGGACGTCTATGCAGAGCAGCTTTATTTAGAGAAGCCGGTGTTTTGTATATCATAAAGGAGGATATCCTTGTGCCCGGCAGAAGACAGAGTTCTATTTTAATATATTTTATTTTGAAACACAAATGTTTTCAATTGTTATATAAAATAAGTTTTAAATATTAAGTAGGTGATGTTGTACACAATTGCGAAATTTCTTGCACAATTTTAATTGTATGTTCTGCGCAGAGGTTGCTTCGCTAAACTTCCTGAATAACTGATGGTTTTTTTTGACCCAGTGTCTGAAAAACATTCATTTGCTTTTGTAAAGCCGGACAAAGATTTTTTAAAGTATGACTTCACTCCAAGCATCACATACAAATTAACAAATATAGAATATTGCAACCGATATTACGGGATAAATATAAAAGACAAAAGTGCCAAAATAGCTCTAGAATTTCAGCGAGCATTACTGAGTGCTGACATTTCTCTAAATTTTATATATGTAGGAAAAATATTTAGTTTTTAGAAGTATATTAAAGCTTGGACCAGTTAATACAAGTATTGCATGTCACACTTATATCACTTTCTTTAAACAGTTTTACACAAATATAATTATTAAAAATTTCTAATTTCAATGATAAAGAAAATGGTTATATGATCTTATAAAAAAAAGCAATTGTGTTTGGTGCAGAAGCTTTTATGCGATTTCGAAAAAAAATATAATATTTCGAAAATATATAGAGCAATTCCATATGAAAGCGATCACCTTTTGGACGACCCCTCTCCGATTTTAAAATAAATAGTCTCAATCGATTGCCCAGCAAAAAATAATGTACCTACATTTTTTTTTTTTTTTTATAGTGACTGGTTTAGTGGTGGTGTACACCACTGTCATGTGACAAAATTGAAGAATTCTTCATAAGGGACCTCATTGAAAGTTGTTAAAATTATGTTTCAATAACGACTACTCATATTAGAAAAAGAGTTTTACTTTTATGAAATGAAATTTTATTGCGGAATTTCGGTTTTTTTAGTAATTTCAATAAACTAAACCGTTTTTGAGTTACGCGAATATATGTTGAGCAACCTCCTCCATTTTCGAAATAACGGTATATCTCGAAAACCAGAGCCAATCTGAAAAAACCGCGGGCACCACTGGATTCAGCCTTCCCGAATAATGTTAAAACGCCATGTGCCCGGCTTGTCACGAAAAAAAAGTGTCAATTTCATGCACAGTGTAATTTTTAAAATGTATTTTTAACAAGGTGGTCTCTTAAATGCTCTTTTCCTGTCCAAACAAGGAGTCGGGGCCCATTTTTTTATTGCTGATTCTTAAAGCAAAAATTATAAGGAATCCAAAAAAAAAAATTAGCCGGAAAATTTAGGAGCTTCTGTGGAAAATCGGAAAATTTAATTTTCATGGGAAAATTTAAAGGTAAATTTCTAAGAAAAATTAGGAAAATTTTATTTTTCAATTAAAGCCTGATTCAATACCTTTCCAACGAGCTATCACTCGTTGCGATCGCTTAAGTAGTTTTTTTTAAAACAACTTTCAATGAGGTCCCTTATGAAGAATTCTTCAATTTTGTCACATGACAGTGGTTTACACCACCACTAAACCAGTCACTATAAAAATAAAAAAAATATGTAGGTACATTATTTTTTGCTGGGCAATCGATTGAGACTATTTATTTTAAAATCGGAGAGGGGTCGTCCAAAAATTTGCCAATTTTGATCGTTTTCATATGGAATTGCTCTATAATACTTTTATAATGCTCTATTCGACAATGCTATGGCATTCATCCTATTTGCAAAAATTGTAAAAAGTTATATGCTTACTGTATATATATTACCTAAGTGTAAATCATTTACAATCTTATTTATGAAGTGTGGGCTTGTCGGTCTTTGACATTCATTGGGATCTGGCGATCCTGGAGAAACAGGAGAGCAAGGTTCGCTTTGCTTCAGACTTCCAGATATACTATCAATTCTGAAATAATAAAAAATATATTAATATTAAAATGTTTTTTGGTTTCTTTTTTTAAGAACAACTGGATAAGTTAGTGAATATACAAGTATAAGTAAAATAATCTGACTAACTTTAATCCAAATTTAAAAAATGATGATTGTCAAAATATAATTTTAAAGCCTTTACACCGTATAAAAGCTTGAAGTGTTCTCTAAACATACCATATATCGCACTGGTTTCTCTAAAGAGCGTCAACTCAAAATATTTCAATTTTTACTTTTTGCAAGAAATCGATGTACAGTGGTCATATCCACGCACTGTAAAGATCTTAGATCAATTTCTCTATTTTTTTGCAAAAAAAAAATTGTAGCCACTTTGAAGTGTAAGAGTACATACAAAAACAAAACAGTTTTTTGTCACTACTGAAAATGTATTAATTTTGTGTTAACCCCTTTTAGAGAAACCAGTGCGATATGTTTGAATAAATGGTCGGATTAACATGAAAACCTGCTAAATCCACTTTTTAAGTAAATTGAGATTTTGATGCCGTGTGGAAGAAAACGGTACGCCTCGTCGACCAGCATGTAGTTTTTCTTCAGTTTAAGTCTTGAAGTGTGT